>CM064537.1:3129704-3247204 GCA_032716605.1 Paralithodes platypus | reverse complement strand
TACATGTTGCCCCGGGGGCAAATGAAGGGGGCCTCCTTGGTACATAGCTCCAGTAGTGTTTTCAGGGCCTTCTCCGGGATGTCCAGTGTAGGTGTATCAGGGCAATGATAAATTCGACGTAGAATCATGTCAATGGTCCTATCCACTGGCACATTGGTGAACAGGCTTTCTACGTCGAGAGAGGCGATAGTGTGGTTGTTGTTACGGGGGGCGTCTCGTAAAATTTCCAAGAAATCGTGGGCTGAGTTAAGGTTGAATTGGCTGGGCACGTAGGGGGTGAGGAGGTTGTTCAGGGCCTTGGCGATCTGGTAGGTGGCAGTGGGGATCTGGGAGATGATGGGGCGGAGGGGGTTCCCAGGTTTGTGTGTTTTGATGGTTCCATACTCGATAAAGAAAGTGACCCAAGGAGATTACCTATACTCGAAGCTTTATATATCCAAGCCTTACATCCCAACATCAACAACCAAACTCTGGACCTTCAGATCCTTCCTTCTGCCAAAAGGCACTACCCTACAGGACCTAACACCCCTCCTCGCCCCCCGGTGCCCTTGACGCAGCCCCCCGCGCTACCTCCTTCAGCTTCGTCTTCTGCAGGCGCCACACAACTTAGGCCATGCCCCTCGACACGCAGCCAATCAGCTTCGACCCCACCTACTGACCACCATCCCGCATCCAGTGCGCATGCGTGAAGCGGTTAACCCCTTCTCTCTCCTAGTTTACGCTTCCACCAATAGCAGACTTTTGCCCCCTGTTTTCCGCCTCCTCTGATCCTCCACCCTCTATATATACCCTTCCTGTTTACCTTTTATATCATTCCTTCCTTACTTGATAATGCTGGTTGTCCAGTGAAACGCGTCGTATATCCTGTATCATCATGTACATTTATGTAACCCTGTACCACCATGAATTTTGCTCATCTCCTTCATCTACTTCCTGCCACCCAGCGAAAACTCATCAGAGACCTGGAAACTTTGAATAATAAAATTTCCAACGCAGAAATTGCCATTTCTTTCAACCTCGTATGTATTAAAGAAAATTTATTACCTGGCTTTACTAACATATATATATATATATATATATATATTATATTTATATATTTATATATATATATACCGTATATATATATATATACATATATATATATAATATATATATATATATATATATATTTATATATATATATATTGTATATATATATATTATATTTATATATTTATATAAATGTTGTAAATTGTGGCAAAGATATACAACTGTATAAACATTCTCATATATTTACATAACAATAACAATGCATGGAAACAATTGCGCATAGCTCGCGAACCAATAACGTTATATTATTTTTGTTTTCACCATTAGAAAGAGCATAATTTTCCGATGACGGTGATATAAACAGTTATATACGTATCCGAGCAAATAAACCAATGCCGAGGTGGGGAACAGCTCGGAACCCGGCTAGCATTGGCGGAAAAGAGACGGGTGAAGCGTAAATATTCCCATTTTAGCTCTGCATTTCAAATATTCATAGCGTAAAAAGTATTTGTCCTATGAACTTCTAATTTGTTTTATACTCATCAGCATTATTTGCCGTATTCATACAGCTTAAATTTAAAACCATACACTTCGTAGCAACGAAATAAATCGAAAATGTTATAAACCATATATATATATTGTTTTTCGGTCACTGCATGGAAACAATTGCGCATAGCTCGCGAACCAATTACGCTATATTATTTTTGTTTTCACCATTGGAAAGAGCACAATTTTTCGATTCTGGTGATATATACAGTTATATACGTATCCGAGCAAATAACGCAACCACGAGGTGGGGAACAGCTCGGAACCCGGCTAGCATCGCCGGAAGAGAGATGGGTGAAGCATAAATATTCGCATTTTGGCTCTTCATTTCAAATATTCATAGCGCAAAAAATATTTGTCCTAGGAACTTCTAGTTTGTTTTATACTCATCAGCATTATTTGCCGTATTCATACAGCCTAAATTTAAAACCATACACTTCGTAGCAACGAAATAAATCGAATATGTTATAAACCATATCAATAAAAAAAAAAAAAAAAAATCGGTCACTGCTTGAGAACTATTGAAGATAAACAATTTCTGTGTTCAGATTTGGAAAGAGGAGAAAAAATACTATTATTCGAGCAAAAAAACAATATATGGTCATCACTCACAGTTTAGAGCTAGGACGGTGTGAAGACAATTGCATGGGAAATAATTGTATTCCGGACTCATTTACACTTTCATATTTCGATTTATTTACATTTTGTTTTGTTTTATCATGTACTATAAATATTCCTCTTTCCATTGACATATGATACATCACAATAAACAGTATTCTGGTGGATGAAAATACAGAAAAACACAAGGCTTCGAAAACTCACCCAGCCTGATATTTCATGGCAAATTAGAGAAGGCCTTACCATAAGTTAGATAATTAAGTTGCTGGATGCGAGAGGGTTAAGATACCTTACATCCTATAGTAAATATCAGTAATCCGTAATCAGTAATCATTTCAGTTTGGTTTGTCTATCTCTTATGTCGTATTTAGTAGTAGACATTAGCTTGGTGCTCCCTTCTCACAGCTGTCCGGTTCAGGTGTGCCTGCAGGCTACGTCTGAAGGAATACAGTGTTCTCTTTTCACGGACTGACTGGGGTAGGTCGTTCCAGTCTTTGATGGCAGTGAAGAAGAATGTTTGCTTACCATGTCCTTGGATTCTCGGGACCTTAAAATTAAACATCCTGTTTCTTGTATTGTGTCCATTCCTCTCATTTGCTTTAACAAAATCACTCTTTAGATACTCTGGAGCTTTGCCATAGAAAATTTTGAAGGCATTAGTGAGCCTGATTTGCTTGGCCCTGTCAGAGACATTGAGCATACCTAGTGACTGAAGTTGTTCCTGGCCAACATGTGATCTGGGTCCTAGGTTCAGTATGAACCTAACCATTTTATTTTGAGTGACCTGAAGTTTGTGCTGTGCTGATTTAGATGATGCAGAGTACCAGGATGACACAGAATAGTCAAAATGACATTGAACAAGCGCTTGGCAAAGGGTCTTTTTGGTCGCCGCGGGCAAGCATTCCACCTGTCTATACAGGTATTTTATACGTGCTCTACACTTACTGAGGATAGATTCCAAAATTGTTTCACCTGACAAATCGAGTCCAGTTTAAGTCCGAGATATTTAACTTGTGACACTGTTATTATAGGAATATCATTACAGTTGACCGAGAAGCCCACAATGTCTTTCAGTTTGCGTTTTGTTCCACATAAGATGGCTTCCGTCTTGCCCAGGTGAAGAGATAGTCTATTGTCCACTAGCCATTCACTACATGATTCTAGTTCTTTGGAAAGTGAAGCGGCAATACTTATTGGGCCTTTACCTGAAACCAGAAGCACGCTGACGTCAGCATGCAGTAATAATTTACACGAGACGCTCAGTTCCATGTAGTTCACACAACAGAGAAAGAGTTAAGGACCAAGGGTGCTTCCCTGCGGGACCCCACAGCTAATTGGCATAGGATCAGATATATTATCATCAATTTTGACTCTTTGGGTTCTACCACTAAGATAAGATTTAAACCAGTTCACTGACCCAATGCCCATTGCTTGTAGTTTATTACATAGGATATCATGGTCTACTGTGTCAAACGCTTTTTGTAGATCAAGAAGAACCGTACTGGTGTAGTTACCTTTAGACATTTCTTTACGAATGTGGTCTGTTAAGTGGATGAGACAGTAGTCTGTCGAGTACATGCATCTGAAACCTGATTGAAACTTATAGAATAGATCATTTGGTTTGAGGTAGTGTTCAATTTGGGTGTATACTGCTCTTTCAAGGATTTTAGATACAATACAAAATAATGTTAACTGGTCTGTAGTTGCCAACTTCTAGTTTATTTCCTTTCTTGAATAGAGGGGTTACAATAGCTTCCTTCAGTTCAGCAGGTACAGTGTTGGTGTTAATTGACAAGTTGATGATGTGGGTTAGGGGACCTGCTATACCAATGGCTCCGTCTCGTAGACATTTGGCAGGAATTTTGTCTGGTCCTGTGCTTTTGTGTACATTTAGGTTAGTGAGCTCGTCAAAAGTGTATTTTGGTGTAACATTTTGCAATCCAAATGTGTTCGGGTGTATGCCTTTATCTCTGTAGAAATTTCGAAAGGTGGCCGTTGTTGTCGTGTATTTATTGAGAGGTTGCGGTAGGTTCTGTGCAAGTGTGTTTGCTATGGAGGTGAAGAAAGAGTTGAAGGAGGTTGAAATTTGTCGTTTATCGTGGCAAACCTGATCAATAATGGTGAGAGCAATATTAGTGTTAGACGAATCTCTTGCCTTGTTGCTGTAGGCTGTTGTTTTTAGGTGCCTACGTAGTTTCTTTGGGTTATTCTGATATACCTCTGCCTTATTGTGGAAATAATTAGTTTTTGCTGATTTGCTTTTTCTACTTAGTTTATTCCTGGCCCTGTTGAACAGTGGCGTAGCCAAGGGCGGGCATCGGGGGTGGCACGTGCCCTCAATGAGAAACCTGTGCCCCCCCAGGTGACCCCCACCAGACACCACAGCCATACATGTATACCTAATATGTTATTGTTTATTTGTATTCAATAGGAAGCTATAAACTCATGGATAGAAGGCACCCCCACCTAAAACAACAATTACATTTATTAAAGATCGTAAGTATCTCCATTTAAAAATATCACTTCACCAACAGTGAACAGTAACAGTGAACAGTAACAGTGAACATTTGTAAAAGAGTATACAATTATGATAGTTACCGCCTTAATCATCGGATGGAGGCTCGTTTTCTTTTGTTTTCCATCCTTGATTTGTGTTTTTCGTTGTTATATTAACTTCAATCAATCTTTATTAAATAATGAAATCTGCATAATCCTTAGGTTATGCAGTAGTAATTTTTGTATGTAAAGGATATGCCTCTGATAATGTCTCACAAGATGTTTTTGGTTCAGTTTCAATTATGCGAATTAGCTTCTAATTTCCAAAATTTCTGTCCACAAATATACAGTACAAGTGTTTAATAAAGCTCTGAGAGGATTGTGTGTTTTCAGTATTTATATAACAAATTGGTTATGTAAATTGAGTTAGTGTTAGTTGAGTTTAATACAATATAAGCTAATGTTTAACCATATAGACAAAGCTAAAGAAAAAATCAAAGAGTAGTTCCTTAGAATAATTTGTTTGATGATGTGCTATTTATAAAAAAGAAATGGCTTCAGATTAAGTCTATTAAGTAGTGAAATTTAAAACAAAATCTTGGGGGTGGGGGCTCACAGCCCCCCCCCCCCCCCCCGAACTCCCCAGCTGGATTGGCTCACTTCACTCGCCTATCAATTTATAGGGGCCCACAGAACCAGGGCCCAATGAAGTCTCTACCTGGCCCTGAGTATCAGGTGCCCCTCCCATGATAGTGGTGCCCCCCCAGGTGCCCCCCTGCTGAAAAAACCCTGGCTACGCCACTAATGTTGAACTCACGTTTCAGACCTTGATCCTGCCTATGTTTCGCTATATAAGAACTTTACATTTAGGAGAAACAGATTTAGCAAGTATATTGAAGGAAGAAATTAAGAAGAAAGTAAAAGGTTGTGATACAAGGAAATGGCAGGAAGAGCTAGGGGAGAAAAGCAGTTTAGAAATATACAGGGCCTTTAAATCAATAATAAAAGGAGAAGGAGAACTTTATAATAATACAGAAGCTTCAGTCATGTTATATAGGTGTAGAACGAACAATTTAAATTTAAGAGACAGGAACAGGCATGTAGGAGGAGATATAAAATGCTTACTATGTAATGCTGAGATAGAGGACATCAAACACTTTATTTTATGGTGCCCTATATATATAGAGGAGAGAGTAAAGGAAACAGCGCTACAACAACCTTACGTTGAGGAGGAAAATCAAGTGATAGGAAATCTACTGTTCAAAGAAGAAAACCAGGAACGAGTGAAGAAGATGTTGTATGGGATGTGGAGAACAAGAACCAAGAAAATGAAGGAGCTGGAATAAGAAGAAATAGATTATAATGCAACATATAGAAAAGAAATACAATATATATAACAGAGCACGTCACAAAAGGAAAATTACAAGAACCTCTCAGGGAAGCGCCGTTGTTAAGGCATTACTTCCCGAACCACATCATATCTGATCTGATTATCTCGGCGTATGAAATATCGAGATGCTCAAATAACAATTTCTCGGCCTATTTTCCTAGTAATTGAATACCCCAGGAACGAAATTCCCGGGAGCGAAACCCCCATCCCCAACGAGATCCCCAAGAACGAAGGGACCGGGAAGGATAACTATAATTTTCCCCAACTTCGTTTTTCTCTCTTCCACTTAACTCCACATGTTATACGTCTCTTCAATCACAGTCTTCTAGTATACAAACCACATTACTTTACTCCCTAACATTCTTGATGTACCGAATAAGTATGTATTTAATTAGGTAAACTGTGACTGTTGTAATTAGGTAAGACCCAGACCATCCCCATTTTCGTTATGCAGGCCTGTGCTTCGGTAAAGGTCGTGCCGGGCAACATTGTTGTATTTATTTCGCGTGAGTTTGACTACGGCCCAAACTCAGTATAACCGCCTCAAATTGTTACCCCATGAAAATCCGTTTTTCCATGTAGGCCTATGCCACACTCCGCAGAAAACTAACATTTCCGCCCACACTATTCTAATATCAGATATACTTATATATTAAGAATGTGAGTAGGTCCCCAACTATGAATAATAAGACCTCAAATACTCATACCGAGATCTGCTCCCTTAAGACTATAATTCACCCTGTATCCCCCTCCCCCATAAACCACCATTCTTCCCCCTAACCTGACCTCTAAACGTAATACTAAACCTATGCCAGTTATTGTATTGATTTATGCCTGTTAATTCGGATAAGTTCATTATGACCAATCTGCATACAATCATCTCAAGAGAGATACAGGAAAGATACCTAGTATCCCTCTCCATTACGAGTATACATATATGTACCCCCATGCTCAGTTGTTCCCTTTTCTAGTAACTAAGTGTATATATAATATTAACCAGAGTTATGCCCAACCGATATTAATGTGACGTAGCGGCACTGTCCTTTTGTCGGGTTGTGTCACGTGCATAACAACCAGGTTCCATCATCTTATTATGACGATGGTTATAATACCGCCATTCATGCATGTATTCAGTTCTTGAGATAACTATCTGTTATCAACGATGTTGTTCCTCTCTTCCATTTTTCCTTTCCACATCTGTTATACGTCTTATCAATCACCACCTACTAATCCACAATCCACACTACTCTGCTTCGTGACCCCATGCCCAGTTGTAACCTTTTGGGTCACCCTGTCACTTTCTCCTTCAAACACCACCCTACCTGTTTTTATCTTAGGGCACTGCCACCCATATGTCCAGCGCGTTAAGGGTCACTGTCAAAGTTCAAGAGCGACGCGGCGACCTAGCCTCACACCACAACCCTCCCAATTCAAAACCCTCTACCTGTAAAGACGCCCATAAGAACGTTATAACATGCCGATTCAGTTCGTTCCCCAGCCCCAGTAAATAGAAGGTAAAGACCTATCCTTGTACCCCCATTAACTATCCTCTAACTGGCTAGCCCAACTCACAACCTGACCCAGGACGTTGGACGGCACGAGACTAGGACAGCCACATCTCGCCCCCTTAACCCTCCAGCCCCGGGGACTATAGCTCGCGACTGTGCTGCGGTAGCGGGTGTTTTGACGATCTTTGGGCTATGTTAACTCCTCTGTAATTCAATGAATATCGCATGTAATGTTATGAATAAAAAATAAAAATGTTCCACACACCTTTCTCTGTATAATGGCGTTGGCCACGGCTACGACGCACCTAGCCGCTCGTCGCGCCAAAGTGTTTATCTCCCTTAGACGATTTTAGTGTTTGATATTGAGAATGTGATGTTTATTTGATATTTTTATAGTTATTTTGAGGCCAATTATATAAAGTATGTTTATTAGGGTATCACTGTCACTAATATTGCTCATTTTCACTCGATACCGTACATTTTATTAGTAATTGAGGTAGGTTATTGTTATATTAGGCACTGATTATTAGTTATTACAGGTGTTTATTATACTTTGGCCATCAAGTATTGTGTCTTGTGTCACTTTCAGTTTGATAAATATGCTTTAGAGTGTCACTGTCACTGATAATGCTCATTTTCACTCGATACCGTACATTTTATTAGTAATTGAGGTAGGTTATTGTTATATTAGGCACTGATTATTCGTTATCACAGGTGTTTATTATACTTTGGCCATCAATTATTGTGTCTTGTGTCACTTTCACTTTGATAAATATGCTTTAGAGTGTCACTGTCACTGATAATGCGCATTTTCACTCGATACCGTACATTTTATTAGTAATTGAGGTAGGTTATTGTTATATTAGGCACTGATTATTCGTTATCACAGGTGTTTATTATACTTTGGCCATCAAATATTAGGTCTTGTGTCACTTTCACTTAGTTATATGCTTTGTAAACGTTTTATATACAATTTATTGTCTTTTTTCACTGATTTATATATTTCTATAGGTTCTAATCATATGAATGTCACTTATTATATACATATGTGTCACTTTCACATATTATTATGGTGTAATTGTATTTGTATCAATTTTCTCATAATACATGACTATTGTATAACAATAAATTGGTTTACTTCCACTTTTTGCCTATATATATATACTGTACATATTGTCCTTTTCTTTGTCACTTTCACTATGATGATTAGAACTCCTGCTTGGAGTGGTAATCAAAGAAGCACCCTATAGCACAGAGTGCCACCTTGCACTCCACACACTCCATGGTGGAATTTTTACCTGACCTCGCCCTCAGCCTGCTGTTGTAGCAGACATGGCACCGCTTCTGCTGCGTTCTTCCTGATTCATTCTGAGGCAGGGAACCAAGCCTGTGCCTATTCATGTAATATGCACACTGCATGCGATCAGTAACGGCGGGCCCAGGATGTTCCACTGCCCTCTGTGGCGTACCATACTTCTCCAGGAGCTCCGTCAACACCTGCTTTTGGAACCTCCGCAGGCTATTGAACTTCATGGGTGTGTTCACATTCCGAAGCTTGTATATATTGTAGGCATTCAGAACTGACATGTCCACCATATGCAAAAAGAACTTTTTTTACCATCTGCACGAGGTACGCAGGCAATCAATGAAGCCTATCTGCATGTCGGACTTGTCCACCAGCCTCATGTTGATGTTGTAGTCCAGGACAGCATCGGGCTTGGTCACCCTGGCCTGGGTGCGGCGATCCACCTTGCCAGTCTCCACCATTTCCCCCTTGTGGATGGTGCTCAGGAGGTTGACCTTCCGTTGGTCGTGCCAGTGGATAGCCAGAATGGGCCCCGACTTCTTCCTGAACATATCACCTTTTTTGGTCTTTGGAGGGAAAGGTGGCATGCCCTTCCTTTTCCCTCGTACTGTGCCTACAGTCCCCGTCTTGCGCTCATGCAGGTACTTTGAGAGAGTGGGGGACGTGTAGTAATTGTCCGTGTAGAGGACGTGATTCTTATGAAAGTAGCGGTCCATCATGGCTTGCACCACTGCTCCGCCAAAGCCAATGAGGGGATCCACAAGCATGTCCCCTTCCTTCCCGCTGTAGACCAGGAAGTCCAGGATATAGCCAGTTTGGCATTCGCACAGCACAAAGAATTTTATGCCAAAGCGATGTCTTTTTGAGGGGATGTTCTGCCGGAAGCTGAGTTTTCCCCAGAACAGCACAAGAGACTCATCAATGACGACCTTGCGGAAGGGCTTGAAGTAGGAGGTGAAGCGTTCTTGCATCATCTCGTACAACGTCTTAATCTTCCACAGCTTGTCTGGGAGGTGGACGTCAAGGTTGGTGACAAGATGGAGCTCTGCGAGGATATCAAGGTACCGGTCGCGAGACATATATTTCCCGAAGGCAGGGGTGGATATGAGATCATTGGTGATCCAATAGTCAGGCAACCTATGCTTCTTGACATGAGGCATTAGCATGGTGAGTGCCAGGAACACAATGAACTCTTTATGAGTCACTGGGGTCCACTGCCTCATGTGGCCCTAGGTCACCTTGCCCAAAAAGTGGACCTGGAATTGGTGCTGCTTATTTGTCTCTTTGACAACATAGCCTACCACCTCCTCATCAAAGAAGGCCTCAAATAGTTCGTGTGGTGGAGCATTGGGGCCTGCAGGAAAATTGGGGGTAATGCCTGAACCCTCCAGTACCTCATCAAAAGCTGGCACATCAGGGTTGTATCCATCCCCATCAACTACGTCTTGCCACTGAAAAACGTAGAATGGGTCTTGTCTACGCTGACGAGGAGCTCCAGCTGGTGGCCCAGCACGCCCACGGCCAACTCAGGAACCGCGCGCCCTAGGGCGGCGAGGGCGTCGGCCAGGGCGGCGGCCAGCACGACGGGTAGCAGGACGCCGGGCCAAGCGGATGGGTCGAGGGTCGTCGATGTCCATATAGTCATCGTCAGAGTGGTCATCTTGCCCTGACGGTGGACCTATGTAATCATGGCCAGAGTCTTCAGAGAGGTGCCCTTCATCATCAGTGGCCCCCACATAATCTGGCGGGGATCGAGTGATGCGTGGGCGGCGTGCGGGTGGGCGAGGTGGGCAAGGAGTGGCAGGTGAGGCTGTGTCCCCCCGAGGTCCTGGGCTCCTTGGCCTGCGACGAGTGACAGAAAGCAATGCTTCACTGTCACTAGGCCCAGGTATTGGTGATGCGAGCTCAAAGACTTCGTCAGGAACATATGTTGACGGCTGGAGAGGTGGGGAGGACCGTGGAGAAAGTTGCGGGGGCGTATGGCTGGGGCGGGCAGGGGTGGACGCCACGGGAGCCTCGAAGAAAACTCGCTTACTTGTCTTTCCTTTTTTGGCATATTTGCTGCCTTTCCCCTTTTCGGCAGCAGTATGTCTCCTGTCGGGGGACCTAGGAGGCAAATAGGCCGAAAGTGGGGGATCCTCAACCCTTGGCAGTGGTGGGGGTGGTGGGGAAGAATGCGGGGCACCCGGGTCATCCGGGTCATCTTGGGTGGTGTGGGTAGATAAGGGAGACAATGGCGGGCGAGAAGAGTCACCACGCTCATCCTCACTCACAGCCTCATCCTCACCAAGTATTTTTGCTTGTTCCCTAGCTTCCGCGGCCGCCTTTTCAAGTATTTTCTTCTTATATAAGTGTAGCTTGAAAGGCGATTTAGCTGGCGAAGGGCTTGGGGTCGTGTCACTCATGCGAAACTTGGAGAGTGATCTTGAACTCTCCCACTCACTCACTCTCTCAAGTTCACCGTCTTGAGGTAAAACATCTTCCTCAAAAGCTGGTACATCACCTTCATCACTCTCATGTTCTCTCGCAAATCCCAGGAATTGCTCTTCTTTGTCACTCTCATGGCCATAATCACTCGACTTATAATTACTGGAGTCGTCACTGCCTTCATCATCAACAATATGCTTGGCATCAGCATGCTCATAAAGTCTCAATGTCGCCTCAATACCTCCGGGAGATAACACATTTAGGCGATGGCGTCGGGGTAAGGCGCGACGAACTAGCACGGGCGTCGTATGAAGCACGGTATCGGGCACAGCGGAATCACTATTTGGCGTACTATCCATGATGGCGTCAGGGTAGATACTGATGCTGTGGCGTACTTTACGTCTGGTGGCGCCACCTACCCTCCCACGATACCAACAATTTATGCGCGGCATTCGAAAGCACTCACGCAAGCAATGGGCGTTCAAGAGCCCTTCCGGGTTGCGCGGGCCGAGGTTTTTATGGGCGTTAAAGAGCCCTTCCGGGGTGTAAGGGTTAAGGGGACCGACTGGTTAATTACAAACTTCCAGGTCTTACTTTCAATTTAAATTAAATTTGGCACAGGTGTATATGACCATAAAACTAGATTAAAAAAACATTTATTTTTATTTGTGTTTTTTTTTGGCTTTTTTCTTGCAATTTAGGTAAAACAATGTTGAAAACCATAGCACTGCAGAAAATCATAAACTCCTACAGAAATCCCCGTAGCACATGTTTTATGTGATCAAACAACTCACAAAAGGTGTATCTGTAGTTGCTATAAATTTTGTTTATATATTTTGTGTATTTTGTTCGATTTAGGTGATTACGGATTCAGCCGAATATATTTATAGAAAATTACAAGTTTGACGACATATTGTGAACAAAATTAAATTACTAGAGTAAATTGGCTTTATAGGCCTTGTAGTGTTTTTAATTACCTTTCCAATGGTATATACACCATTCCTATAGGTCCAATAATAACTGTAGAGTAACATCCGAAAGTGCGACAATATAGGTTCTGAGAAAAACAGGTGAAAGTCAAAGGTAATTAGGTGAAAAATTTTACTTTTGTTTTTTAGATTTACAATATTTTACGCAGGAACATGGCAAAGTAGAAGATAAAGTGTATGGCAGGATGTAGAGTAGCTTACGCTCTTTCAATTTATATAGGTATGCTCCTCGTACGACCAGTAGTTACTGACCATGTTAATTTCAAATTTCGCTATATAACGTTTTTAGAATTACAGGAAAAGTTTGGAAAACATAAAAAAAAAATATTTCCACTAATAACATTTCACTGGCTTATGAAGGGATGTTGAGTCTTGTTGAGTAAACACCTATTGGTATTTTCAGGATTTCGAGTTTTTTAAACCTAAATTAACCGGTCGGTCCCCTTAAGAGGGTAGTTTTCCCCCTGACTTCCACTTTCACAAGACCACTATTCATAACCCCCACGAGTGATCCTAGTGGGTGGAAACTAGATGCAATGATCAACCATAACTAGGAATATATTTTTTCCTTTGCCCCTCAACTTTCTCTTCATAATTGCTGAGGGGCACAGGGCCCTGGGTGGGGCTTTGGTTTCCCGGGCGGTTCTGCACCCTCCTCAGCTCTCCGCCATGGAGTGGCTTCGGTCACCCAGGCTTTGTTGTGGTCGGCAGCGGGGGTTCTGTGGGGTCGCTCGGTTATGGCCTTGGCCTTGCTTGGGGCCTTGGGGCTGTTCGGCCAGGCAGCTTGGGGAACAACAACAACAACAACAACAACAACTAGGAGTATATATCATGACAACCTAAAATCATATATCAACCCAATTAACATAAAAGAACTCCATATCACCGTATTTAGGGCACGACATGCCCCCCGACCCCACAGGGACCCCACCAACCCCCGCGGAGGGACACCATGACCCGGACGGGCCAGCCAAATTCTTGCCAGAGACCAGGTGAGTCTCCAACTTGTCATGAACTAAAAGTCTAAATACCTATCCAAATACCATCCTACCCCATCCTTAACCAAAACCAAAATCCCCCTTAACCCATCCTAGATTCCGAATAGCATGTCAGCTAGACCAGAGAAGGATACTTATGTGAATTGATGAATAATGCCTTCCAGCCTGGGCCCGTGTGGCACCAAGTAAAGTAGTACCCCCCTTGACCAAATCTTGCTCTAACCAACTCTAATAGTAACTTCTACTAGAGTAAAGATGTCCACAATAACCAATCATATTAAGAGCTACGTACTGCCGATATAAAGTCCCTCTCACTACCCCCCAAAGTTAACCAGAATAAATTAACTACTTCATAGCTTAGACATCCAGTTGTGACGTCTACCAGCGTTGGCAGAATCGCCTCTCGTTAGCCACTAGCGCTCGCCAGGGACATCGAAATGGGCTACAGTTATCCGAGAATGTTGTTCTTTCTTTCCTAGTAATCGCATTGTCACAGACAGTCCAGTGGTGGTCTTTATTTTCGTCTGTGACAACGGGTTGTATTTTATATCAACAGTAGTGATAATAGTACCAGCGTGGGAATGAGAAAGACTTTCAGAGCGAGAAGGTACTAGGTGTCTGAGTCACGCGTGCATTCCTGCTTCTCGTTCGCCATTGGCCGGCGTGTCTTGCTGTGTCACGTGACACCTGCTGTCTTGTGACGTCTAGGCCTGTGATTGGCCGACCATCGCGACTTTGCAGGCTCCTGTGTAACTAACCTCCTCCATGAGGGTTCCCAGGAGCTGTCCTCGTCAGGACACGCTTGGCGCGCGTGCTTCTAACATCCCCTTGCATACTCTCCCCCGATCACCACCTTTACCACTGTTTCTCTCACTCGATTATCTCTTTCCATACTCTAATTTTATTAACTGCACAACACTCCCCTTGGGTTCTGCATACGGTTTCCATAGCCGGCCCATTGTATTGCATGCGCCGTCCTCAGAGATATTTACATGTACTTAGAATAGGTTTGAGGGTTCTTAGTTAGTATAGGTTAAGAACTTTGTGTGTGTCTCCATTATTGATTTAGTGTTTCTGCTCTTTTATTTAATGGTAGACTGGGATAAGGTAACAGTAGTCGTTGTCTCCGATGTGTGTACGGTTTGCTTATACCTACACGACTTCGACCGGTCCTGTGGTTGTCCTGGTTGTCCTGTGGTTGTCCTGTGGGTTGTCTTTTCGGTTGCATCCTTTGCGAGGGCAGCATTGTGTTGACTGAGGGTTTTGGCCTGTACCAGTTCCACAATTTGCTGCCTCTTTGCTTGTCTTTAGAGGGTCGCCAGGATAGAACCAGATACTTGTGATCTGGATCTATCAAGAAAGCCCCCTCGTCAATTAACGTAACTTAAAGGATACAGTCTTAAGGACATCGCTAGGCTACGAGCCTGTCTTGCTCAACCCCAGTTCCTTACCTAGAGTGTCCCAGCTAGACATTATTTATTGAGTAGACACTTGTTAGTATTTAATATAAGCTCTTTGATATGTGCGCATTATTATTCACAGCTTTTATTAGTCTAGGTTATTGCTGAGCCACACAACCATAGAGACTGAGTCATTGATGAGGAAGTACTTCTTTTAGTGTCGAGTATTGCTACCGTTGCGCATTTATAGTATTCTCGTGTCAGTTAACATTATATGTCCTATATTTTAGTGTATTCGATTTACACGTGTGGTGTCCTGCCTCCTGCCTTTATATAGTTTAAGATACGAGCATCTTATGAGCATCAGACTTTCTTCAGAAGTTTCCAGGTCTATGCTGTGGGACTATACTTCACTTTCTTTCAGATAGGGTGAAGACTTTATTGTTGCTTAGAGTAACTGGATTGAAGCATCTTTTTATTGTATTAAATCTTGCAGTGATTTAATTGATGTTTCCATAGATTCCTTTTTATGCATTTTAACGTAACTTGCATCTTGTTTGTTATCAGGCTATACCAGTGTGGATTAGCCTGAAGTAGAGTACATTTATGCCCAGTTAAGGATACCCCGCTATCGCAGATTAACTCTGGAGGGTATAGGTATTTTTGTTCGCTGGCATATAAGTTCGAGGGTTTGGATCTAGCGTACCGTTGTTGCATAGTGCCCTATTACTAGTCCAATCATTAAGTGCCCTTGTTTTATTCGTAGTCCCGGTCGAAACACAGTACTTCTAGAATATTCTTGAAGTTCCCTTGACCAAGCCTATAAATACGCCACATTCGGCCAGTTCAATATTAGAAATCAAAGCAACGGCTGCGCCGCTCTGTGTTGAAGTCTAGTGTGCTCCACCCCTCAAGATTCCTGATAATTCGGCCCCCCGTAGTCTGTGAAAATCTGTGAGATCGTGAATTAACCATTTGTGTATATTTTATTGCACTCGGACCCCAGAAGGTAATATTATATCTACAAACAATCAATTTACCAATTATTGATTGTCTTATAAACGCATTGTAGTGTGCCCTCTTCTACTTGGGTTTACAATCAATAGAATATAATAGTGATTCCACGTGAATAACCTATATGATTCTGGATTCCCAGATTAAATAAGTTATCCATCCGAGTACATTTTCTATTATAATTTAGTTGCTATTACAACAGGAAATACGCCTCCCAATAGTGACTAAATTAAAATAGTAGACACTAGTATATATATACAACTCATAACTGATCTAGGACAGAAAGATCTTATGTTAGAAGGGATTATGCGAGAAACCCTTAACCCGCTGAGTACCAGCTAAATATTTATAAATGTACCACCCAGGACCGGCTGATTCTGATTTTTTTTTTATTCCAGAAACAATAGCGAATGGGTTAGGAATGAAGGAAAAACCACGAAAAACCCATCAAAAAGCTCAAAAAATGCTCCTACAGAGCCCCCGAAAACGGATTTTACAAGAGTAAAAAATTGAAGGCAATTTCCCAAAAAAAACATGTTTTTGCGTGCTCACGCGCACGCGGTTGGACTTTGAGAGTTTTTCATCCATCGGCATGGGTGCGTGGGATACTTACACAGTTCCGATACAAATCTGAGCCCTCGGGGTGCCATAGGACTGGAGTAATTGGGACCGGACCGGCCAGGACGCAAACCATGCGTCGCTGGGGTTTAGCGTTACATACATTGTGGACGCAAACCCTGCGTCGCTGGGGCTCAGTGGGTCAATTGAGGACTCTGCAAGAATAACTCCTTAGTAACAATTGACTGTGGACTCCCATCAAAATTGTTAACTTAAAAGTGCAAAACTGCCCGGGCCCCTTGAACCTTTTTTAAAGACCAGTGATAGATAAGAAAGTTGCTTCTCCCAACTGTCTTATGTTCATCCGAACCTTGTTAATTCGGCCTGTGCCTGAGACACTGTATTTAAGGTCCCCAGTTAGAGTAACATATCGGGGCTTCATCACCGGTTAAGCAAGTAAACCCATCTGTAACCTTCTCTACACTACCGGACAACTTGGAGCAGAGCCCCAGAGCAGCTGTTAGGCCCCGACATCACCAACTCAAGATAACAAGGAAACTCTATTACAGTGCTAACTCTCGAAGTACCAGTGTTACGGTACTATTAACTCGATCATCCAGTGTATTCAGTTATGTTCGATTTTCTCTGATATTAAGAAGAAAGTGATTACTATGCTAGTGTGCGCTAAAATATATCAGTGAAGTTTAAAACTAGGCGAACTGACTCCCGTAATTATTCTTGCTATCAGGTTTTACCTCGCCGAAGAAATAAGTCTTAATAAATTGGACTACGGTTCGAGTGAAAGCAATTCTGAAATAAGTGATTTTGATTATTAACCAGAAACCTGAATCGCCCCCCACTGATATTCTGTCTTAAGTATTACCTAGACAAGTGAACATACTAGACCAGTGAACCTAGCTACGGTTATTCCCTTTACGTTAATTCTTGGGAATAACTATATTGCTTATATTTTCATCTTTGATTACGAGTCATATTACCAGAGAGTTAATTAACGAGATACCTAGCCTATGTGATTGATGTACCCTACGTATCGTTGAAGTAATGTGATCAGAAGAATAATACCTGAACGTTGGAAGTGGGAAGTGTGTCTCTATCCAAATCCACGATAAGTGCTAGAGATTATAAAAGTCCAATAACCTATCTGAGTGCTCCAACATCTATTGTCCGTGTGAATTCTGTTACGTACATTATACCTAAGTGTTATTTAGAATAAAGCTGTATTACAAACCATTTCTCCGAGATTATCTTATGTCCTCTATTGAATCCCTTTATGTATTTTGCATGAAATCCAATAACCCAGTCTTGTAGAACTCACCTATACCAAGTTAATCCTGTATAAAATCAGGGCATAACAGTAATAATGAGTATAATCATCTTCATGGTAGTAAGTGATGGTGTACCTATGAAATAATAGTCATTATAATGAAAAAAGTGGGTAATAAATGTATTATAAATAACATGTGAAATATGAAGTTACGGATGGTCGGTCGGCTATTTTACTGTATTTATCTTGTAATGCATGACATCATCTTTAAATTAATGTCCCATTAACTCTGACGGTCGGTGGTGATGTGGATCCCCCAAAACGGGAATTTTAGTGTTAAAAAAGTGGTTAAAAACTACAAGTATGAAATTTAACTCAAGGCCGAGTTGCCCTGGTATGAAACTTAGGTAAATATCCTGTTTTACACCGGGGACGATTTTTACAAGTATTTTTTATTTGTTTTCCTTGTTTTGGGGGTTTTTAGGGGTGTTTTTTTATGAACCCCATCGGAAAATGCAAGAAAATTAGCCTAACCTAACCTAACCGAACCGTAAAACTAACCTGTCTCGCGACGGTCCAAACCAAGCTTACGTTCCCTGTTTATGGGTGCGCGACGGTTTAAACCCAGCTCACGTTCCCTGTTTTTTTTTTTTTTTTTAGGGTTTTAGGGATTTTGTTATAATGAATTTCCGACGGGGTGGACATATATGGCAATGAAGTACATGATCTAACTAACATATTTGTCTAAATAATATATCGATGGTTTCAACCCGGTGTAAAACTGGATAAATTCCGAAAATTATGGTTGGGATTTTTCAACAATAGCCTAGGTAACAAAAAGTGCAGGGGCATTCAGGAAAACTGAGAAATACATTCGCCATTTTGATCATATTGTCATAGAGAATGTAGTGAACTTAAAATGTTTCCTGCATTTTAGTTATAGGCCTAATAGGCCTATTGCTTACTGTACAATTGGCACATTGTCACAGACTGCTTTTATGGACAGCCTACAGTATAAGGCCTAGGCCTAGTGTAAGTAAATGGGATTTAGTCATATTTTAAGATAGTTATTTATATATCTACCCTATTGCCAGACCAGTCTGGGGTCTGGTCCCTGGTCTGGAGTCTCAGGATCTGGCGGATCTGGCCTCAATTCCTGGCCATGAATGAATGATTCGACAGTCGACACTATGCATGAATCTTTCTATTAAATTAAATTATAGCACTGACATTGTCACATCTCACATCGCAAGCAGAAACAGTGATTTTGACAAGTCTAGCCTAGCCTAGGGCAGCCAGGGCTAGCTGCCTTAGCTGCCTAACCTATTTTAATGTAGCGGCGTAGCCGACTATAGCCTAGGCCTATTAGACTAACTTACACTTAGGCTTACACTATTTTAAGGTTAGGCCTAGTTAGCAACTTAGCCATAGGCCTACTATAGTAGTAGGTCTATTAGTAGGAAGTCCAGAAGGCGAAGCCCCCCGGTGCCCGGTAACCCAAGCCCATTTTAGTTTTGCTAGTAAAATAATGATTTAGGCCTAGTTTATTGTCACAAAATGCCAGGAGAAAAACAATGCAATCCAAACTAAGAAAGACCATATTCCTACCTGCAAAAGACCAAATTAAAACTCAAATTGAAGAAACAGAAAGGAAAATTAAGCTGTCACACGAGGAGCAACACCGGAGAGAAGAGAGAGACGCAGTAGCCCACATAAAGGACAATTCCAAATTTTTCTTGTCGTACGCGCGGAAAAAACAGAAGAACAGATCAGCAGTTGGACCTCTCATATAGGAAAACGGGGACCTCACTGGAGAACCCAGAGAAATGGCGGATATACTAAAACAACAATACGAAAGTGTATTCAGCAACCCAGACGAAAGCAAAACAGTCACCAATCCACAGTCCTTCTTCACAGACTCACCAGAGGCACATCAACAACTATCTAAAATCAACATAAGTGAAGACGAAATAATAAAACCCATTGATTCCATCTCTCCTGACGCAGCAGCCGGTCCTGACGGCTTCCATGCACAGCTGTTGAAAAACTGCAAAAGAGAACTTGCCAAACCACTCCAAATACTCTGGTCACTCTCATTGGAATCTGGTACTGTACCGGTATCTCTCAAGACATCCATCATAAACCCTATTCACAAGGGAGGATTCACATTCCACCTTGTCAAGATTTGTGAGCGAGTCATTCGAACGAAGATGGTAGAGTTTCTGGAAAAAAAGGGAGCCTTCAAAAATGGACAGCACGGCTTTAGGCAGGGACGTTCGTGTCTGTCCCAGCTCCTACTTCACCATGTGAGAGTCCTCGAAAATATCCAAGATGGCCATAACACGGATGTCATCTACCTAGACTTCGCTAAGGCCTTTGATAAAGTGGACCATGGGATTCTCCTAAACAAACTACGAAACCATGGCATCAAGGGCCCACTTGGAAGATGGCTTCACAGTTTCTTGATGGGGAGAACTCAGCAAGTGTCAGTCCAAGGAGAGTTGTCCGACCCTAGCCAGGTTTTGAGTGGAGTTCCGCAGGGCTCCGTACTTGGTCCACTTCTCTTCATAATACACATAAATGGCATAGACACTAACCTGGAGCAGTGGCGTAGCCCGGGTTTTATCAGCAGGGGGGCACCTGGGGGGGGCACCACTATCATGGGAGGGGCACTTGATACTCAGGGCCAGGTAGAGACTTCATTGGGCCTTGGTGCTGTGGACCCCTATAAATTGATAGGCGTGCGAAGCGAGCCAATCCAGCTGGTGGGTTCGGGGGGGGGGGGGGGGGGGGGGAATTTCACTACTTAATAGACTCAATCTGAAGCCATATTTTTTTTATAAATAGCACATTATCAAACTAATGATTCTAAGGAACTCCTCTTTGATTTTATCTTTAGCTTTGTCTGTATGGTTAATCATTAGCTTATATTGCATGAAACTCAACTACACTAACTCATTTTACATAAACAATTTGGTATATAAATACTGTAAACACACAATCCTCTCGGAGCTTTATTAAACACTTGTACTGTATATTGTGGACATAAATTTTGGAAATTAGAAGCTAATTCGCATAATTGAAACTGAACCAAAGAAATCTTATAAGACATAATCAGAGGGATATCCTTTACATACACAAATTACTACTGCATAATCTAAGGGAGGGTTGAAGGGAGAGCTTTATTGATTAACTTAAGTTATGAAAATAGTAATGCACAGTAGGCCTACTTGCAGGATTAGGCCATATATTGCATTGATTTGGTGTAGGCTACTGTATAATCTCTATAATTAAGGTTTAGTGACATTATTGTGTTTACACAATGCCTGCAAATTATTTTAGAGTTAAATAGATAATAAAACATCATGATAATCGTACAAGAAATGCCACAAACCAGAAACATTTCTTACCTAAAGTGTCCTCCCTCGTCCCTCTCTTCACCACGCAGCAATCAGCTGAGCGCTTATATATAAAAAAAAAGAAAAAAGTTTCCTAGCATTCATTCGAGAAATAATTTTCTTTTGCAGTAATATTTTGTTTTCTTTTTGCCTTAAATTAACTGAACATTTTTAAACTTTATATATTAAGAATAAGAAATAGTTCAGATATAACATTACTATTCAATTTTCCAATCTAGGATGGATGAAAAATCAAAGCTCCAACAGTTATGAAAACGAAAGAAAACGAGCCTCCAACCGATGATTAAGGCAGTAACTATCATAATTGTATACTCCTTTACAATTAAATGTTCACTGTTACTGCTGTTGGTGAAGTGATAAATTTATATGGAGATACTTGCGATCTTTAATAATTTGAATTGTTGTTTTAGGTGGTGGTGCCTTCTATCCAGGAGTTCCTAACTTCCTATTGAATACAAATTAACAATAACAAATTAGGTATACATGTAGGGCTGTGGTGTCTGGTGGGGGAGGGGGGGGGGGGCATAGGTTTCCCATGGGGGGGCACGTGCCCCCCCATGCCCCCCCTTGGCTACGCCACTGACCTGGAGCACTCCGGAGCAACCTCATTTGCAGATGACACCAGAATAAAGAAGCAAATTACACAAATTGAAGACTCAAACAAAATCCAAGAGGACCTAAATAAAGTACTAAACTGGGCAACAACAAATAATATGGTCCTTAACGGGGACTAATTTGAACTAAAACAGTACGGAACAAATTAAGCCCTGAAACAACAAAGCACCTACTTCTACAACGACCAGCCAATTATAGCCGAAGACCACGTTAAAGATCTGGGAGTCCAAATGAGTAGCGACACAACCTTCACACACCATGTCACCAAAACAGTTGAAGCAGCCAGAAACATGAGTGGGTGGATACTAAGAACCTTCACCACACGGAAGAGCTTTGTATGAAGACCCTGTGGAAGTCCCTTGTGCTGCCAAGACTGGAGTACTGCTGCCAGCTATGGTCTCCACACAAAATACAGGAAATAGCTGCCCTAGAAGCCCCTCAAAGATCATTCACCAACAAAATCAAGGGAGTACAGCATCTCAACTATTGGGAAAGACTAACCTAGCTAAAACGGTACTCTCTGCAGAGGAGGAGGGAGCGCTATATAGTCATATATGTGTGGAAGATCCTAGAGGGAAGAATACCATATGCAGGGATCACAGTTAACCACCATCCAAGATGGAGGCTCTGTTACATCAGAGGGTCCCAAGGTACCATACAGTGTGTGAAGACTCAAATCCACAACTCCTTCACTCGCGATGGACCTCGATTGTTCAACTGCCTCCCCAGTGAACTCTGGGACCTCAGTGGAACCAACCCTGAGAATTTCAAAACAAGATTGGACAGGTGGCTGGGTGGATTACCTGACCACCCACCAATACCAGGTTACCCCAGCCGTCATCACAACACCCTGCCTGAAGTCATCCAGGATGGGGAGTCGGATAAAGGACAACCTGGTACAAGCGGAAGTTGACTTCAGCTTCGCCGGTAACAGGTGGAATCATCGAAAGTAAGACGAAAGTAAGTAAGGCCTAGGCTAGTTTTAATTATTAAAATTTCCTTTTTAACATGCTCTCCATCTATTTCCTTATTTTTGTTATTATAACATTTCGCCGGCGTCCGGGGGGGCTTCGCCCCCCTGACCCCCCCTCGTACGAACTGTATTTCATACCTAAGCCAATTTCAATAATTCATACCTAACTGGAAAGATCCTATTTTGGCACCCTGATCAGGAAATATCTTAGGAATCCGCCTATTGGCTAATTCTTAGAATAATGGATAAGGTAATGCATATCCTTCACTCGAAACATCATAAACAACTAGGCCTATAGGCCTACAACATTATAGGCATATTCCTTGAAAAAAAAAAAAAAAAAAAAACACAAAATTGAGAAGGCGAATTAACTTGTTTGCGAAAACAGGCTTCATCTTCCTTGTTTCTATTAGGCTACTGAGGTTCCTTTTGCCATTATAGGCACGCAAAATATGTCCTGTGACGCCTGCCAGCATTGGCAGAATCGCCTCCCGGTAGCCACTAGCACTCGCCAGGTCAGTGAAATGGACTACAGTCTGTCTACAATGTTGTACTTTCTTTCTTGTGAATCGTCATGTCACAGGCAGGGTAGAAGTGGTCTTTGTTTTCGCCTGTGACAATACATTGTATTTTATATCATGAGTTGAACATAAGATGCATTGTAGTGAAGGAGAGAGAGAGAGCGAGCGAGCAGGGTGGGGGAGGTGAGTGTTGCTTTTCCTCCTCCTCCCTCCTCCCTCCCGGAGGAGTTGCTCGCCCGCGTGGTCTTTTCTCTCGGTTTTGATTGGCTGGTGGTTCCTGGCGCCTTCTGCAGGCCTGCTGCCGGGTGACGTAGCGGCCTGTGATTGGCTGACCACCGTGCCTTTGTGTGGGATCCTGGAGGGGTCCAGAGGAGCTATTCTCCTCAGAGCTTTCCTGACTAGCATACCCTTCACATATCCCTTGCACCTGTCTCCCGACTTCTACCTATAGAGCACTTTCTCTCTCTCTCAACTTCTTACCTCTCATTCTTCTACTCTATTTAATATCATAACTTCCCTTTGGTTCTGCACGATTTCATATATCGGCCATCGTATTATATGCTGAAGCTCTCAGATAAAATATGTTTAGTTAGGCATTTTGGAAGGGTTACCAATTTTGTCTGTAGAGGTTTGACACACTCACGGTGTCTCCCTTCCTGTATCATGGTGGTCTGCTGGGGGATTTAATGCTAGACTGGGATAAGGCTACTGGTGTTGTGATTTCCGATGTGTACTAGATTTTGTTGAACCTGTACAATCGCAACGGAGACGTGGGAAGCCTAGGTGGTCTTTCTGACTGTGTACCTTGTGAGTTTAGCACTGTGTTGCGAGTGAGGGCTTTTGCCTCTGCCACCCAACACTGTGCTAACTCGTTTGCTTTGACTTTGAGAGGGTCGCCAGGAGAGAACCAGATACTAGCGATCTGGATCTCTCAAGAGAGCACCCCGTCAATTAACGTAATTTGGCCGCACAGCCTTAAGGACTTCGCTAGGCTACGAGCCGCTTGCTCAGCCATTGTTTCCTAGCCTACTACATCCCAGCTAGACTTTATTCGCCTAGCAGACACCAGATTTAGATTATAAACTCTTTCTGTTATGTATGCATTATTATTCACGGCATTTATTAGTCTAGGTTGTTGTTGAGTTGCACAACCCTAGTAGGCTGTTTCGTTGATGAGGAAGTACTTCTTTTGCTGTTTGAGTTCCTACTATTGCGCAGTTATTATTCCCGTGCCAGTTAACCCTATATGTCCTTACAATTGTCATATCCTGTTCCTGCTTTATACTACAGTTCAAAAAATCCGATACGATCATCTTACTTTCTTCCAACTTTCTTCAGAAGATTCCTGCTCGATGCTTTGGGACTTTCGTTCACTTTCTTTAGTATAGGAGTGACAGTTCATTATTGTTTAGAGTAACTATAAATATACCTTCTTCTAGTTTGCATTAAATCATTGCAGTGATTTAATTAAGATCTCTATCTTTTCCTAGTATACCTTATTAACGTAATTGTATGTTGTTGTGATCAGGCTGTATCAGAGATCATCAGCCTGTAGTAGTAGTGCACTTATACTGAGTTATAGGATACCCCGTTATCGCAGATTTAACTCTGGAGGGTATAGGTGTTTTTGTGCGCCGGCATTATAAGTTCAGGGGTTGGATCTAGTGTTACCGTTGTGGCTGTGTGCTTTCCTAGTCCAATGATTAAGAGCCCTTGTTTTATACGAGCCCCGGTCGTAACAGTCCTCTGACACCTGATATACTCGAAAATATACATAAACTCGTGATTAACAGATAACATTACCTGTAAATAGCAGCAAATCGCTAGCAATGTAGTAGGGTCGCCAACTTCACCAAACCTTTGCTGTTCGTTGTGTTTTGAAATGGCTGTTGTGGCACCGCCAGTACCCTCTGGCGGCAAATATTGGAACTATAATTTAGGGCGCGGTTTTCAAACGGCGGCATAGTTGTATTTACTTCATTTTGTAATATTCTCAATGCTTGAACTATACATTACCTTTCTCAAACAATTACTAATATTCCACTAAGTATATGATTATATCAGTTCCAGTCAGTTTTTACACAAGAACAAGAAAACTTGCCGGAACTGTCACCATCACCACACCCACCTATACTTCCACTGACTATACATACCCGGGGAATCGAGAAACTTTTATCTGAGGTAGACATCAACAAAGCGACTGGACCAGACAATATACCCTGCAGGATACTCAAGGCGAATGCTGCCATTCTTACCCCTATCCTGCAGGTTATATTCTCACAGACCATTGACACCGGAGAACTTCCCCATGACTGGCTATTGGCAAACGTGACTCCTATTTTCAAATCCGTAGACAGAACCCTCCCTGGTAACTATAGACCTGTTTCGATTACCTCAGTTCCTTGGAAAATTTTAGAACATATCATCCACCGACATTTAATGGACCATCTAGATAGGCAAAATATACTGACTGACGCACAGCACGGCTTCCGGCCCAAACGGTCGTGCGAGACACAACTACTTGTGACCGCACATGACATTTCCCAAACCCTTAATGACCTCAAAATTCGACAAGTTGACCCCATAGTACTAGACTTTGCCAAAGCCTTCAACAAAGTCCCTCACCAAGGACTGATAGCTAAGTTAGATTATTATGGCATCCGAGGACCACTTCTTCACTGGATTAAGACTTTCTTGATCAATCGGGATCAACGCGTTGTTCTCAAGGGTTCTCATTCTTCCACTGTCTCTGTAACTTCTGGGGTCCCACAAGGCACTGTCCTGGGTCCCCTACTTTTCCTTTCATACATAAATGAAACTATCGCTTACTTCTACTACTAGACTTTTTGCAGATGGTAGCTTAGTTTATAGACCAATTACTATTAGGGACGATTGCCTTCGACTACAGGACGACTTAACTGTGCTTGAAGAGTGGGAAGCCAAGTGGCAGATGACATTTAGACCAGACAAATGACACCATATCCGTTTCACCCATTCAAATAAAATCATCCCATTCTCCTACAAACTCCATAGCACATTTTTAGATACTGTTCCCTCCCACAAATATTTGGGGGTACACATCTCAGCGGACATGAGGTGGACCACGCACGTTAGCAGCGTCAAAGCAAAGACTAATAGGGCCCTGGGCTTCCTGCGCAGGAATCTCACCAAGTGTAACGCAAACATCAAAATTCTAGCATTTAAAAAACTTGTTCGGCCACACTTAGAATACTGCGACACCGTCTGGGATCCACACATTCACAACAATATAAATAAATTAGAGGCCATACAAAACAAAGCTGCAAGATGGATCAGACGTGATTACAGACACTACATCTGTCACTTTGCTCAAACAAGACATTAAAATCGACCTACTTGCAACAAGAAGACAAATGCACAGACAACAGATGTTATCGTGTAATACGATAGGATACGACTCTTTTGTGATACCGTCCGTCTCTGTGACGTCACGGTCGTTCCTGCAGCACGGCGTAGGACAAGTAGATCGTATATTATAAGATTGTTAGTAAGTTAAGATTGTAAAGGCCTAATATGCTATTAAGGGGAGGTTTTTAGTTTGTTTCCTACTCCTCCAGCAATCTCAAAATGTCGCCCCCTTGACCCCCTTTCAAGATAAATTTGTACATTTTTCGGTAGAAAAATGTCCCGGCCAAAGGCCGGTTCCTCTTAAATTACAGGCTCGCTATCGCTCGCCAGGATAAAATTGACACCTGAATGGCACGAAAGGTCTTAATATGGGGTGAAAGTTCTTAAAATCGCTAAACTAATGGGGCAAACGTTTTATAATATCAAAAGCAATGGGGCTAAACATGAGGGAGAAAGGGGTCAAGAAAAAAATCCCTCAAGTGGAGATCTCCCCTTAAGCAATATTGTCATGGTCTTATGTAGTATATATGAATTTATCGTGTATATTTTTAATTTATCGTAGAGAGCAACCTAGATGCCGTACGATAATTTGGGCTCCTGGCGTTTGCCAAGGCAGCAAGATGTGCCTCTTAGGTAGACAGCTCAGAGCCTCCACGAGCACCAACTAGTTAACATCTAATTTTCCGCCTTCAGTTGATCGAGCTATTGTGCCTCTCATCACAATATACTGACCGCAATACACACAGCTACACCAACACGACGCTCTCATCGATGCCATGACTGACTGACAGATTAGCATAAGTATTCATGTCCATTCCCATATCATCATTTATTCTTTCTTTCACTTGACTCGAGTCTCAGGACCGAAGTCTCGTTCCCCATTGTACTCCATATTGGGTAAAACGTTCTCCCTTGCCTCATTGCCACGTGGAACTATTGGTGAGTGAATTCCTGGCTAACATTAACCCTTATAACCTTACCCTATATATATAATTTATTATGTGAGACTTTTGGATATAAATTAGCTTGTTTCAGATTCAATTCAATTTAGATATGGAGTAATTCGATTTAGATTGATTTTGTTTGGATTATAGCTTATAGATATTTAACTTCCATTGATAGTTTACCACATTGGTGCCCAGACCTCGGGAATTAGCTACCAGTAAGGGATTTGTTAGGCAATTAGCAAGGGGACATGCAACAGGATGCAGGAACAACACTATGATAAACTGGTAGGACTAGCCAAGTGATGGTTATAGCCAGAATGCAGGGTCGCATTGTTGCGTCTGCCTAAGTCCTGCATCCCACCCATCATTTTCCCCCAATAATTTTCTCTTTCATTTCAGACTTCCGTGACATATGACCTGACCTAAAAAAAAATCTTGTTCAATATGACCTTTCGCCCGGGGAGACGATAAATATGAAGGGTGCGCCTGGAAGTGTCGTGGGAGGGCTTGTGGCTTTGGCTCCGCTGCATGTCTGCCTGCCGAGATCGGAACCTCTCCGGGTGGTCGGGGGCCGGGGGAGTGCTGGAGCGACCTTGGTGACCCTGGTCTCTGGGTCTTCTCCTGGGTGACCTGGATGTGTGTGAGTTTGTGCTTTTTGTCTGTGTTTATTTGTTGTTTTGTGTTGTTTTTGTATTTTCCCTGTTCTTGCTCTGTCTTGAATCGGCTACCCCCAAAATGGGGATTGGGCCTGAGCATATAGATAGATAGATAGATAGAATATGACCTTTTAGTAGGTATTGCTATTTTGTGTACTATTTTTTCTCCATAACATAAAGGTCCGCCGGTCGTCGTCTCTTAACTAGACTACTATTTTTGCCATTATAATTGTAACATTTTAGATAAATAGCCTACAGGCTTACATGCAAAATGAGTAAACAGGAAGAGACACCAACTAGTGGGGTGCTGAGCAAAGCCTCTAAAAATAAGAGAGCGGGACTTCGGAGAGTATTAAATAGACTAATTGTAGATGTCAATACTTTCATCACTACTGCTGACCTCGAGGAATTAGAAGCTAAATTAGACAATGTCCAGGCTACTCAAACTCGTATTATGGCTCTGAGTGAGGTGATTGTGGTAGGCATGACAGAGGAGGAAGAGATAGTTACAGAGTGTGATAATCGTGCCCTCTATGATAAACCTGTCTTTAGAGCGAAGCACATATTACAGCGTGCTGTCGCAAGTAAGAAGGGAGGAGAGAAGAGACCCATAGAAGGGTCGACCGAAAACTGTGCACCTCCCAAAGCTCAATCTTCCTACATTTGGGGGCAAATTGACCGAGTGGTTAGCTTTTTGGGACGTATTTCGGTCTACAGTACATGAATCCTCCTTGGATAATGTCCGCAAGTATCACTACCTGAAGGGACAAATGGAAGGAGAGGCCTTACATTTGATAGAGGGTTTTACGGTAGTAGGTGATAGTTATCTTGAGTGTTACGACCGGGGCTACGAATAAAACAAGGGCACTTAATGATCGGACTAGTAATAGGGCACTATGCAACAACGGTACGCTAGATCCAAACCCTCGAACTTATATGCCGGCGAACAAAAACACCTATACCCTCCAGAGTTAATCTGCGATAACGAGGTATCCTTAACTGGGCATAATTGTACTCTACTTCTGGCTAACCCACACTGGTATAGCCTGATAACAAACAAGATGCATGTTACGTTAAAATGCATAAAAAGGAATCTATGGAAAGATCAATTAAATCACTGCAAGATTTAATACAATAAAAAGATGCTTCAATACAGTTACTTTAAACAACAATAAACTCTTCACTCCTATCTGAAAGAAAGTGAAGTATAGTCCTACAGCATAGACCTGGAAACTTCTGAAGAAAGTCTGATGCTCATAAGATGCTCGTATCTTGAACTATATAAAGGCAGGAGGCAGGACAGTACACGTGTAAATCGAATACACTAAAAGATAGGACATATAATGTTAACTGACACGAGAATACTATAAATGCGCAATGGTAGCAATGCTCGACACTAAAAGAAGTACTTCCTCATCAACGAAACAGTCTGCTATGGTTGTGCGGCTCAACAACAACCTAGACTAATAAATGCTGTGAATAATAATGCGTACATATGAAAGAGCTTATATTAAATACTAACAAGTGTCTACTCGATTAATACTGTCTAGCTGGGATACTCTAGGTCAGATATATGGTGGAGTGAGGAGAGAGGTGCGCTCCCTGGACATAGCCATTACACTGAATGGGACCCTACACAGATATATGGTGGAGTGAGGAGAGAGGTGCGTTCCCTGGACGTAGCCATAACACTGAATGGGACCATACACAGATATATGGTGGAGTGAGGAGAGAGGTGCGCTCCCTGGATGTAGCCATAACACTGGATGGGTCCATACACAGATATATGGTGGAGTGAGGAGAGAGGTGCGTTCCCTGGACGTAGCCATAACACTGAATGGGACGATACACAGATATACGGTGGAGTGAGGAGAGAGGTGCGCTCCCTGGACGTAGCCATAACACTGAATGGGACCATACACAGATATATGGTGGAGTGAGGAGAGAGGTGCGTTCCCTGGACGTAGCCATAACACTGAATGGGAGTCCCCAGGGGGGGGGGGGGGGGCGGGGGGGACCATAAATGCCCCCTCACCCGACCGACCATCCCCTGACGACCCCACACAATTACCTGGACCTCGGCCTGTTACTCTTTCTATTAATTTCTGCAACATTCGCGGACTTTTCTCTAACTTTCACTCTGTTGAGCACCATATCTCCTCCTACAAACCTGATCTTCTCTTCCTCACCGAAACTCAGGTGTCTGTAGCAACATCCAGCAACCCCTTCTCTGTATCCTCCTACTTTCTCTATCCTAGTTTCAAAGCCAAAGGCGGATGTTGTGCATATGTGCACAACAAACTCACTTGCTCTCGTGTTCCCGATTTCGACTCCTCTGAATTCTCAACTTTATGGCTCAAACTTTCCTGTCATTCTCTTACTAAATATTTCTGTGCTGTCTATCTTTCCCCTAACTCTACCAACTTTCCCAAATTCTTTGACTATCTAAACTCTACAGTGGAACACATTCTATCCATTTCTCCTTTCTCAGAAATCTCCATCTTAGGAGATTTCAACGTTCACCACCGCCAATGGCTCTCCTCTCACACTACTGATCCACCTGGTGAACAAGCCTACGTCTTTTCTATCCTAAATGACCTAGAGCAGTTAGTTCAGCAACCCACCCGTATCCCGGATCGCATCGGAAATCGGCCCAACATTCTTGACCTGTTTCTAACTTCTAGCCCTTCTTCTTATACTGTCGATCTTTTCTCTCCTTTAGGCTCCTCCGACCATAAACTTATCTCTGTCACCTGTCCTATCTCTCCAGTACGGCCACCCGATCCTCCTAGCCGGCGGCGCTTGTGGCACTTTGGGGCTGCCGACTGGGAGGCTCTTCGGCAGTACTTCTTTGATTTCCCATGGAATGATTTCTGCTTCCATGGCCGAGGACTCTCGGAGAGTGCTGAACGCATTACCGAGGTAATCCTATCGGGCATGGAAGCATACATTCCATTCTCTTTAACTCAGGCTAATGCTAAAAAATCTTGGTTTACTCACGCCTGTTCTACTGCTGTCCGCAATAAGGAGGAAGCATTCAAACGGTACCGACGCCTTGAAACTCAAGACTCTCATTCTTCATATGTTTCTGCCCGGAATCAAGCCAAATCTGTTCTTCGACTTGCCAAACACTCTTTCATCAATAATAAATTGACTGAACTATCCAACTCTAGCTCTTCCCAAGCTTTCTGGCATCTAGCCAAAAACCTCTCCAACAATTTCTCTTCCTCGTCTTTCCCTCCCCTTTCCCACTCTGATGGCACAACCATCACTTCTTCCTCTGACAAAGCTAAACTCTTCACTCAAACTTTTTCTAGAAACTCCACCTTGGATGATTCCGGTGCTATTCCTCCCTCTCCGCCCTCCTCTCTCTTACTTATGCCTAATATCCTAATCTCTTCTAAAGATGCACTTTCTACCCTCTCTGGGCTTAACACTAATAAGGCGTGCGGTCCGGACGGTGTTCCTCCTGTTGTTCTCAAAAACTGTGCTTCCGTGCTGACTCCCTGCTTAGGCAAACTCTTTCGTCTCTGTCTATCCTCAAACGTCTTCCCTTCATGCTGGAAGTTTGCTCACATTCAACCTGTCCCAAAGAAAAGTGACCGCTCTCAACCCTCCAACTATCGTCCAATTGCTCTTATCTCTTGTCTTTCTAAAGTTTTTGAAACTATTCTTGCTTCCAAATTCTTAAGCATTTCTCTTCTCATAATCTGACTCAGATCGCCAGTATGGCTTCCTTAAGGGTCGCTCTACTAGTGATCTTCTTTCATATCTTACTAACTCTTGGTCATCCTCCTTTCGGGACTTCGGTGAGACTTTTTCTATTGCACTAGACATATCGAAAGCCTTCGATAGAGTCTGGCATAAATCTTTAATTTCTAAACTACCCTCCTTCGGTTTCTATCCCTCCATCTGTGCCTTTGTCTCTAATTTCCTTTCCGGCCGTTCCATAGCCGCGGTTGTGGACGGCCATTGTTCACTTCCTCACCTATAAACTCCGGTGTTCCTCAGGGCTCTGTCCTATCTCCTATTCTCTTTCTATTTTTATAAATGATCTCCTTAACTGTACCTTAATTCCCATCCATTCATACGCAGACGACTCAACCTTACACTACTCCATTAGTTTTTCAGAACGCCCCAGCCAGCAATCCCTCAACGACAAACGTAATGAAGCCATAGAACTCCTAAATTCTGATCTAAATACTATTTCCAATTGGGGCAGAGAAAACCTTGTTAACTTTAATGCTTCCAAAACCCAATTTCTCCATCTATCTACCCGTCAGGATCTCCCAGCGGACTATCCCTTATTCTTCAACAATACAAAAATCAACCCTTCATCTTCTCTCAATATTCTTAGTGTCTCTTTTTCTTCTGCTCTCATTTGGAAGGACCATATTAGCAGTCTTGCTAAGGCAGCCTCCCAGAAGCTGGGTGTGCTCAACCACCTTAGGGGGTTCTTTTCCCCTGCACAGCTTTTTGCTCTGTACAGGGGCATAGTGCGCCCTTGTATTGAGTATTGTTCACATGTGTGGGGAGGTTCGTCTCACACCGCTCTCCTAGACAAAGTTGAAAGGAAGGCCTTTCGTATCATTAACTCCCGTCCACTCACCAACTCTCTGCAATCTCTCTCTCTCCGCCGCAATGTTGCATCTCTCTCGCTATTCTATCGCTACTATAATAATCAGTGTTCCTCAGAGCTATCCCAGTGCATACCACCTCCTTTACGTAGGGCACGTGGTACCCGTCTTGCAACTCAATCCCACCCCTACTCTGTGCAACTCTCCAACCCAAGAGTGAAACGTTACTCTCAAAAAAAATTCTACTCAACATCTGAGCTCTGGAACTCTCTCCCAGAATCAGTCTTTCCCTCTTCTTATGACTTAAATTGCTTCAAACTCCGTGTGTCCAGGCATTTTGGCTCGAACGTCCCTTTATTTTGGCCCTGTCACTCTTTCAACTATGGGGGAGGCACTCGCTATAGGTAGTTATGCCTTTTGCCTCCCTCAATCACATAAAAAAAAAAACCCACAGATATATGGTGGAGTGAGGAGAGAGGTGCGTTCCCTGGACGTAGCCATAACACTGAATGGGACCATACACAGATATATGGTGGAGTGAGGAGAGAGGTGCACTCCCTGGACATAGCCATAACACTGGATGGGACCATACACAGATATATGGTGGAGTGAGGAGAGAGGTGCGTTCCCTGGACGTAGCCATAACACTGGATGGGACCATACACAGATATATGGTGGAGTGAGGAGAGAGGTGTGTTCCATGGATGTAGCCATAACACTGAATGGGACCCTACACAGATATATGGTGGAGTGAGGAGAGAGGTGCGTTCCCTGGACGTAGCCATAACACTGAATGGGACCATACACAGATATATGATGGAGTGAGGAGAGAGCTGCGCTCCCTGGACATAGCCATAATACTGAATGGGACCATACACAGATATATGGTGGAGTGAGGAGAGAGGTGCGTTCCCTGGACGTAGCCATAACACTGGATGGGACAATACACAGATATATGGTGGAGTGAGGAGAGAGGTGCATTCCCTGGACGTAGCCATAACACTGGATGGGTCCATACACAGATATATGGTGGAGTGATGAGAGAGGTGCGTTCCATGGACGTAGCAATAACACTGGATGGGATCATACACAGATATATGGTGGAGTGAAGAGAGAGGTGCGCTCCCTGGACGTAGCCATAACACTGGATGGGTCCATACACAGATATATGGTTTAGTGAGGAGAGAGGTGCGTTCCCTGGACGTAGCCATAACACTGAATGGGACCATACAAAGATATATGGTGGAGTGAGGAGAGAGGTGCATTCCATGGACGTAGCCAAAACACTGGATGGGAGCATACACAGATATATGGTGGAGTGAGGAGAGAGGTGCGCTCCCTGGACGTAGCCATAACACTGGATGGGTCCATACACAGATATATGGTGGAGTGAAGAGAGAGGTGCGCTCCCTGGACGTAGCCATAACACTGAATGGGACCATACACAGATATATGGTGGAGTGAGGAGAGAGGTGCGCTCCCTGGACATAGCCATAACACTGAATGGGACCATACACAGATATATGATGGAGTGAGGAGAGAGGTGCGTTCCCTGGACGTAGCCATAACACTAGATGGGACCATACACAGATATATGGTGGAGTGAGGAGAGAGGTTCATTCCCTGGACGTAGCCATAACACTGGATGGGTCCATACACAGATATATGGTGGAGTGAGGAGAGAGGTGCGTTCCCTGGACGTAGCCATAACACTGGATGGGACCATACACAGATATATGGTGGAGTGAGGAGAGAGGTGCGCTCCCTGGACGTAGCCATAACAATGAATGGGACCATACACAGATATATGGTGGAGTGAGGAGTGAGGTGTGCTCCCTGGATGTAGCCATAACAATGGATGTGACCATACACAGATATATGGTGGAGTGAGGAGAGAGGTGCGCTCCCTGGACATAGCCAAAACACTGAATGGGACCCTACACAGATATATGGTGGAGTGAGGAGAGAGGTGCGTTCCCTGGACGTAGCCATAACACTGGATGGGACCATACACAGATATATGGTGGAGTGAGGAGAGAGGTGCGCTCCCTGGACGTAGCCATAACAATGAATGGGACCATACACAGATATGGTGGAGTGAGGAGTGAGGTGTGCTCCCTGGATGTAGCCATAACAATGGATGTGACCATACACAGATATATGGTGGAGTGAGGAGAGAGGTGCGCTCCCTGGACATAGCCAAAACACTGAATGGGACCCTACACAGATATATGGTGGAGTGAGGAGAGAGGTGCGTTCCCTGGACGTAGCCATAACACTGAATGGGACCATACACAGATATATGGTGGAGTGAGGAGAGAGGTGCGCTCCCTGGACGTAGCCATAACACTGGATGGGTCCATACACAGAAATATGGTGGAGTGAGGAGAGAGGTGCGTTCCCTGGACGTAGCCATAACACTGGATGGGACAATACACAGATATATGGTGGATTGAGGAGAGAGGTGCACTCCCTGGACGTAGCCATAACACTGAATGGGGCCATACACAGATATATGGTGGAGTGAGGAGAGAGGTGCGTTCCCTGGACATAGGCATAACACTGAATGGGACCATACACAGATATATGGTGGAGTGAGGAGAGAGGTGCGTTCCCTGGACGTAGCCATAACACTGGATGGGACCATAATCCGATATATGGTGGAGTGAGGAGAGAGGTGCGTTCCCTGGACGTAGCCATGACACTGAATAGGACCATACACAGATATATGGTAGAGTGAGGAGAGAGGTGCGTTCCCTGGACGTAGCCATAACACTGGATGGGACCATACACAGATATATGGTGGTGTGAAGAGAGAGGTGCGTTCCCTGGACGTAGCCATAACACTAGATGGGACCATACACAGATATATGGTGGAGTAAGGAGAGAGGTGCGTTCCCTGGATGTAGCCATAACACTATATGGTACCATACACAGATATATGGTGGAGAGAGGTGCGCTCCCTGGATGTAGCCATAACACTGGATGGGTCCTTACACAGATATATATGGTGGAGTGAGGAGAGAGGTGCGCTCCCTAGACGTAGCCATAACACTGGATGGGACCATACACAGATATATGGTTTAGTGAGGAGAGAGGTGCGTTCCCTGGACGTAGCCATAACACTGAATGGGACCATACAAAGATATATGGTGGAGTGAGGAGAGAGGTGCATTCCCTGGATGTAGCCAAAACACTGGATGGGAGCATACACAGATATATGGTGGAGTGAGAAGAGAGGTGCGCTCCCTGGACGTAGCCATAACACTGGATGGGTCCATACACAGATATATGGTGGAGTGATGAGAGAGGTGCGCTCCCTGGACGTAGCCATAACACTGAATGGGACCATACACAGATATATGGTGGAGTGTGGAGAGAGGTGCGTTCCCTGGACGTAGCCATAACACTGTATGGGACCATACACAGATATATGGTGGAGTGAGGAGAGAGGTGCGTTCCCTGGACATAGCCATAACACTGAATGGGACCATACACAGATATATGATGGAGTGAGGAGAGAGGTGCGCTCCCTGGACGTAGCCATAACACTGGATGGGACCATACGCAGATATATGGTGGAGTGAGGAGAGAGGTGCATTCCCTGGACGTAGCCATAACACTGGATGGGTCCATACACAGATATATGGTGGAGTGAGGAGAGAGGTGCGTTCCCTGGACGTAGCCATAACACTGGATGGGACCATACACAGATATATGGTGGAGTGAGGAGAGAGGTGCGCTCCCTGGACGTAGCCATAACAATGAATGGGACCATACACAGATATATGGTGGAGTGAGGAGTGAGGTGTGCTCCCTGGACGTAGCCATAACAATGGATGTGACCATACACAGATATATGGTGGAGTGAGGAGAGAGGTGCGCTCCCTGGACATAGCCATAACACTGAATGGGACCCTACACAGATATATGGTGGAGTGAGGAGAGAGGTGCGTTCCCTGGACGTAGCCATAACACTGAATGGGACCATACACAGATATATGGTGGAGTGAGGTGAGAGGTGCGCTCCCTGGACGTAGCCATAACACTGGATGGGTCCATACACAGAAATATGGTGGAGTGAGGAGAGAGGTGCATTCCCTGGACGTAGCCATAACACTGGATGGGACAATACACAGATATATGGTGGATTAAGGAGAGAGGTGCACTCCCTGGACGTAGCCATAACACTGAATGGGGCCATACACAGATATATGGTGGAGTGAGGAGAGAGGTGCGTTCCCTGGACATAGGCATAACACTGAATGGGACCATACACAGATATATGGTGGAGTGAGGAGAGAGGTGCGTTCCCTGGACGTAGCCATAACACTGGATGGGACCATAATCCGATATATGGTGGAGTGAGGAGAGAGGTGCGTTCCCTGGACGTAGCCATGACACTGAATAGGACCATACACAGATATATGGTAGGGTGAGGAGAGAGGTGCGTTCCCTGGACGTAGCCATAACACTGGATGGGACCATACACAGATATATGGTGGAGTGAAGAGAGAGGTGCGTTCCCTGGACGTAGCCATAACACTAGATGGGACCATACACAGATATATGGTGGAGTAGGAGAGAGGTGCGTTCCCTGGACGTAGCCATAACACTAAATGGTACCATACACAGATATATGGTGGAGAGAGGTGCGCTCCCTGGATGTAGCCATAACACTGGATGGGTCCTTACACAGATATATATGGTGGAGTGAGGAGAGAGGTGCGCTCCCTAGACGTAGCCATAACACTGGATGGGACCATACACAGATATATGGTGGAGTGAGGAGAGAGGTGCGTTCCCTGGACGCAGCCATAACACTGGATGGGACCATACACAGATATATGGTGGAGTGAGGAGAGAGGTGCGTTCCCTGGACGTAGCCATAACACTGGATGGGACCATACACAGATATATGGTGGAGTGAGGAGAGAGGTGTGTTCCATGGATGTAGCCATAACACTGAATGGGACCCTACACAGATATATGGTGGAGTGAGGAGAGAGGTGCGTTCCCTGGACGTAGCCATAACACTGAATGGGACCATACACAGATATATGATGGAGTGAGGAGAGAGCTGCGCTCCCTGGACATAGCCATAATACTGAATGGGACCATACACAGATATATGGTGGAGTGAGGAGAGAGGTGCGTTCCCTGGACGTAGCCATAACACTGGATGGGCCAATACACAGATATATGGTGGAGTGAGGAGAGAGGTGCATTCCCTGGACGTAGCCATAACACTGGATGGGTCCATACACAGATATATGGTGGAGTGATGAGAGAGGTGCGTTCCATGGACGTAGCAATAACACTGGATGGGATCATACACAGATATATGGTGGAGTGAAGAGAGAGGTGCGCTCCCTGGACGTAGCCATAACACTGGATGGGTCCATACACAGATATATGGTTTAGTGAGGAGAGAGGTGCGTTCCCTGGACGTAGCCATAACACTGAATGGGACCATACAAAGATATATGGTGGAGTGAGGAGAGAGGTGCATTCCATGGACGTAGCCAAAACACTGGATGGGAGCATACACAGATATATGGTGGAGTGAGGAGAGAGGTGCGCTCCCTGGACGTAGCCATAACACTGGATGGGTCCATACACAGATATATGGTGGAGTGAAGAGAGAGGTGCGCTCCCTGGACGTAGCCATAACACTGAATGGGACCATACACAGATATATGGTGGAGTGTGGAGAGAGGTGCGTTCCCTGGACGTAGCCATAACACTGGATGGGACCATACTCAGATATATGGTGGAGTGAGGAGAGAGGTGCGCTCCCTGGACATAGCCATAACACTGAATGGGACCATACACAGATATATGATGGAGTGAGGAGAGAGGTGCGTTCCCTGGACGTAGCCATAACACTAGATGGGACCATACACAGATATATGGTGGAGTGAGGAGAGAGGTTCATTCCCTGGACGTAGCCATAACACTGGATGGGTCCATACACAGATATATGGTGGAGTGAGGAGAGAGGTGCGTTCCCTGGACGTAGCCATAACACTGGATGGGACCATACACAGATATATGGTGGAGTGAGGAGAGAGGTGCGCTCCCTGGACGTAGCCATAACAATGAATGGGACCATACACAGATATATGGTGGAGTGAGGAGTGAGGTGTGCTCCCTGGATGTAGCCATAACAATGGATGTGACCATACACAGATATATGGTGGAGTGAGGAGAGAGGTGCGCTCCCTGGACATAGCCAAAACACTGAATGGGACCCTACACAGATATATGGTGGAGTGAGGAGAGAGGTGCGTTCCCTGGACGTAGCCATAACACTGGATGGGACCATACACAGATATATGGTGGAGTGAGGAGAGAGGTGCGCTCCCTGGACGTAGCCATAACAATGAATGGGACCATACACAGATATATGGTGGAGTGAGGAGTGAGGTGTGCTCCCTGGATGTAGCCATAACAATGGATGTGACCATACACAGATATATGGTGGAGTGAGGAGAGAGGTGCGCTCCCTGGACATAGCCAAAACACTGAATGGGACCCTACACAGATATATGGTGGAGTGAGGAGAGAGGTGCGTTCCCTGGACGTAGCCATAACACTGAATGGGACCATACACAGATATATGGTGGAGTGAGGAGAGAGGTGCGCTCCCTGGACGTAGCCATAACACTGGATGGGTCCATACACAGAAATATGGTGGAGTGAGGAGAGAGGTGCGTTCCCTGGACGTAGCCATAACACTGGATGGGACAATACACAGATATATGGTGGATTGAGGAGAGAGGTGCTCCCTGGACGTAGCCATAACACTGAATGGGCCATACACAGATATATGGTGGAGTGAGGAGAGAGGTGCGTTCCCTGGACATAGGCATAACACTGAATGGGACCATACACAGATATATGGTGGAGTGAGGAGAGAGGTGCGTTCCCTGGACGTAGCCATAACACTGGATGGGACCATAATCCGATATATGGTGGAGTGAGGAGAGAGGTGCGTTCCCTGGACGTAGCCATGACACTGAATAGGACCATACACAGATATATGGTAGAGTGAGGAGAGAGGTGCGTTCCCTGGACGTAGCCATAACACTGGATGGGACATACACAGATATATGGTGGTGTGAAGAGAGAGGTGCGTTCCCTGGACGTAGCCATAACACTAGATGGGACCATACACAGATATATGGTGGAGTAAGGAGAGAGGTGCGTTCCCTGGATGTAGCCATAACACTATATGGTACCATACACAGATATATGGTGGAGAGAGGTGCGCTCCCTGGATGTAGCCATAACACTGGATGGGTCCTTACACAGATATATATGGTGGAGTGAGGAGAGAGGTGCGCTCCCTAGACGTAGCCATAACACTGGATGGGACCATACACAGATATATGGTTTAGTGAGGAGAGAGGTGCGTTCCCTGGACGTAGCCATAACACTGAATGGGACCATACAAAGATATATGGTGGAGTGTGGAGAGAGGTGCGTTCCCTGGACGTAGCCATAACACTGTATGGGACCATACACAGATATATGGTGGAGTGAGGAGAGAGGTGCGTTCCCTGGACATAGCCATAACACTGAATGGGACCATACACAGATATATGATGGAGTGAGGAGAGAGGTGCGCTCCCTGGACGTAGCCATAACACTGGAGGGGACCATACGCAGATATATGGTGGAGTGAGGAGAGAGGTGCATTCCCTGGACGTAGCCATAACACTGGATGGGTCCATACACAGATATATGGTGGAGTGAGGAGAGAGGTGCGTTCCCTGGACGTAGCCATAACACTGGATGGGACATATACACAGATATATGGTGGAGTGAGGAGAGAGGTGCGCTCCCTGGACGTAGCCATAACAATGAATGGGACCATACACAGATATATGGTGGAGTGAGGAGTGAGGTGTGCTCCCTGGACGTAGCCATAACAATGGATGTGACCATACACAGATATATGGTGGAGTGAGGAGAGAGGTGCGCTCCCTGGACATAGCCATAACACTGAATGGGACCCTACACAGATATATGGTGGAGTGAGGAGAGAGGTGCGTTCCCTGGACGTAGCCATAACACTGAATGGGACCATACACAGATATATGGTGGAGTGAGGTGAGAGGTGCGCTCCCTGGACGTAGCCATAACACTGGATGGGTCCATACACAGAAATATGGTGGAGTTAGGAGAGAGGTGCATTCCCTGGACGTAGCCATAACACTGGATGGGACAATACACAGATATATGGTGGATTAAGGAGAGAGGTGCACTCCCTGGACGTAGCCATAACACTGAATGGGGCCATACACAGATATATGGTGGAGTGAGGAGAGAGGTGCGTTCCCTGGACATAGGCATAACACTGAATGGGACCATACACAGATATATGGTGGAGTGAGGAGAGAGGTGCGTTCCCTGGACGTAGCCATAACACTGGATGGGACCATAATCCGATATATGGTGGAGTGAGGAGAGAGGTGCGTTCCCTGGACGTAGCCATGACACTGAATAGGACCATACACAGATATATGGTAGGGTGAGGAGAGAGGTGCGTTCCCTGGACGTAGCCATAACACTGGATGGGACCATACACAGATATATGGTGGAGTGAAGAGAGAGGTGCGTTCCCTGGACGTAGCCATAACACTAGATGGGACCATACACAGATATATGGTGGAGTAAGGAGAGAGGTGCGTTCCCTGGACGTAGCCATAACACTAAATGGTACCATACACAGATATATGGTGGAGAGAGGTGCGCTCCCTGGATGTAGCCATAACACTGGATGGGTCCTTACACAGATATATATGGTGGAGTGAGGAGAGAGGTGCGCTCCCTAGACGTAGCCATAACACTGGATGGGACCATACACAGATATATGGTGGAGTGAGGAGAGAGGTGCGTTCCCTGGACGCAGCCATAACACTGGATGGGACCATACACAGATATATGGTGGAGTGAGGAGAGAGGTGCGCTCCCTGAACGTAGCCAAAACACTGAATTGGACCATACACAGATATATGGTGGAGTGAGGAGAGAGGTGCTTTCCCTGGACGTAGCCATAACACTGAATGGGACCATACACAGATATATGGTGGAGTGAGGAGAGAGGTGCATTCCCTGGACGTAGCCATAACACTGGGTGGGACCATACACAGATATATGGTGGAGTGAGGAGAGAGGTGCGCTCCCTGGACGTAGCCAAAACACTGAATGGGACCATACACAGATATATGGTGGAGTGAGGAGAGAGTTGCGTTCCCTGGACATAGCCATAACACTGGATGGGACCATACACAGATATATGGTGGACTGAGGAGAGAGGTGCGTTCCCTGGACGTAGCCATAACACTGAATGGGACCATACACAAATATATGGTGGAGTGAGGAGAGAGGTGCGTTCCCTGGACGTACCAATAACACTGAATGGGACCGTACACAGATATATGGTGGAGTGAGGAGAGAGGTGCGTTCCCTGGACGTAGCCATAACACTGGATTGGTCCATACACAGATATATGGTGGAGTGATGAGAGAGGTGCGTTCCATGGACGTAGCAATAACACTGGATGGGATCATACACAAATATATGGTGGAGTGAGGAGAGAGGTGCGTTCCCTGGACGTAGCAATAACACTGGATGGGACCATACACAGATATATGGTGGAGTGAAGAGATAGGTGCACTCCCTGGACGTAGCCATAACACTGGGTGGGTCCATACACAGATATATGGTTTAGTGAGGAGAGAGGTGCGTTCCCTGGACGTAGCCATAACACTAAATGGGACCATACACAGATATATGGTGGAGTGAGGAGAGAGGTGCATTCCGTGGACGTAGCCAAAACACTGGATGGGAGCATACACAGATATATGGTGGAGTGAGGAGAGAGGTGCGCTCCCTGGACGTAGCCATAACACTGGATGGGTCCATACACAGATATATGGTGGAGTGAAGAGAGAGGTGTGCTCCCTGGACGTAGCCATAACACTGAATGGGACCATACACAGATATATGGTGGAGTGTGGAGAGAGGTGCGTTCCCTGGACGTAGCCATAACACTGGATGGGACCATACACATATATGGTGGAGTAAGGAGAGAGGTGCGCTCCCTGGACGTAGCCATAACACTGAATGGGACCATACACAGATATATGATGGCGTGAGGAGAGAGGTGCGCTCCCTGGACGTAGCCATAACACTGGATGGGACCATACACAGATATATGATGGAGTAAGGAGAGAGGTGCGTTCCCTGGACGTAGCCATAACACTGGATGGGTCCATACACAGATATATGGTGGAGTGAGGAGAGAGGTGCGTTCCCTGGACGTAGCCATAACACTGGATGGGACCATACACAGATATATGGTGGAGTGAGGAGAGAGGTGCGCTCCCTGGACGTAGCCATAACAATGAATGGGACCTTACAAAGATATATGGTGGAGTGAGGAGTTAGGTGTGCTCCCCGGACGTAGCCATAACAATGGATGTGACCATACACAGATATATGGTGGAGTGAGGAGAGAGGTGCGCTCCCTGGATGTAGCGATAACACTGGATGGGTCCATACACAGAAATATGGTGGAGTGAGGAGAGAGGTGCGTTCCCTGGACGTAGCCATAACACTGGATGGGACAATACACAGATATATGGTGGAGTGAGGTGAGAGGTGCGCTCCCTGAACGTAGCCATAACACTGAATGGGGCCATACACAGATATATGGTGGAGTGAGGAGAGAGGTGCATTCCCTGGACATAGCCATAACACTGAATGGGACCATACACAGATATATGGTGGAGTGAGGAGAGAGGTGCATTCCCTGGACGTAGCCGTAACACTGGATGGGACCATACACAGATATATGGTGGAGTGAGGAGAGAGGTGCGTTCCCTGGACGTAGCCATGACACTGAATAGGACCATACACAGATATATGGTGGAGTGAGGAGAGAGGTGCGTTCCCTGGACGTAGCCATAACACTGGATGGGACCATACACAGATATATGGTGGAGTGAGGAGAGAGGTGCGTTCCCTGGACGTAGCCATAACACTGGATGGGACCATACACAGATATATGGTGGAGTGAGTAGAGAGGTGCGTTCCCTGGACGTAGCCATAACACTAGATGGTACCATACACAGATATATGGTGGAGAGAGGTGCGCTCCCTGGATGTAGCCATAACACTGGATGGGTCCTTACACAGATATATATGGTGGAGTGAGGAAAGAGATGCGCTCCCTAGATGTAGCCATAACACTGGATGGGACAATACACAGATGTATGGTGGAATGAGGAGAGAGGTGCGCTCCCTGGACGTAGCCATAACACTGAATGGGACCATACACAGATATATGGTGGAGTGAGGAGAGGTGCGCTCCCTGGACGTAGCCATAACACTGGATGGGACCATACACAGATATATGGTGGAGTGAGGAGAGAGGTGCGCTCCCTGGACATAGCCAGAACACTGGATGGGACCATACACAGATATATGGTGGAGTGAGGAGAGAGGTGCGCTCCCTGGACGTAGCCATAACACTGGATGGGTCCATACACAGATATATGGTGGAGTGAGGAGAGAGGTGCGCTCCCTGGACGTAGCCATAACACTGGATGGGACCATACACAGATATATGGTGGAGTGAGGAGAGAGGTGCGCTCCCTGGACGTAGCCATAACACTGGATGGGACCATACACAGATATATCCCAGCAAACATTTTAAGTACGGGCCAATTCCGGCAAGTAGCGGCAAGTCCGGAATGTTGGTATTTTTGTATCGGGCCAAAATATATTGGCCATAATATTCTAAAATGGTATTGGTTCAATATATTATTAATAAATGTTTTCCTTTGTCCGTTTTAGGGCAGGATACATAATGCTGGTCCAGCATTAGCAAATGATTGCATTAAGTATAACTTATTTTGTTTACTGGGCCAATATCTATCGGCCTGATTAAGGCATAATTATATCGGTCCATTGTAGAAATAATAATGGGTTTCCATAGTTGATTCAGAAGAGGATGCACAATGTTGGGCCGATACAGAATATACATTAAAGAAATGGATAACTATCTTTAATTAAAAGGGCCAATATATTATGGCCGTAAATTGGTAGAATATTGTTGGTCCTACATTATATTTGAAATGACTTGCCAATCTCCGCCATCATTATGGAATATTTATGTTGGGCCAGTACTGGTATATCGCCTTTACCAAATAATGTCATCTACCTGCATTGGGCCTATATGTATCGGCCATAATGTGGCCAAAATATATTGGCCCCCTGTTGATCTTATTAATTATTTCCATAATAGATAGGTTGTTGGATGATAGATATTGGGCTAATAATGGCAACTATATGAAGGTAAAATATTATTTTTTATATCGGGCCAAAATATGTTGACCATAATATTCTAAAACGGTGTTGGTTCAATATATTATTCATAAATATTTTCCTTTGTCCGTTTTGGGGCAGGGTACATGATGCTGGTCCAGCATTAGCAAATGATGTTATTAAGTATAACTTATTTTGTTTATTGGGCCAATATTTATCGGCCTGATTAAGGCATAATGATATCGGTCCATTGTAGAAATAATAATGGGTTTCCATAGTTGATTCAGAAGACCATGCACAATGTTGGGCCGATACAGTAAATACATCCAATAAATGGATAACCATTTTTAATAAAAGGGCCAATATATTCCCAGCAAACATTGGAAGTACGGGCCAATGCCGGCAAGTCTGGAATGTAGGCTTTTTTATATTGGGCCAATGTATGTTGGCCAGAATATTCTGAAACTATGTCTGTCCGATATTAAATTCATAACAAGTTTTCCTTTGTCCGTCTTTGAGTTGGGTTTACAGTGTTGGGCCATCATCGGCACTTAACAGGATTCAGGATAACTTATTTTTAGTATTGGGCCAATGTCTAACGACCAAATAATTGCGTAATTATATCAGCCCAATATAGAAATAATAAATGTTTTCCATCATTGGATACAGATAAGATGCCCAATATTGGGCCGATACTGTTATAAAACAAAAAATAAAGGATATTGTTTTTCTTATATTGGGTAGATGTACTTTTGCCATAAGAAGGCAACATTTTGTTTTTTCATTATCATATTCAAAATGGTTTTCCGTTCACCGGGCATTAGATTGGATTCCAGGTGTTGGGCCATTACTAGCATATAGCATTATTAAAGGGTATTGTTTGCCTGTGTTGGGCATACGTATAGCGGCCAAAATTCGACCAAGCTATATCGGCCCAATACTGAATAAATAAATGTTTTCCATCATAGGATAGTAGATGGATGGCAGATGTTGAGACAATACTGGCAAATATAGTGGATGATAACAGATGATGGCTTTCCTATACCTGGCTATTGTGTTTCGGCCAGAAGATGGCAAACTTGCATTGGTCCAATATCTTATTCAGTATGATTTTCCATTAACCGGTAATTGGTTGTCTTCAATAATTGGGGCCAATACTGGCATTAGCTAGTCATGATGGATAATGAACTTTCTGTGTTGGGCCAATAAGTAACGGCCTTGAAGTGGCAAAGTTATATCGGCCAAACTTTAATGTAATCAATATTTTCAATCATCGAGAATTATGTGGTTACCAGACCTTGGGCCAATACTGGCATATAACGGAAAGTAAGAGATGATGACTTGCCTATATCGGGCCATTGTATGTAGCCCAGAAAAAGGCCCAAAGATAGTGGTCTAATATTATGTTCATTACTATTAAACATTAACCGGCCTAAGGTAGTCTTCCACGTGTATGACCAATACTGGCATATTGCAGTACTAAAGGATAACAGTTGTCCTGTATTGGGCATATGCATAGCAGCAAATAAATGGCCAAATTATATCGACCCAATATTGAATTCATAAATGAATTTCCCTATGTGAATAGATAATGGCTTCCTTACAACGGGCCATTGTACTTCGGCCAGAAGAAGGCAAAACTTTATTGGTCCTTTATCATATTTATAGTGGCTTTCCGTTAATCGGCATTGTGTTTGGTACCAGATGTTCGGCTGGTACTGCCATATAACCATACTAAAGGATATTAGATTTCCTTTGTGAGACCAATGTATAACAGTTTAGAAATGGCAAAAGGATATCGGCCTGATACGAAATAGATAGATGTTTTCTATAATGGGATATTGGGTGGCTGTCAGATGTTGGGGTGATACTGTTATGTTACTAAGCAAAAAATACAATGTTTTTCTTATAATTATTTGGTAGATGTACTTTGGCCATAAAAAGGCAATACTTTGTTGGGGAAAGGTGCTGGGAACGGCCTCTGGGGCAGTCTGGAACCGGTGTCCTCGGGACGGTACATTTTCCTGGCCAGCTTCCATTTAGCTGACTATGACAATTACAACATCACAGAAAACACCCAAGTCTGATGAACACATAATCTCACCGAGGACGGCATGCAGCCTCTCGAGCATTCAGGCTTACTAATGTGAATGTAGGAAGTTTGAGTGGCAGATCAAATGAAGTTGTGGAAGCACTTGAGAGAAGAAGAGTGGATGTGTGCTGCACCCAGGAAAGCCGATGGAAGTGGTTCGGTGCACAGTGGATAGTTGGCAAAAAACAAGAGATACAGGATCTACTGGAAGGGAGATGAGTCTGGAAAAGCAAAAGGAGGAGTGAGTGTTCTGGTGGCCGAGGAGTGAGAGAAGAGTGTTCTTCAGATCAAGAGAGTAAATGGAAGATTGATTGTACTGAAGCTGAAAGTTGGTGAAAGAATACTGAATGTGATATCAGCATATGCCCCATAGGTTGGTTTGAGTAGAGAACGGAAAGATTTCTGGAACGACCATAATTTGTGTTGTTTCGGGCCTCTTTGAGAATGACACCACAGTAATAGACCGTGACCTAAATGGAAATGTGGGAGCACGTGTGTGGGGGCATTCATGGAGGAAATGGACACGGAAGGAGAAATCTAGAAGGCGAATGTATACTGGAGTCCTGTGTTACACTTTACATGGTTGTGTGTAACATGAAGTTCAAGAAACGGGTGAGTCATCTGATCACATACAATTCTGTGGGTTCCAGTAGCCAGATAGATTATTTCCTGGTGAACATGTAGAAATGACTGGAAGTGGTTTAGGGATGTAGGCTAGAGGTCATCCCGAGTGAGAATGTATCTCTCAACATAATATTAAAGCGAGATGTTGTGTGCAAGATGGTATGCATGCCAAAAAGGAAATTAAGGTTGTTGAATAAATCAGAATATAGAGATAGGTTTTGCAGCGAATTGGAGAAAATGGATAGGAATAGGGGCACTAGGTCACATGATGTAGGTAGTCACTGGAACTTCCTTGAACGTAGCCTTCTTGTTGCCACTGGCAAAGATATTTACTTAAAGCTAGGGATCTGTATCTTGTGTTTGTAAACCTGGACAAGGCTTTTGATAAGGTGCCCAGGGATGTTGTGCAGTGGGCCATGAGAAAACTTGTTGTAGAGGAGTGACTGGTGTGTGTGTTATAATAAAAATGTACGAGGACTCACAGACGGAAGTGAGGGTGAAAGGAATGCTGAGTGAGGAGGTTGCAGTCCATGTTGGAGTTCACCCAGGTTTTTTGTTGAGCCCTCTCCTCTTTGTTATAGTTTTGGAGGCCCTATTTGGAGATTTTAGAACTGGGCTCCCATGGGAACTGCTATACACAGATGGCTTAATTCTAATCACAGATAATGTGCAGGATGCCGAGGTTCAGAAGGTAGAGTGAGGGCATGACAAACAAAGATTTAAAGTTAATATCAATAAAACCAAGGTTTTTGCATAGTAGCTTGGGCCGTGGAAATGTAGAAAAAAAACAGTGCATACCCATGTGCAGTATGCAGAAAAGGGGTGGGCGTGAATTCAATTCAGTGTAGCATCTGTCGTTTCTGGGTACTTCATGGGAAGAAGCGCTGTAGTAGAATAAATGGACCTCTGCCAAGGAAGAAAGCTGAAATTGAGAAATTTGGGTGTATAGTATGCAAAGCTGAGCTTATGTTGAATGATCGGCTTGAGAGTCTGAACCGTGGCAATGTGTCGCTGGAGATGGTGGACAAGTTTTGCTACTTGGGAGATACCATCTCTGCCAGTGGTGGGGCCGAGGCCGCCACTATTGCCAGAATTAGATGCAGCTGGGGAAAGCGCAGAGAACTGCTGCCAATTCTAACCATGAAACGACTCCCTCTCCCCTGAAAGAAAAAGGTTTACACTTCATGTATTAGTAGCGCAATGACCTATAGTATATGTGCTTCAGAAACGTGGCCTGTCAAAGTGGATGATATCAACAGATTATAATGCCTAATAATGATAGGCCTGTAGGCTACATGATGATGTTTTCACGGTTTAATCAATAATGGTTCCACCACCCCAGGACTTTCACTCATTTTTCCCATCATCGAGATTGCTCAGTTAATGATTTATCAGATTCCATGTTAAGTTCTGTGAAGTTAGAGACAATAGGCCTACCAGTACAATTTTTTCAATACCAATTCAGTAGCACTTCTACTGAATCTGAAAGCTATTAGTCTACCAAATACAACTAACATTTCTGTAGATTTGGATATTTATCATGATAAAAAGTACTGTAGATGGTGTTAGTGACCTGGAAACTGAGGCAGATGGCTCGGAAAGAAAAGTCTGTGACTTATGTAATTATCTTAATAATTTTGCAAAAGTTTTAGGTTAAATTACAAGAAAATAATTTTATATATCCTCCAAGGTTATTAAAAGTATTGTGGAGTGCTTTCAAACCATATGTATTCACTAAGAAATTCATTTTCTCCACTATCTAGAATCTAGATCTATGTAGATCTCTATTTATCTCTCTCTCTCTCTCATATATATATATATATATATTCTGACAGACGGAGCCCTGTATGTTAATTTAAGAGTTAGAATTAGAGTTGAAGGAGCCAAACTACCCAAGCGGCGAAGCAAACTAGCGAGCGAACTAGCGAGTGGGGAAACCAGCTAGCCTGCATACCAGCAAACAAGCCTTCACACCTGCGTGCGTCATAGGGGACCCTGCAAACTACTTGATGACCGACGCTATGACGTATGATCGACGCCCGGAGCTGTGAATGGACCAGGCACCTGTTATGCGACTCGAGGAGCTATGATTGGAGCGGGCACCACCCCCCGCCTCCTGATTCGTTCCTACACCATCATTGTTTAGTATATAACCTTCTTGCAGATATTTTCTCCACCAACTCAACCTTAGATGAAATAAATCAAGATGTCCCTGTACTTAATTTTAATTCGCCTGAAATTCCCTCACTTAAGATCCACACCAGACATGTCAAAACTATTTTGCAGAATCTCTCGGTAGTTAAGGCTCCTGGTCCAGATGAAATTCCTCCAATAGTACTCAAGAATTGCTCCTTGGTGCTCGCTCCTGTATTGGCAAAAAATTTCCGTCTGTGTACTCATACCTCATGCTTCCCAGTACCCTGGAAAGAAGCAAACATCCATCCAGTTCCTAAAAAAGGTGCCTCTTCAGATCCATCAAACTACAGACCAATAGCTATAACTTCCACTCTTGGTAAAGTCTTTGAAATTATTAAATAATCACATAATTAAGCATCTTGAGAATAATAAATTAATCAGTGAGAGGCAATATGGTTTTAGACGATGTCGATCAACTGCAGACATGCTTTGCCTTCTTACGCATCAAATCAACCAAGCTACAGACCAACATGGTGAAACACATACATTGGATATATCAAAGGCATTTGATAGAGTCTGGCATCAATCCTTATTGTCGAAGATGTCATACTACGGCCTTGCATCATTAGTTCCACTAATTTCTTTTATCTTCATAACAGAAATATGTGTAATGGTAGATGGCCTTTATTCTCAATTTCACTCAATAAATGCTGGTGTTCCCCAGGGATCAGTTTTGGCCCCAATTCTGTTCCTCATTCATATCAATGATCTCATATCTACCACTCATAATCCAATACATTCCTACGCAGATGACTCAACACTCCACAGTTCCTTCACATTTACCAATTCTTTCACCCAACCCGATCTTAAATTCAAAAATAAACACTGCAATTTCTCTGAACCAGGACCTTTCTAGAATTAATGGATGGGGACAAAAGAATCTAGTTTCCTTTAATGCACAGAAAACCAAGTACATTCAATTTCATAACCGACAGAATCTCACTGACTCCCATATATTTTTTAATGATGTAAATTTTCCCACTTCCCCTAGTATTGACATTCTCGGTGTAACATTAACTACTAACTTGAGCTGGACACATTATGTTAGAAGCATTGCTAAGAATGCCTCTAAAAACTGGGACTCCTGTACAGAGTTCGAGAATTCTTCACTGACGAGCAGTTGGCCGTGATATATAAAAGTCATGTGCGTTCTCAGATGGATTACTGTTCACCTCTGTGGGGTGGAAGTGGAGTGGTTGCATTGAGGCAGTTGGACAAAATTCAAAATAAAGCTATTAGATTAATCAATAACCCTGCAATCACACAGGACCTTCCTACATTAGCCATACGAAGAAACGTTGCATCCCTTGCATTATTCTACAGATATTTTCACAGCAATTGTTCCGAGGAACTTGCTTCAATTGTGCCGCCTCTCCACATCTTTCCCCGTAGAACTAGGGCAGCTGAGAGCGCCCATGAATTTACACTTTCTCCTCCACAATGCAGAACTTCTGCTTATCAGAATTAATTTATCCCCAGAGCTACTACTCTTTGGAATTCACTTCCCTCGAATTGCTTTCCACAAACTTACAATCTACAAATGTTTAAATCCAGTTGTTACAAACATTTTATGAATGGAGGATGCCTTTAGGCACATGGACCTTTTTGTTTTATCTGTGTTTTTCCTTCCTCCGTTCATTGTCTCTTAAAAAAAAAAAAAAAAAAAAAAAATATAAGACCCGAGTTGTGGGCATTCAAATCAGTCTCATTTGGCGTTGGGGAAGGTGAACTTGCAGCTGGAGGAAGACGGGGTGAAGTATTATAATGGGATTGTGACTGTCAGTCAGATTATATAAATGTGTGTTAATAACTTACGTTATGTTGGTTAGTGAGATATGTGATTGGGAATTAACGTTAACGCTACTATTATTGTGTACATAACTATTTGATTGCGAATTGACGTTAACGCTACTATTATGTGCTTAACTATTTGATTGGGAATTAACGTTAACGCTACTATTATGTGCTTAACTATTTTAGTTGACTAACTTGTGGACTAAAGCAACTCTTTAAGTAATTGGGTTATGATGAAAGTAATACTATTGTTTAATATTAATACTTACGAGTTCTTTCATTTTCTTTGAATTAAGCTTACATTGCTTAACGGTGCGTAGTACGGTGATGCTATTGTTTCATATTAGTAATATCGCCTTAGACTAACATGGCTGTGTTAATATTACTTATAGTGATTTCCTAAGCTGAAGAAAATTCTTTTGGCTTCAAAATATTATTTTTGCTTTTCATATTATTTGAGTGAGACCTGAATCGAATCTATGAAACGATCCTGTAACTTTATTTACTCATAATCAAACCTCAATGTTACGTGGTTAAGAAATACATTTAACTAATTATTAAATATATATCTAACTTTTTATGTGACTTTGATATTACTCCTGATGATAATAATAATATAATACTATTAACGTAAGACAAGAACCAAGAATAATTACATTAAATATAAATAACAGGACATATAAGAAAACTATCTATTCATTTCAAAAAGGGTAAGAGACAGAAATATTCTTACTTTAATATTTATCTTCCAAGACTTTTTATAGAATTAATAGTCCTTCTTTAGATATAATTCTTCGGTTCATAACCATAGCCTACTAAGCTTCGGTTAAATAATAATTCTTTATAAATACTACATGACTTTAATTAGTTTCAGTATTTTTCATAATTAAAGAGTATCAGTCTATAAAGGATACTAAATCCTAAGATCCAAAAGGAAAGGAAGCAACAACAGGGAATCATTTTATTAGATTTTACTTTTGTTTTGCCTTCAGCTGACTGATACCTTAATATATATCTCTGTGCTATCTAGATTCATCAAGTTAACCACTTGAGGATCAAGATACGTAACAGAAGAGTGGCGACCTTGCCAAGGATTCGTTTCATACAGTTTCACTCAGTTTCATTAACGTTTCACTACTTAAAAATCAAAAATTAATCATGCCTCAACTAATTAATGACGAAGATGCTAGAGTTTTCATAGAATCAGAACCCACATCCCCTGATATTGACTGTCTGTCAAAATCTGAACTGAAAGTACTTGCCTCACATCTCCAATTAACTGTCTCAAACATGTCTAAAGTAGAGGTGGCTCAGACCATAAAAACCCACTGTTCCCTGTAGAAGGCAAGGAGGGGGACGGAGCAGTTGGTGGGATCCCGAGTAAACCTAGCCAACTTGATGAACAATTGCCACCTGGTTTTACCATTGATCAATTATTCGAACTAGAACAAAGCAGAGCCAAGACCGAACAAGCCAGGCTAAATATAGAACTAGCCAGAATAAATACCGAAGAAGCCAGCATAAAAGCCAGAGCAAATACCGAACAAGCCAACGCAAGTATAGAACTAGCCAGAATAAATGCCAGTGCAACGACCGAACAATGTGAATATCAATATCGTACGGCTCAACTAAATGTCAATACAAATGCTCCCGAAATTGCTCCCCCTCTGGGATTAACTATGACTAGTGTCATTCCACCTTTCACTGAGGATAATGTGCAGGATTTCTTTGTTTTGTTTGAGGAAGTTGCTGGAGGTATGAAGTGGACAAGAGATCAATGGCCTTTTATGTTACAAACTGTTTTGACAGGGCAGGCTCGAGCCACGTATTTGTCAGAAGTAGCAGAGGTTAGGCAGGATTATGACAATCTCAAAGAAGCTATCTTAAAAACCTATCAATTGCAGCCAGAGGCTTACAGGCAATCTTTCCGTAAAAACCAGAAGAAAGTAGAAGAAACTCATAAGGTATTTGCCAGGACCATGACTAAAACTTTCAATCATTGGGTCAAGAGTAAGAAAGTCACAAGCTACAACGATCTGAAGGAGTTGGTCCTGTTAGAAAATTTCCTATGGAAAATTGATTCTTCTGTATCCTATCATTTAAAGGGGAAAAAGGTAGATTGTCTTGCCGACGCCGCTGACATGGCTGACACATACGTGCTCAACAACAAATTTCGTGGAAAGAAGCCCTACGATAATTCTAGTTCTAATTTTAAGTATCCCAATCACAAATCTGACAGACCCAGTCACAAGCCTATAACGTCTTCCCCAGCTAGCCAAAATAGAATTGTTCCCCCAACTAAAAATGCGACTCAGGGCAATGGTAACTGAGGTGGGCCCCAAACTAATAGTAATGCTCAAAGAGGGAACGTTCCCGTATCCCCTAAAGTATGTACTTTTTGTGGCAAGAGAGGCCACCTAGCTTATCAGTGCTGGGCCAAGGAGAGAACCGAGAGATCGGGGCAGACAGTTGACGCCGTATCTCAAACTCCATATGTGCCTGTAATGCAGGACTCCCGACAGAAGGAGTACCTAGCACCAAAAGTTCCTTTAATGCAGGACTCCCGACAGAAGGAGTACCTAGCCGCTAACGTAAATCATCTAGACAGGGGTGTAGTAGCATGTGTGGTGCAACCCACTAGGGTTAAGCCAATAATAATTTCACCATCAGTGCAGGACAGTTACCGTCCCTTTATTTCATCTGGCAACGTGAGATTAAATGGTTGTATGCATGAGGTAAAAATTCTGAGAGACACAGGTTCTACTAGCACCCTCATGGTGAATCCTTACACTGAGTGCCCACCTGGCGAACCAGTTGTAATGAGAGGTGCTGGAGGCCAATTTTATGCACACTTGGTAAAAAACGAAATTGAATGTGAGTTACTACAGGGTGAGGCCACCATAGCTTTGTGTAGGTCCCAAGATATCCCTGTGCCTGGGGTAACACTCCTTTTGGGGAATGATGTAGCAGGTGAGAAGGTCCGACCAGACCCCATTTTGTCACTTTCCCCTGCTAACGAGCCACTAACCGGTGAGCTCGACAAGGAGATGCCAACTGTTTTCCCTGTGTGCTGTCACACATTCAATGTCTCAAGTAGCAGTTCCCTCAGACAGAAATGTACCGAATGTAAGAGTTGATGAAAGGGATGATGAGAGTGTGAATGATGCTCCAACTGTGCCTGATGATGTGACAGAGGTGGATTTATCTGACACCTTTATGGCTCATCTTGACCCTAACGATGACCATGAAACCCCTCCAAATTGTCCTAGTGACCTGGTAGAGCTACAGAGAGATGATAGTGAATGCAAGGAGTTAGCTGCCAGGTCCATGAGTGAAGAGGAATGTGAGAAAGAGGGTGGTGAATGTTTCTACCTCAAAGGAGGAGTATTGTGGCGAAGATGGAGACCGCCACACAGACCAATCGATGACGGGGCTTGGGACGTCCATCAAGTAGTAGTCCCCAAACCTTGTCGTAAAGATATCATGGAAATGGCACATTGTATACCATTGGCAGGACACCTAGGTGTGAGAAAAACTCTAGACAGAATCAGAGTCCACTTTTACTGGCCAGGAATGCGTGCAGATGTAGTGGAGTTTTGTAGAGTGTGTCACACTTGCCAGATGACAGGAAAACCCAATCAGAAGGTGCCTGTACATCCTCTGGTGCCCTTGCCCGTTTTCGAGAATCCTTTTACTCGGGTGGTAGCGGACATTGTAGGCCCATTGCCTAAGACTTCCCAAGGTAACATTTATTTATTAACTATCATGGACATGGCAACTCGCTGCCCAGAGGCTATACCCTTAAGGACTACCTCTGCTCTAACTGTCATCAAGGAACTGCTCAAATTCTTCACCAGAATGGGTTTCCCCCATGAGGTGCAAAGTGATCAAGGAACTAATTTTACCTCTAACATTTTCCAGCAGTCCCTGAAGGAGTTGGGTATCGAGCATGTTAAGTCTAGCACCTACCACCCAGAGAGTCAAGGGGTTCTCGAACGATATCATCAGACATTAAAGGGAATGTTACGTAAGTATTGTACAGAGACCGGAGTTGAGTGGGATAAGGGGGTACCTTTTCTTTTATTTGCTACTCGTGAGGTTCCAACTGAATCCCTGGGTTTTTCCCCTAATGAGCTAGTTTTCGGTCACCAGGTAAGAGGTCCTTTGCAACTATAGCAGGATAGCCTAGTTGGCCAGGAGGGGAACCAAAACCTCCTCAAGTATGTTTCAGATTTCAAAACCCGGCTGAGATCCTCATGTGAGTTTGCCGCTCAAAACTTGACAGTGGCTAAAAGCTCCATGAAGAAATGGTATGACAGAAAAGCCCGTGAGAGGGAGTTTAAGCCTGGTGATGAGGTTTTGGTCCTGCTCCCCCTTTTTGGCCAACCTTTATCTGCCAAGTTCAGGGGCCCATATAAGATCATTCGGAGGGTGAGCATTACCGATTATCTAGTAACTACCCCAGACAGGAGAAAGCCCACGCAAGAATTCCATATAAATATGTTGAAACCCTACCATAGGTCCCCTGATTCCTCTCCTCCAGATTCTCCCACTGTGGCAGTGAATGTCAGGACCTGTGAACAGCCTGGTGCGGACGAAGTCTTCAGTTCTCTTACTGACCCGCAACAGACTGTTCCAGAGCCTGAAGGTATCCATGCAGACTTTGACTTGTCATGTAGCCTATCCAACTTTCAGTATAATTCAGTGGCTTTGAGGGAATTACCATCTAAACTATGTCGCCTTCCCTCTGATCAAGCGAACCAACTAATCTCTGTTTTATCTCAGTCTCCCAGTGTGTTCCGTGATACTCCAGGGCTCACTTCTTTGGCCGTGCACGACATCGACGTAGGGGATGCAACTCCCATTAAACTATCCCCCTACCGTGTCTCGCCACAACGCAGGAGTATACTGCAGGTCGAGCTTGACTTTATGATATCTAATGAACTGATCACTAGGGCCTTAAGCCAGTGGAGTAGTCCAGTCATACTTGTGCCAAAGCCAGACGGGAGCCATAGCTTATGTATGGACTATAGGCAAGTCAATGCTGTCACAAAGAACGATACCTACCCACTGCCACGGATCGACGACTGCATTGACCAGATTGGTACAGCCACCTATATCAGCAAGATTGACTTGATGAAGGGATATTGGCAAGTAGCTCTCACCCCTAGAGCGAGGGAAATATCATGCTTTGTAGTCAACAATCAAGCCTTCTGCTGTAACGTAATGCCCTACGGCTTGAAAAACGCCCCAGCTACATTCCAGCGCCTCATGAATTTGGTGACTGAAGGGGTACCTGGGTGCGTTGTCTACATCGATGATATTCTTATCTTTTCACAGTCATGGGAGGAGCATCTTTACCAACTTAGATTGCTATTCTTAAATCTTGCTGATGCCAATCTGGTGGTTAATCTTAAGAAATGCACCTTTGTAAAGAGTACGGTCCAGTATCTAGGATATACGGTAGGTCAGGGGCAGGTTGCACCTCCTCAAGCAAAGGTAGAATCTATTCTAGAATTCCCAACTCCTAGCACTAAGAAACATATCCAAAGGTACCTAGGCATGATTGGCTATTATAGGCGTTTCATTATAAATTTTTCAAAGTTGACAGCTCCCCTGACAGATCTTCTCCGTAAGGATGTGAAGTTTGTGTGGTCCTCTGAATGTGAAGAGGCCTTTATTGCTACCAAATATATATTATCTAATTATCCTGTACTCCGAGCTCCTGATTTTAACAGATCTTTTTCCCTGGCAGTGGATGCGAGCAATACCGGGGTTGGTGCAGTGTTGCTCCAGGAAGACGACTGTGAGGTATTGCATCCTGTGTGCTATTTCAGTAAAAAATTAAATTCTGCCCAACGTAACTATTCAGTCATTGAGAAGGAGCTGTTAGCATTAATTTTATCCCTTCAATACTTTGCTGTCTATGTGCAATCTGCCTCTGGTGCCATCACTGTATATACTGACCATCACCCCTTAAAATTTTTTGCATAGGTTCCAAAATAAAAACCAACGACTGACCAGGTGGAGTTTGTTGCTGCAGGAATACTCCCTGGATGTCAAACATATTAAGGGGGTCCAGAACGTGCTAGCCGATTGCCTATCACGTATCTGTTAAAGATTACATTTACCGGGTTGGCCTCATACAGCAGCAAGTTTAATTTAATGAGAGGATTTTGGCAATTAGCTCTCCCTTGTAGCGAGGTAAATATCATGCTTTAGTAGTGCGCTGTCAAGCCTTCAGCTGTGAGATGCCTTGCAGTTCGAATAACGCTCCAGCTACGTTCCGGCTATGTTCTGATGTGGTACCTGGAGACGTTGCCTACTTTGGGTGATATCCTTATTATATCCTCATTATAATCTTGCTGTTGCCAATCTGGTGGTGAATCTATTTATGTAGTATGTTTAATATTATGTACTATACTCCTTAAACTCTTTTCTAGGGGGGAGGTCTGACATACGGAGCCCTGTATGTTAATTTAAGAGTTAGAATTAGAGTTGAAGGAGCCAAACTACCCAAGCGGCGAAGCAAACTAGCGAGCGAACTAGCGAGTGGGGAAACCAGCTAGCCTGCATACCAGCAAACAAGCCTTCACACCTGCGTGCGTCATAGGGGACCCTGCAAACTACTTGATGACCGACGCTATGACGTATGATCGACGCCAGGAGCTGTGAATGGACCAGGCACCTGTTATGCGACTCGAGGAGCTATGATTGGAGCGGGCACCACCCCCCGCCTCCTGATTCGTTCCTACACCATCATTGTTTAGTATATAAGACCCGAGTTGTGGGCATTCAAATCAGTCTCATTTGGAGTTGGGGAAGGTGAACTTGCAGCTGGAGGAAGACGGGGTGAAGTATTATAATGGGATTGTGACTGTCAGTCAGATTATATAAATGTGTGTTAAGTGTGTTCGGTGTAAACACTTATGTTATGTTGGTTAGTGAGATATGTGATTGGGAATTAACGTTAACGCTACTATTATTGTGTACTTAACTATTTGATTGCGAATTGACGTTAACGCTACTATTATGTGCTTAACTATTTGATTGGGAATTAACGTTAACGCTACTATTATGTGCTTAACTATTTTAGTTGACTAACTTGTGGACTAAAGCAACTCTTTAAGTAATTGGGTTATGATGAAAGTAATACTATTGTTTTATATTAATACTTACGAGTTCTTTCATTTTCTTTTAAATAAGCTTACATTGCTTAACGGTGCGTAGTACGGTGATGCTATTGTCTCATATTAGTAATATTGCCTTCGACTAACATGGCTGTGTTAATATTACTTATAGTGATTTCCTAAGCTGAAGAACATTCTTTTAGCTTCAAAATATTATTTTTGCTTTTCATATTATTTGAGTGAGACCTGAATCGAATCTATGAAACGATCCTGTAACTTTATTTACTCATAATCAAACCTCAATGTTACGTGGTTAAGAAATACATTTAACTAATTATTAAATATATATCTAACTTTTTATGTGACTTTGATATTACTCCTGATGATAATAATAATATAATACTATTAACGTAAGACAAGAACCAAGAATAATTACTTTAAATATAAATAACAGGACATATAAGAAAACTATCTATTCATTTCAAAAAGGGTAAGAGACAGAAATATTCTTACTTTAATATTTATCTTCCAAGACTTTTTATAGAATTAATAGTCCTTCTTTAGATATAACTTCTTCGGTTCATAACCATAGCCTACTAAGCTTCGGTTAAATAATAATTCTTTATAAATACTACATGACTTTAATTAGTTTCAGTATTTTTCATAATTAAAGAGTATCAGTCTATAAAGGATACTAAGTCCTAAGATCCAAAAGGAAAGGAAGCAACAACAGGGAATAATGTTATTAGATTTTACTTTTGTTTTGCCTTCAGCTGACTGATACCTTAATATATATCTCTGTGCTATCTAGATTCATCAAGTTAACCACTTGAGGATCAAGATACGTAACAATATATATATATATATAATTTCTGCAATGGAGCTTCCCTTATGACCTTTTCACCTCAGAATCAATCTATATAAATAAATTAAAGCCTAGCCTGAACAACACGGCCACTGCAACACCTCTTTTCACTCAGTAAATATCCTTCCATTTTCTTTTCGTACTTTATTGTATACCCTCTCTTATTAGTATTATTTGTTTAAGTTTAGCTTAATGCTGTTCTCTTAATACATAGTTTTTGTTTTATTATGTTTAGCTTTTCTCGGTTCATATTCATACGAACCTTACTGCTTGATATTTCACATACATATGTAATTATTTGTTTTATTTCTTATGTAAACTTTCATTTATTTTAGATTCACTGAAGATGGAGACTGTTTTCTCCGAAACGTTTGGTAACCAATAAAGATAAGATGTTCGCTACTACGCTGGTTTTCCTTTTCCTTATATATATATATATATATATATATATATATATATATACACATGTTTATATATACAGTATAATAATAAGGTTTGGTGCTACATGTTTGAGAAATTCTTTTTTTGTGCCAATATTGTGGGTCCGAGACTCCTACAGCTGACTGAGCTGAACAAAATACATACCAATATAGACCTTCTGTCACCCGTGAGAAGAGGTTTAAATTAATTGTATTAGAACAGAGTTCAAGTTAGAAGTCTCGGATATAAGCTGTAACCAATAGTGTGGCGACTTATATCCCCTATGTTTACATCTCAGCTTAGCCAATCACAGGCCGCCATGCTCTCCGTCCAGGTACCATAGTCACGTCACGTGACAAACACAATTGGGAAACTCTTCTGCGGGATATTGAAGGAAAGGATGAATAGAGCCATAGAGGGAAACGGGCTAATAAGTGATGAGCAGAATGGGTTCAGAAGAGATAGGAGGGGGACAGATAATATCTATATACTGAGCGAAGTGATGGGGAAAATGAAAAGAGAGAAAAAAATGGGTTACTGTGCATTCCTGGATATAGAAAAAGCCTATGATAGAGTAAACAGGGAACTGCTATGGAAAATAATGGCAAGGAGTGGAATACCAGAAAAGTATATAAACATCATAACATCGATGTACCAAGGAACAAAAGCGAAGTACGCGCTAGGAAATATAGAAACGGGAAAGGTAGAAAGCAAGAAAGGCAAGTAAGGCAGGGGTGCGTATTATCGCCGTTATTATTTGCGTTATATATGGAAGAAATGACACAGAGGATGAAAAGAGTTGGGGAGGGGATTCAGATAAACAAAGAAAGACTGGGGGTACTGCTGTTTGCTGACGACGTAGTTCTGATGGCAGAAACGGGAGGAGGGTTGCAGAGACTACTAGAGGAAGCAACGAGATTCGGGGAGGAACTTTAAGTAAGATTTAGTAAAGAAAAGAGCCAGGTGATGAAAATGAATGGGGAGCTTCAAGAAGAAGAGGAATGGACACTGGAAGGAAACAGAATGAAGAAGACAAGGGAGTATAAATATCTGGGGGTAACGATCACGGAGAAAGGGTTTGAGAAGGCGAAAAGTGAAAAGGTGGGACAAATGCAACAATGGAATGGAAGACTATGGAGCGCGACAAGGCTAAGAGCGAATAGTTATGAAATAGTGCGAGGGCTGTGGAAAGGATTGGGAGTACCTGCAATAATGTACGGCTTAGAGGCGGTAGAAACAACAGAGGCGGAAACGAAGAAATTAGAAACGATACAGAATAAAATCGGGAGGACAGGATTGGGGGCAAATAAATACGTAGCTCAAGAAGCAATCCGAGGGGAGATGGGGTGGAGTACGTTTGAGGAAAGGATTGGGAAAGCGAAAGGGAAGTACAAAGTGAGACTAGAGGGGATGGAGGAAGATAGGTGGCCGGGGAAAGTATACAGATGGGCGAGCGAGCAAAGTAAATGGAACAGAGAGTGCAAAAAAAGATTGGGGAGGATAAATATAAAACAGGACCGGGTGGGGGGGGAATTTAGAAAAAGAAATGAGAGAGGGGAGTGGGTCATACTAGATAATGGGAGGGGATGTGTCAGAGAGATAGAGAAGGGGATAAAGGAGGAGGGGAGAAGAAGATGAAGGGAGGGGGTAGAAAATAAAGCCACGCTGGCATATTATAGAGAGAAGGAAAAACCAGCTAGAGAACTGTACTATGATGGGGGATGGGGATCGAAACTCCTATTTAAAGCAAGAACAGGATCGCTAGAAACGAATGAGAGAACAAGGAGATGGAATGGAGTGGGACCGCACTGCAGTCAATGTGAAATGGGAGGGGACCCAATAGTGGAGGATGTAGAACACATAGTAACCGAATGTACAAGATATAATGAGGAGAGAGAGGAGTTGGAGAGGTATATGAGGAATAGAGTTGGGGAGAGGGGGTGGGAGGAGATTAAGCAGAGGGAAGATAGAGGGGTGGGGGCGCTATTGGGGTTAACACAGGAGATGGAAACACAAGACATGGAGATGATGAAGAGGATATTGGAGAAAATGTGGAGGAAGAGAAATGGGTGAGGGGGGGGGGGGGGGGGGCGGGGGTGAGGGGGTGAGGGGGAGGGGGGAGGAAGTGAGGGGGGGGGGGTTTATACAAACAAAACAAAAACTGTCTCTTAAACTATCCTTCTACTCTAAACTTTCCCTCCTACTAACGTTTCTGAGCCAGTACCGATACAAAGGTCAGCCCTGTGGATCTGCACGGTCTGCGGGCGGGTTCTAAAGAAGAAGAAGAAGAAGAAGACCCGCTCACCAGTCACCAGCTGTTTCAAATATTTAGTGAAAAGAAGTACCCCTCTCGTGTGTTATCGCTATTTTAGTCATATTCCGTCCTAATAATGGTGTCAAGTGACACAGAGTGAGGTAAAAGATTCAGTGATAACGAAAAGTGAAGACAAACTAGGCATAGTGGTGAGTGGAGGAACGAGTGAAGGAGCTCATTCACTTCCACAAACATCAGATTTGAATTAGCTTAGGGCCTAGGCCTAGGCTACAGTGTTTGGTAGTGTTCACAATTATGGTTACACTTAAGGTCAGGGTGAGGTCCTGTGTAGCGTGCATAACTCTTTTCAGATGCCTATTTATGGTCAATATACAGGAGGCGCTACAATATAGGTAGCAAAATTCTAATGGTAGTTTTGGGTTCCTATCATCATATGCTTCATTTGGTCAATATACAGGAGGCGCTACAATATTGGTAAAAAATTAAGCTCAATAGCATGTGATTAAGCGATTTTTCTCCAAATTGTTGATGTAGGTGTCATTCCCGGGAAACTAACATAATACATATTATATGGATATTTACGTTTTAAGGGTTTGTTTATACTTCTTCTTTTTCGTCTTCATCTGGGAGACTTCTTTTGCGTGACTGTCAGTCAACAACTGAGACATCTGGTGGCGAATGCAATGAACTATACTGGTGGCGTCGTGGCCAAAGTAATCACCCTACCTAATTCATGCCAAGAGTACTCGAGTTCACTGACACGTGATGTCTATCGACCAATCAGGTGATGCCATGATTTGGAAAACAGGTGGCCCAGGATATAAGCTGTCAGTTTGACTCTGGCCAGCTTGTGTAGAGGGTGTGAGCCGATCAAAGCTTTTTCCACCGTCTTTAAAAACACTGAGGCTGCTTACGACCTTTTCGCCTTCCAATAAGTGTAAACTGTCCAAAGTGCAATAACCAGTGTTCCAAATACAGCTGACGAGGACAGCTGATTTTGAAATGCACATACACTTGTTTTACATGGAAAAATTCGAAACAAAAATCCACCAGCTGTTGACCAAGATGAGTGGTGATCGAGCCTCCAGCGGCCAGCCAGGCAGGCAGCCCAGTACCTCCTCTGTTCATTAAGGTTAGTTGGTTGGTTGGGACAACATAAAGGAGCCGGACCACAGCTAGCTCGGGAATCTTAATGAGTCATCGCAAAGTAACATAAAGTAAAAGATTTTTTCGCATAGGATTAAACTGGCATGCAAGGGCTAGTTGGTTATACTGATGTTTTGGACCGACAGTTAGCCCATCGATCTTTTTAGGCCTAATAGGTCCGGTAGAGCATATTCTTACCTGGTATTCTTACCTGGTGGGCTTCCCAGACCCCAGAGCTAAGTGGTAGGTCAGGGTCCATGGAAGCCACACACTGCTGATGCGCCAGCCCAAAGATAATTTAAAATTTATAGTAAAAACAGGGAGTATAGAAATCTATGGACTGGAAAGTGCATCATAAGCAGCTACGTTAACAAACAAGGTACAAGTATAAGTGGTTGAGGAGGCCAGAAGGTGTGACATCGAGAACAAAATCATGAATATTCATATAAAACTCCTGCAAGATAGTCGGAAAGGGCAGCCTTGAAAGATAATACGTTAGTCAGGGATACCAATTCTGTGGGCAAAGAGTTCCACAGAGACACATATCTAAGATTAAAAAATCTTTTTCTTATTTCAAGCTGGCATCTCGAGTGAGCAATTTTATATGGGTGACCCCTGGTTGCAAAATATTGGGGACGATCAAAAACATCTTCAGGAGTAATTGAGCAGAGAGTAGGCTATACATCATTGCTATATATGTCATTAACCCGGCAAGCGCGATAGGCCTCACGGAAGGCTTCCTATAGGGAACGCGATAGGCCTCACGGAAGCAAGACCATAAAAAAAGCCTTCCATAAAAAAAAAGGGCCTATCAAAACAAAGAAATTTGTCTCTAGGTGAGATAATTCCCCTCCAGTACTCATCCATGTAAATCTCACCCACCCCCCTCCCCTCCTTCCCCACCTTATTCCCCCCTCCCTCCCCTCCTCAATTATCACCTATTTTTCCTCTTATTATCATCATTTATCGGTTATTTTTCTCTCCCGCGATAATGTAGCACAAGTGGGTTGCAGAAAAGATCGTTATGCAACACCCAGACACCGGCCCACACCGCCCCGCTCGTCTCAGTTACCTCACAGACAGCGAGAGAGGAGGGTTGCCTGTGGCTCTCTCTTGCCTGAGATTATGACCGGGTGGCCAATATCTTCGTTTTTCACCACCCAAATGCTTTTCCCACTTATTTTAGCACTCTTGAAGGTTCATATATACATCATATATGTAAAATAAAAGCATACCGAAAACAAATAATGCTCTATATTGTAAATATAACGAATTCTGTCAGAATCCAAGGCTAGAAATGCACAAGTAACTACCCTAGCCCCTAGGTCTATTTCGCGCTTGTCAGGTTAAGAGATGAAATGTATTATAAGGGAGAAAAAAATAAAATAAATATATAGGCCTACTGTAAAACAATAAGTTTTTCAGCCAGTACCCAACCAGCGGGGGTGTGGGGGCGGCAGCCCCCACCAATAATACTAGGTTAGGTTAGGTAAGGTTGTTAGGTTAGGCTAATGTTAACCCCATTCTTACTAGGTTAGGTTAGGTAAGATTGTTAGGTTAGGCTAGGCTAATGTTAACCCCATTCTTACTAGGTTAGGTTAGGTAAGGTTGTTAGGTTAGGCTAATGTTGGTCAATATACAGGAGGCGCTACAATATAGGTAGCAAAATTCTAATGGTAGTTTTGGGTTCCTATCATCATATGCTTCATTTCTATATACTTTTTATCCCCGGGAAAAAAACAAAAAATCTTGGGTTTTTTATTTTTGTCTTGGATTTTTTTTTTATTTTTTTTATTAACCTAACCAAAAAACCTAACCTAACCTAACCTAAATGTATTTGGGGGCTATTAGGTTAGGTTAGGTTAGGTTTTTTGGTTAGGTTAATGACCAAAACAAAAAATCCCAAGAAAATAAATGAAAAATCCCAAGATTTTTTTTTTTTTTTTCCCCGGGGATAAAAAGTATATAGAAATGAAGCATATGATGATAGGAACCCAAAACTACCATTAGAATTTTGCTACCTATATTGTAGCGCCTCCTGTATATTGACCCTAATGTTAACCCCATTCTTACTAGGTTAGGTTAGGTAAGGTTGTTAGGTTAGGCTAATGTTAACCCCATTCTTACTAGGTTAGGTTAGGTACGGTTGTTAGGTTAGGCTAATGTTACCCCATTCTTACTTCGTTAGGTTAGGCTAATGTTAACCTTATGGTTATGAAAACCCAACCAAAGATTTTATTAGGGTTACTGTGTAATTTTAACATGAACATTAGTAAAATCCGAGCCAAGTTTCGTCAAAACTTGGCTCGTGTTTTCTAAATGTCGGGTTATATGGGTATGGAAATTTACAAAACCCGAGCCAACATGTTAATAAGGTTACTGTGTTATTTTCATTTTTAAATTAGTTAAATCCGAGCCAAGTTTCGTCAAAACTTGGCTCGGGTTTTCAAAAAGTCGGGTTTTATGGGTCTGGAAATTGACAAAACCCAAGCCAATAATTTAACAAGGTTACTGTGTTTTTTTCATTTTTACATTTGTTAAATCTGAGCCAACTTTCGTCAAAACTTGGCTCGGGTTTTCAAAAAGTCGGGTTTTATGGGTCTGGAAATTGACAAAACCCGAGCCAATATTTTACCAAGGTTACTGTGTTTTTTTTCATTTTTACATTTGTTAAATCCGAGCCAAGTTTCGTTAAAACTTGGCTTGAGTTTTCAAAAAATCGGGTTTTATGGGTCTGGAAATTGAACAAACCCGAGCCAATTTTGGGTTACAAATGTGTATTATCGTGTTCTATAGTGTTCTAAACGCTTTTTACCCCTCAATTTCCCTGATCTTCATAGCCCTCCCCACTATCGGGGGGCGTGTCTTTAGATTGATGGATAATGGGTAAATGCTTAATTCCCATTCAATTTCATCACTAGATTCGACTAAAACACCAAAAAAAAAATCAAAATACCAAAAAAAAAATACCTGAAAAACACATTGTTGCGTCTCCTGTATATTAACCCTTCAGTTCTATATACTTTTTATCCCCGGGAAAAAAAACAAAAATCTTGGGATTTTTCATTTATTTTCTTGGGATTTTTTGTTTTGGTCATTAACCTAACCAAAAAACCTAACCTAACCTAACCTAACCTAATAGCCCCCAAATACATTTAGGTTAGGTTAGGTTAGGTTTTTTGGTTAGGTTAACCCTTAAAAAGCGGCTCACCACATAAGTCGTTTTTAATAAAGCTGGACTATGTGGCGGCGCTCGACATAGGTCGAGTGGCAATTTCAGCACGTAATGTTGCTGAGAGAGAGAGACAAGTGGTGGCAGGAGACTAGCGAGCGTATGACTGCTCCAGACCACCGCGGCGAACCTACTGACACGAATCTCAGCTCCCTCCTCCCTCTCTCACTCGCTACATACTGAATTATACGGGGAAAGTACCGAATTACATGCTTTTTGCACTCGCGTTGCACGGTTATTGCAAAAAAACTATCCATCATACAAGGATCGTTATGGTGTCATTCGAAAGCTCTGTTTATGCCCTTTCAGGGATAGATACTTGTTTTACGTTCTGGGTCTTATTTAGGCATGAAAATGATCACGTAAACAGCCCTATTTTGGCTAAAAACACCCCGCTGGGCGGTACATATAAATAAACCGCGTAGGCCGCTAAAGAAGGGTTAATAAAAAAAATAAAAAAAAAATCCAAGAAAAAAATAAAAAACCCAAGAGTTTTGGGTTTTTTCCCGGGGATAAAAAGTATATAGAAATGAAGCATATGATGATAGGAACCCAAAACTACCATTAGAATTTTGCTACCTATATTGTAGTGCCTCCTGTATATTGACCCTATTTATTAAGAAACTGAACAATAGCCTAGGCTAGCCTATCTTTAACCCGCTGAGTACCAGCTAAAAATTTATAAATGTACCACCCAGGACCGGCTGATTCTGAATTTTGTGTTATTCCAGAAACAATAGCGAATGGGTTAGGAATGAAGGAAAAACAAAATTGTCAAAAAGTGCAAAACATGGTCCTACAGAGCCCCCGAAAACGGATTTTACAAGAGTAAAAAATTGAAGGCAATTTCCCCCAAAAAACATGTTTATGCGCGCTCACGCGCACGCGGTTGGACTTTGGGAGTTTTCAACCATCGGCATGGGTGCGTGGGATACTTACACAGTTTCCATAAAAATTTGAGCCCTCTAGGTGCCATAGGACCGGAGTAATAGGGACCGGAGTGACACTGACGCAAACTAGGCGTCGCTGGGGTTTAGCGTTACATACATTACCGACGCACTGTTTGCGTCATTGGGGCTCAGTGGGTTAACCTAACCTAATCAAAACATAACCTAACTAGGCTAGTATCCTATAGTCTAACCCTATTAGTATATTAGTGGACTAGGCTATTTATGACTGTAAAATGTAAACATAGGCTATAGGCTATTGTAACATTACCAAATTATTGAGATATAAGTAGGCCCTATACAAGTCTCCCCGCTACACAGGATTAGGCTATGCCTAGGCTAGGCTATACCAAGATCAGTTGTGCAGGCATAAGTTAATACTTAACCCGGGAGCTGCGGGGAGACTCTTAAGAGTTCCCCCGGCGCACTGCGGGAAGACTCTTAAGAGTCAGAGAAAATAAAAATAAACTTTTGACATCGAAAAAAATATATTTTTTTATATTTTTTTTTTTTTATTTTTTTATTTTTTTTTGGCCCCTGGGCCATGCAAAATCTCAGTCCTCTACCTCCCCTCCTTCCCCACTTTCCTCCTCTCCTTCAGTTATCACCTATTTTCCCTGTTATTCCCTTATTCTGAGGTATATTTTCGTGCTAACATTAGAAATCCGATTGGAGGGTGTGGTCATCACTGATAGCAAGCGAGTGCAAGAGAGAGAGAGAGAGTATCGATCGACTGCGTCTCAGTGGCCTTGGGGGAAATTGGCGGGAAAGCAGATTGCCTCACCCATACATTATACAACTCGCGGGCTATATCTCCGATTTTGACCATCCAAACGCTGTTTTCACTCGTTTTATTGTTGTTTCAGGTTAATACCTTTATAATCAACCCATAATAGGCGCATATGGATAAATATTAATGCTATTAATGGCACAATGAATATTTTAGTGACGGAAACACCTCAAATACGTCAGCACAGGGGGACGTTTCCAATTACCCCCATGCGCACTTCAGAGGTTAATAGGCCTAGGCTTAGGATATTTGCCAAGAAATGTAGTTATTTCTTTGATAATTAGCCTAGCCTATAGGGGATACAGTACGTTTCGTCACCAAGCTGTTTCATCACCACCTCTCAGACCCGTTTCGTCACCATAATGAGCCACTACCATTTCAAGGCCATTGGACGTTGATTTAAGTATTTATGGTTATAATTTGTGATGAAAACTTAATGATTGGTTGCCTAGGCCTATTTGTATTATGGAACGGTAGATATGTATCTGATATGGTTTTGTTAGATTTTGAGAGGCGTTGTCTGCAGCACCAAATCCTTCCAAATCCTGTCCTCTGCGCATGCATGAGAATCTTAGGCCCCTTGGCACGATTTGTATTCCTTTATACTATTATATTTTCCAAACCTAACTTAACTTAACTTAACTTAACTTAACTTAACTTAATTTAACCTTAAATTAACCTTAAATTAACCTAACAGTTGAGCCTAAATTATAAATGAGCCCATTAAACATAGTGGTGACGAAACGGGTCGGATTTTTGGTGACGAAACGGGTTTTTGGGGACAAACCGGGTTGGTGACGAAACGGAATGGTGACGAAACGTCCATACCCCCCTATAGGGAATAGGCTCTCGCCCTTATTTTGGTATATAGGCCTAGGCCTATTACCGAAACTAGGCTACCACTAATTATTTCGCAATATAGCCTATGAAGGCTATTACAGAATAAGGATGTTGCAATTTAGATCATATTAAAATTTGTTTCACTTTGGTGAAGCTTTTTAATACTTCAATGTAGGCCTATCTATTTCAAGTCAAATATAGAGTTCCGAGCATCATTGAAGTTCGAACCATATTACGTCTACTACGAACAATAGTAACCTATTATGAGCAACATAATAGCGACAAATCAGCGGTTGTGAAGCTGTAGCGGTAAGATCCTGTGTAGGCTGTAGCGGGAGTAATTGTTTTTCAGATGCCTATTTACTAAGAAACATTGAACAATATCTTTAACCTAACCTAACCAAAACCTAACCTAACCTAAACTAGTATATTAGTGGATTATTTATGAATGTAAAATGTAAAAATATATTGTAACATTACCAAATTATTGAGATATAAATACAGGTCCTCCGCTACATAGGATTATACCGCTGTAGCCTGTAGAGTTATCATTAGTTGTAGTTACATTTTACCTATTCAAGATTTTACTCCAATACGTAAAAACAGCTACATTATACCGATTCAAAATTAAAGAAGTCCTATCGTTGTTAGTTAGTTAGGGGATGGATGTAGTTTTCGGGCGTACGGTCGTCATGTTGTGCGCTCGCAGTTACGAGTCTATTTCGATGCTATATGTTCTGCTATTTGCCCCCTGTCATTACTACATAAATACTAGGTTAAGTTGTTTGGTTAGGCTAATGTATTTTTATATCCAAAGGCAGTCAAAATAGACGGGAACATGATGGGAAAGGTCCGACGCCAATGCGCGTAGTGTAAACAAGGCTGGCGGTACGCCCGCACTTAACATTCTTGCCTTAGTTAGTTATGTAGAGCAGATTAACCAGACCACTGAGCTCCATACGGAACTCGGTAAATTTTTTGCCTGGGAAACACTCTCTAGCCACCTAACACTGGAAAATAATAGGCCTAGCCTATAAGAGAAAAAAAATACAGTTGTTACGTAGGCTATTCAATAGATTTTACCTATTCAATAAGTAATAAGTACGGTAACTGGTTATAGTTACATTTTACCAATTCAAGATACAACTCCAATACCCGGTACCGGTACGTAAAAAGAGCTAGATTTTACCAATTCAAAATGAGAGAAGTCCTATCATGACGAGATAGATTTTTGGAAGGATGTAGTTACCGGGTGTACCACTACCGACATACAACATAAATCATCAATAAATACTTAGGCCTATAATAAAATAAATACTTATAAATCTATAATACTAGGTTAGGTTAGGTTAGGTTGTTTGGTTAGGGTAATGTATTTTTGTATCCAAAGGCAGTCAAAATAGACGGGAACATGATGGTGAGCGTCGGCGTAGTGTAAACAAGACGGGCGGTAGTAAGGTACACCCGGTAACTACATTTTTGCCAATAACAGTTGGTATAATCCTGTGTAGCGGTTAGACCTGTATTTATCTCAATAATTTGGTAATGTTACAATATAATTTTACATTTTACATTCATAAAATAAATAGTTCATTAATATACTAGGTTAGGTTAGGCTTTGGTTAGTCTAGGTTAAATATATTGTTCAATGATTCTTATAGTAAATAGGCATCTGAAAAACAGTTCCTCCCGCTACACAGGATCTTACCTAACAGTTTTTACGCATTCGCTAGAATTTACCTATTCAATAAGTAGCCTAGCCTATATAATAAGAAACTAGGATAAATCTACAGGTAAACTACCCCTATTTTGTCGCTATTCTGTTGGTACTAATTTTCTTACAGTACAGTTTCTTACAGTAGATCCTCTGGAAAAAGGCAAACTATGCCTGTGTATCCAGCTCAGTACCAGTACTTGCACTGCTGCGGTCGTTCACGGTGTTGGCGGCGGCGGTAGCAGACGCAACATATTTACTATTCTGTATTTTTGTTTTATAATCAAACTTCAAATCTTGTCTTCCCCATGCTTTATCAAGATTACTTTCAAACTCCCTTATTGATTCGGAATCGACTACATACTGGGGCAGTGCGTTCCACTCATTTACCACTCTATCACAAAATGAGTTCATTGCCTTCTCAAGCCTATTTCTTTCTTTGTAAATTTTCTTGAGTCCTCTCGTTCTTGCGCCCTCCCGCATCAAGAAGATACCTTCACACACATCCTCATCGTACTTTCCTGACACTATCTTAAAAGTCTCTATCATATCCCCTCTCTTTCTCCTATATGCCAGTGTCGGAAGCCCCAGTGTCCTCAACCTCTGCTCATAGCCCGCGTTCTTCAACGTTGGTACCAGCTTGCTAGCTCTCCTCTGCACTTTCTCCACTGCTTCTATATCCTTTACCATATATGGAGCCCACACCTGGTTCGCATATTCCAGGTGCGGCCTAACCAGCGCTGTATAGAGATTCCTGAAGATTTCTTCGTCAAGTGACACAAATATCCTCCTTATCAGCCCTACAATTCTATTGGCTTTGTTTATCTTTTCCGCTAAATGTTCTGAGAAATTTAACTTATTGTCTATCACTACTCCTATATCCTTTTCTGCATTCACTTCCTCCATCGCTTCATACATACTGTATCCTACCTTGTCTATCTTGCTGGTCACAATCCGCATGTACTTGCATTTTTTTGGATGAAAAGGCATTAACCAATGCTCAGACCATCCCTTCATGCCCTCCACATCTCCTTGAAGCAAACCCATATCTTCCTTACTCCTCACTCTTCTATTCAGCTTAGTGTCATCCGCATACAGGTATACCTCACTTCCATTAGTTATAACTTCAGGTAAGTCGTTGATAAATTTAACGAACAGCAGTGGTCCCAACACAGATCCCTGAGGTACCCCACTTGTAATTTCCCTCCACCCCGAGCCTATTCCATTCACCAGTACCCTCTGTCTCCGATCTTTCAGGAAGGCTTCTATCCATTTCACACATTTCTCCCCTATATTATAGCTTCTAACTTTCTCTATTAACCTATTATGTGGGACCTTATCGAAGGCCTTCATAAAATCGCAATATACCACGTCTATTACATCACCATCTTCTAGAATTTGCATCCAATCATCTACCACCTTAATTAGCTGTAGTACCGTCGACCTCCCCGGCAAGAATCCGAACTGTCTCCCACTGAAAAGTTGGTTTGACTTCATATGATCCATTATTCCTTCTCTAATTACCGTTTCCATTAGTTTACACACAACACTTGTCAAACTGACTGGTCTATAATTCCCTGGGTCATTTTTCTTTCCCTTCTTAAATATAGCTGTTATGTTCGCCTCTCTCCAGTCCATCGGGATTTGTCCTGTATTAAACGAAACCTCAAATAACATTTTCAATGGCTCTACTAACATCTCCCCTCCTTCCTTTATGATTCTTGGGTGTATCCCATCCGGTCCCGGTGACTTACTTCTGTTCATTTTTTCTATAGCCCTTCTTATTCTAGCATGGGCAAACTCTATTAGTTCTAGTGCCGGTGCCTGTTTGATGGGAATAGTAGGCACTGCATCATCCGACTCCACTGTTAGTACCCCCCCAAAGTATTTCCCCAGCACCTCTGCTTTCTCCTTATCAGTCTCCGCTCTACTCCCATCATTCAACCCCCCTACCAGCTCTGGGATCCCTACTCTTCTTGTTAACTTTTCCTGAATGTACTTCCAGAATATTTTTGGATTATCCTTCACATTTCTAGCTATCTCTCTCTCCCTCTCCTTCACCCCCCTCCTTGTTTCCCACCTTATTTTATTGTGTATTTGTCTGCGTTCCAGATCCACTTCTTTAGCTTCTATACTAGACCCCCTGTTCTTTTTTAACAATTTTAATCTTTCCCACAATCGTTTCTTTCTTCTAATCAATATCAAAAGCTTTCTTTTCATTGGCAATTCTGGGTTAGTTCTTTTCCTCAATTTTGTTTTATCCTTATATTCCCTTACTGGTACACTTTTGGATACAGCATTCTCCAGTTTGACTCTAATTTTCCTCCACATTCCTTCAGCGTCTTCACCGTTCAAGTATTCCCCCCAGTCAATGTCCAAACACCGTCTCAGCAGCTCATAATCTGCTCTATCATACATGTATATTTTTCTATTGCTTCTATTATCCCTCTCTGATTTAATGTTACAACTAAAGCTTATACAGGCATGGTCACTACAACCTATAGGGCTATCCACATTAACATGTTCCACTATATCCTCTTCATTGCTAAAAATCAAATCAAGTACACTCCCCTGCGTCCCATCTCTACAATATGTTGCGTTAAAAAAACAATCTCTCACTTTGTCTATAAACTAATTTTCCAGGCTACCCTGTCCCGCTGGAGAAGTACAATTTGCCCAGTTGATCCTTGGCAAATTGAAATCTCCAATAAAAAAAAATATATTTGTTCTCTCTCTTATCTATCTCCTCCATTGCTTTCAGTAGGTTATCATCCTCTCCCCTGCTATTATTTGGGCTTCTATATATAGAGGCAATTAGAATTGATCCTCTTGCACATTTTACTTCAATACACAAATACTCACAATACTGCTGTCTCATATCCACCTCATTAACCTTGAGCTCTTTTCTTACATACATAAACAGTCCTCTTCCGACCTCTGCTCTAATAGCATTTCTCTCATATAACTCAAAACCCTCCAAACTATATTCCACCAGTTCCCTTTCAATTCTAGCATTTTTTGGTCTTACTTCCTGTAGGGCTATGACATCAGGTTTTTCCTCTTCATCCTGCAACCTACATATCAGTTCTCTTTTCTTGTCCTGGGTAAACACATCCACATTACTAAACATAATCCTTAATCCATCTACCATTCCTTCAGCAATTACACCATCCCGCTCCTCCAGTCCGTACCCTACTCCCCCGTTAGCACTACTGGGTCTGCCTCTTTGTCTCCTGTCTCTCCCTGTGACACCTCCACCCCGTTCTCCTCCTCCGTCACAACTCCCATCACATTCTCTTCCCTCCCTGATCTCCCCCTCCCTTCTACTCTTATAAACCACTTCCTCACTTTTCCGTCCCTCACTCTCCAGTAAAAAAAAATCTTATCCTCCTCACCCAACTTTCCATTATTTTCATCAGCCTTTTCTTGTAATTCCTTAATTTGTTTCCTTTGTTCTATACTCAAATCCTTCTTTAGTCTTATGTGTTTCAGTTTATCATTTGTATTTAGCCTCCAACTAAAATTTGTCACAATCTCTGCCACTACTCTAGTTTTAAACTGTACCCTTATAGGTCTCATCTCTCCCCTTTTATATCTACCTATCCTACTGACCTCCTCCACCTGCCCTTCCCATCCATATTCGTCCTCATCCACACCTTTCATGACCTCCTTCACTGTCTCCATATCCCTCACTTTTCTCACTCCATTATCATTCATATGAGTCTCTATATCTCCATACAAGATTACACCCCTATCCCTGTCCATAGCCTCCCTCACGACACTCTCCTTGTTCTTCATGACCCCTACAACTAATGGGTTAATATTATTAGTAGTAGACTTAGTATGGTTTGATGATGCGCGGAAATAAATATTTGACTTGAAATAGATACATTGAAGTATTACAAACCTTCGCGAACCCATAAACAGGGAACGTGAGCTGGGTTTAGACCGTCGCGCACCCATAAACAGGGAACGTGAGCTGGGTTTAGACCGTCGTCGAGATAGGTTTGTTTTCGGTTAGGTTAGGTTAGGCTAGGCTAATGTTTAAAATACTAAAATGTGACGGTCCTCGGTATTAACCCTTTCGCTGCTGGTGACGTTCTGGAATGTTTTGGCAAGTTACAGCAATTTCCAGGCTTTAAAAGCTTGTAAAAACCGTAGAAATCGAGCGTCAGTGGGCGGGAGCGTGAGGGGCCCACCTCCGACCCTCGGAGCAGCGAGCAGCTCACTGAGGTAGACTGTGTCTCGCGCGGGTCTCTCACTGCCTCTCACAAAAGTGTTGGGCGGGTGCCCAACCCCAAAAAGGGTTGAAATAGGGGAGCTATCCCCCCGCCATAGGTGGCTTTCTAGGGCCTTTCCTAGCTGATGCTGAGAGGATTGGGTTCTAGTCATGTGGTGATGGGATGGTCTATCAGAGTGAGAACTGAGCAATCTCTGCCATACCCATAGCTTACTCTGACTGTTCCTTTTACTTATATATTTTCTAGATCTCAAGTGACGGCGTCTCTAACGTGGATTGACCTCCCAATCTACCAAGATTGGAAGCCAAAGCGTCACATTTTTCCCTTGCCCCTCAACTTTCTCTTCATAATTGCTGAGGGACACAGGGCCCTGGGTGGGGCTATGGTTTCCCGGGCATTTCCGCACCCTCCTCAGCTCCCCGCCATGGAGTGGCTTCGGTCACCCAGGCTTTATTGTGGTCGGCGGGGAGGGTTCTGTGGGGGCGCTCGGTTATGGCCATGGCCTTGCTCGGGGCCTTGGGGCTGTTCGGCCAGGCAGCTTGGGGAACAACAACAACAACAACAACAACAGTGTTGCCGAGCGAGCGAGTGCTAACAAATAGCGGGTTTCCTGCGTTTCTATGGCACCGCTGCGGGTGAACCAGGCTACGTACGAGGCCCGTTCTGGTCTCATTTTGAAGCTATTTTCGGCAGAATACAGTTCATTTAATGCAGATGCTTGATTTATCATTCAGGAGTGCCTGAATATTCCCTAAATAGCCCAAAACACCCCGCAGAGAAAGGGTTAAACAACACTACAGTAAACCCTTGCTCTTTCGGACTTCAATCTTTCGGAAATCTCAGACTTTCGGACTAGCATTTCAATTCGGACTCATGGTTCAGCCTTTCGGATTTGTCCGAAAGGCTGAGAAAATATCTGCGTCCTTTTCGGACTACATTTAACTACGGACTCATGCTTCAGCCTTTCGGATTTGTCCGAAAGGCAGAGAAAAATTAAATCGCATTCGGAACAAACAGCCGAGTTTCGGACTTGTCTGGGTAGGTGAATGTGTATTCGGACTTATAAAGTTCGGACATTATTTCAGCCTTTCGGATTTGTCTGAAAGGTTGAGAAAAATTATTTCGCATTCGGACCGAAGAGCCGAGTTTCGGCCTTATAAACTTCGGACATTATTTCAGACATTCGGACAAGTCCGAATGGCTGAAGTGTGAGTTCGGACTCGGCCCTTTCGGACTTTTGACTCTTTCGGACAGGGGTCTCCCCCAATTAGTCCGAAAGAGCGAGGGTTTACTGTATATAAAAAAAAAAAAAAAAAAAAAAAATGCCTGAAAAACACGTATCTGGTTGGTAATAAATTTGTAGCAAAATACGTTTTTATTTCGGTTTCCGCGTCTGCTGAACCATCCAAAAACACGCTAAAAGGTGTGTTTTGAAGGGGGGAGGTGGTGGGGGAGGGGTAGTATAACTGTACATTTACTGAAATTAGTTATTGCCAAATAAAATTTTACCAATTCACCGTGCCATGAAATATTCCATCATCATATAAAATATTACCAGCAAGAGGCAAATAACAGCTGGCCGTGGGGTAATTTTGAAAAAAAGCATTCGGTATAATCCTGTGTAGTGAGGAGACCTGTACATATATCTCAGTAACCTAATTAGGCAAGGTTGCAATATATTTTTACATCTTACATTCATAAATAGTCAAATGTACAGTACCGGTACTTACTCCAATTTTGCGTGTTCTGATTTTGCGAAACACCAATTTTGCGACCGAGACCCCACTAACAAATTTTTGATGAAAACCTAATTTTGCGATGTAACTCTACTTTTGCGGGTGTCGCCGTAAGAAAGTGGGGCTTTCCGCACTAGTTTTCGTGGGGGAGGGGTGGCATGGCCACCCAAGCTTCGGACACCCTCCCTCCATTCCCGCAAGCTCAGCCATCTTTTGAGTCTAGGTAAATGCTCAATTGCTCATTTAATTTGATTTTCTCAAGGATAATGATAATGTCTTATGTTTTTCTGTATTTTTCTTTATTGTGGGAATGTATATTTACATATATGTGTGTACAAACAAAGCAAATAAATGACGGAAATCATGAAAAATTGGGCCATCACTGATGTCGACCATATTCATTTTTCCCCATAAGTTTAGTTAATCTAATTTTGCGGCCTGCAATGTCGACCAATTTCTCGCAAAATTGGAGTACATACTGTAGGCCTATACGTAAACTAGGTTAAGTTTTGGTTTGGGGGCAGGAGGCTAGGAATCCTTCTCCCAGGACCTCCGTTGTAAAATTCTCCTACTCAACGAGACAGAAAAAGGGGCAAGGGAATGCGAAAGTGGTCCCGGACCCTAAGAATTGGAACTTTACAGGTTTCTGTTCGTGCTCTGTTTTGAGTCGGCCGCCCCCAGCATTGGGGTGTGTGCCTGAGTATATACATACATAGGTTAAAAATATTATGGCAAGGATGTAGTATTCGGGTGTAGTATTAGGATGCCTAGTTTACAGTCTATGCCACGCTTGCGATCATGTTCCCGTCTAATTTGACTGAGGTGAGATACAATAATGGGTTGAAGGAGGGGGGGGGGGGCTTTGGCCCCCTTTCCCCCCCCATTACTTATTGTCATCATCATATATATTGCCAGCAGGGGGAAAATTACAGAAAAAATAGACGGAAACTTAACCGCGAGCGCACGACCTATGTAAACATGGTGACCGTATACCCGGATACTACATCCTTCCCAATATTGTTCAATGTTTCTTAGTAAATAGGCATCTGAAAAACAGTTCTCCCTGCTACACAGGAACTTGCCAAGCATTCAAATTAGACAGGAATATTACCGTAACCGTAATATAGGCTACAAATCCGCCAACACAACACTTACCGAGGAAAGCCGAAGAAAATGCGTGGTATAATCCTGTGTAGTGGGGAGACCTGTACAGTACTTATATCTCAATAATTTGGTACCGGTAATGTTGCAATACCGGTATAGCCTAATTTTAAATTTTACATTCATAAATAGTCACCTAATATAATAGATTAGGTTAGGTTAACTTAAATATATTGTTCAATGTTGCATGTACCGTACCAAGTAGCTGGTTAGCCTTTGAGGTAACCTCAGCAACATGGTCATGGAATTTTAATGAAGAGCTTACTGTATTACCTAGATCCTTTGCTTGCTCTTTAGCCGAGAGCGTCACATCCTCCAACTTATAACTGGTTTATGTGTTATTTTTTCCCAGGTGTAGCATATGGCATTTGTCAATATTCAGTTTAGGCTTCCACATGGCCAGTCTGCGGTTGCAAATTGCATGGTAATAGTAGGCTAGCTTTATGTTGCTATATTTTTGGGACTTTATTTCATGAGACAATAGCCTAGGCCTAGATTGGTACCCAGTACCAGTATTTAGTAAGTGTATCGTGAGTGTGTTTTTGAGTCTCATTGAAACATATGCCGGTAAGAGTTGTGTTGGTGGGCGTACCTTCCGCTATTTTTACATAGAAGCATGCTCGCAGTTACATTAGCATCATCGCATATAATTTGACTGTTGTTATTTACACCTGCTGGTGATATAGCCTATATGTTGATGACAATAATTAATGGGGGGTATATACCGGTCTATATATATATATATATATATATATATATATATATATATATATATATATATATATATAGAGAGAGAGAGAGAGGGGGACGTATATATAGGCCTACATAAGCTGCTTGCCTGGTAAGGTTAAGTATGAAGTACCGTATTTGCCTTGGACAGAAAGCGGCTTTTTAAAAATTTAGTGGGCCCAGGAGTCAGCCTGCGACTCTACCAGCCCCTCCCTTGCCCTTTTCTTTTAAATGCTAAGATGGAATTGGCAAGGCAGATGCCGCAACCTAGCCCGGGAAGGATTTAGTGTCCGGGCATATGGTCGTCATGTTTATATCGGTCGTGCGCTCGCGGTTATGTTCCCGTCTATTTTGATGGCTATTTTTTTGTTTTGTTATTTGCCCTCTGCTAGAAATATATATGATGATGACAATAAGTCATAGGCTATAGGGGTGAGGCTGGAAAAAGACCCCCTCAACCTATTACGGTATATCCCACGGCAGTCAAAATAGATGGGAAAATGATCGCGAGCGTGCGGAGTAGTGTAAACAAGGCAGGTGGTACGCCCAAATACTACATCCTTACCCCTAGTGGCCCTAACTGGAGATATATTATTTGTATCTTATATTGTATTTATTTATTTATTGTTTCCCTTTCCCTGGGTTTAGGATTTGGGATGCCTAGCAGCCTAGCCTACTTATTTATAATTTATATATACCAGTATTTCTTTGCAAGCATAAACAAATATATAGCAAATATAAAGATCACGGCAACTCGAGGCTACTGACTTCAGCTGGGATCATTAAACTGCATTTAAAACTCTGGAGAGCTCTCATAGGTTTCACACAGGCTGCTTCAAACTTGTATACACTAAGCTATGTTCCTCTTTCTTTTTAAGAATAATTAATACCGGTATTGAATAAGACTCCATGTAAGGCAAAATATAATATACCGGTAGCCTACATGCATATCGGTACTGTACTAATGATGATAGGCCTACCATTTAACAACACCTATATACTGATACCGGTACGTACTTGATGTATATCTGAACTAATATTCACTGCATTTTATGTTCCTGTAATGATAAAACTCTGCATAAATTAAAACTAATGAAATATTTTACCAATAAATGACAGTGCTGTTCATTCTGTCCAGTAAGTCATGTTTCAGCAGAGTATTTTTGTATACAAATTGGAAAATTGAATCCGGTACATGTACTGGTATATATATATACCGTATATAGTACTATATACAGTATATATATATATATATATATATATATATATATATATATATATATATATACACACTATATATACATATACAGTATAATTATATATACGGTATATACAGGGTGGATGGGACTCGTTAGCCTTGGTCGGCAACTCATCTAGGGGAGACAACCTTATACAAATCCGGGTGGATGGGACTCTGTCAGCCTTGGTTGGCAACCTGCCTAGGGGAGTAAACCTGATACAAATCCGTACTGCTTACCTAGGGGTAAGGCAAGTTAGTGGATGGATTAGCCGCGGCAGGGGTTCTCAAACTTTTTAACCCATTGACCCCCTAATGAATTCTCACGTTTTCTGTCGACCCCCTAACTTTTTTAATAAAGAAGAAAATAATGTGTCATAGTAGTAGTATTAGCAAAACAGTATGATGAAAAGGGAATGCACAGGAAGATAAAATGTAGAGGTTTATATAATGTAATTCTCATTACAACATACCTATTTTACATTGTTGGCATCATTAATGGGAAGGATGTGCTTGATGGGCTTCAACAAGGGCCCTGATATTAGGTTGGAGATTAGTGAGCTTCAGTCGTAGGTCACCACGTTCTTCCAGGCTCAGTCTGCTCCTCTGTTTTGTTAGAACTGCATTCGCATGACTAAAGCCAGCTTCAACCATGTATGAACTTGGGAAAGCAAGTAAAAATGGCTCAACCACTGCACAAAGCTGAGGATATTTTGCAACATTGTTTTCGTTGGACCAAAATTCACTGAGGCTTTTTCTTCTGAACAAGGCACTTGCTTCGAGGTCCATAGTCATTTCAGTAAGCTCTTCTTGCTGGTGTAAGTCAATGTCTGCATTCCCCATTTCAACATCAAATGGTGCTAGGATCCATTCAGGCACATGCATATTCTCCAGGTCTTCAAAACGCACTTTAAAGTCTTCCATTAATTTGTCCAGATGAGTCATGTACATTTCTAGGTCACCATCTGAAATGCTTGCACTTGGTACTTTTTGCAAGTTTGAAAAGTACTTGAAATCTCTACGTGCCAGTGAAGCCCTAAACAAGCTCAATTTGCCATGGAATCCCAGTAGAACTGTTCTGGCTTGAATAATAGTAACATCTTTACCTTGCAGCCGTTTTTGTGTTTCATTAAACTTTGAATATAAATCTGCCAAATAGAATAGAGCATTTTTGCAACTTTTCAACTCTTCACATAAAGATGGGTCCACATCTGCCAAAAACTGTACAGTAGAACTGTACAATTATACAAGTCTTTGCAAGCTGTGACCCCGAGACAGCCACCTTACCTCAGTGTGCAGGAGTAATTGGTTATGTATGTCATCATTCTCTCCACATAGCAATGCAAACAGTCGTGAGTTAAGAGGATGAGCCTTGATTTTGTTAATTGCTTTGATGCACACTTTCAAGACATCATGCAGTTCACCACTAAGTTTCTTGGCTACAAGATGCTGCCTGTGCAGTACACAATGAACGGTACGTACATCAGGCACTTTTTCCTTGAGTAAAGATGCTGCCTGTGCAGTACACAATGAACGGTACGTACATCAGGCACTTTTTCCTTGAGTAAACTTGCAAATCCTCTGTAGCGGCCAATCATTGCTGGTGCACCATCAGTAGCTACTGCAGTAATATTACTAAGTGGTATATTGTGCTTTTCAAAGTACTGCTGCACACACTGCACAATTGTCTCACCTTTTGAATCAGCTGTGAGGTACTTGGCAAATAAAAATTCATCAGTGATGCACTTTTGACTTCGACTGTAATACCTCACATAGGTCATGAGTAGATTTGAGCTGCCAAATGTCGATTCATCGAGTTGTAGAGAGAACTTACTATCTTGAAGCTCAGATACCAGAGTTTTTTCCACATCATCTGCCATTTCATCAACTCGTCTTTGCAGTGTACTGTTACTTAATGGCAAATTTTTAAGAACAGAATGAAAATATTTTTTCATAACAGTTTCTATCACTTCTTTAATGGCTGGAATTATGATTTCCTCACCAAGAGTATGAGCTTTCTCTTTCTTAGCTATGAGGAGGGAGATGTATGATGCTTTCAAGCCTCCTTCAGTATCAGCACTGGCAGGTGCCTTGAAAAAATTCTTGAGATTCGGTCTTTTTTCTTTTTTTTCTTTCAGTGCTTGGAAATAATCAAGGTTTTTATTTTTCTTATCAGAGTGAACCCTTTCAAGGTGGTCCTTCATTTTTGCAGGTTTCATGGCATCATTACTGAAAGTCTTTTCGCACAATAGGCACAGTGGCATGGTGTCATTGGTAAATGAAGTAATGAATCCATATTTCAAATAGTCTTGTGAATACTGCCGGCACTTCTTCTTAACATCAGGAACAGCCATGATTATATCTACTACTAACAATTTTCAATTTTGTCACAATAAATAGTCCGTGGACTATATGCACATATGGACACTAATGCAAGCTGAGAAGGTACTGAATAACTGGCACTCGTAGCCCCGGCCCCCGTCACATTTGCGTCAGTACGGAAAGCCGACAGGAATAATTCACGTACGCTCGTACAGAGAGTGAGAGACGGGAAGAGGGATTGATGGAAGGCAGTGTTGTCAGATCTCATGAAATATCTGGAGATCTACTGAAATTTGAACCTAAGCTCAAAATTTAAGGAATTACTATAATAATAATATCTGCAGAAGTTTTAAGTGTTAGAGATTTACAAATTATTGTTAAGAAATTAAATTTAAAGGTTAAAAGGGTCTCTTCAACGGTCAACCCCTAGTTACCTAGTATATATTCTATCCCCTGCAATCGACCCCCTAGTATAGTCATAGACCCCCTTTCGACCCTAAGGTAAATGCGGGGAAGAGCAAGGTTATGGTCTTCGAAAGAGGTGAAGTCACAGAGTGTGAGGTGAAGCTGAATGGAGATCGTCAACTCTTTTAAGTATCTGGGCATTGTGTTGAGTAAAGATTGGACTATGGATGAAGAAGTGCGGGAGAGGGTACAACAGGGGAAGAGGCTTGTAGGAACTCTAAAAGCAGTAACAAGAAATAGGGTGGTCAGTATGGAAGTGAAGAAGTCCTTGCATGACAGTGTGGTAATCCCGACACTGACTTACGGAAGCGAAGCGTGGACGTTGGTTGAGAGACTCAGACCAAGAGTGAGAGCAGTGGAAATGAATTATTTAAGGAGTGCGTTCGGAGTTACATGGAGGGATAGACAGACTAATGAGGAAGTAAGAAGGAGGTGTGGTGTGGAGGTAGATGTGCTGGAAAGTGTGAAAAGGAACAACTTGAGATGGTTCGGCCATATGGAACCTATGGAAAGCGAGAGAATGACTAAGAGGGTGTACAAAAGCGAGGTGGAGGGACAGAGAGGGAGAGGTAGACCGAATGAGAGGTGGAAGGGTGGAGTGAGGAAGTACACGAACGAAGGCGGTGCTGGTTGGGGGGAGGGGCGTCAACTGACTGGGGACAGTGGTGCATGGGGGCGGTTCGTTCGTGGCCACCCCTTCGGGGATCACGGCGTCAGGCAATAGATAGATAGATAGAATGTCAAGTGTCTGTGAAACATATTTTTTTGTATATATATTTTTATATTACCTGATTGGACTTAATGGTAATACTGCTAAGTCCTATCACTTGACAGCTAATTCCAATCACGTACCATTAATAATCAAAATATATATATTATACCTATTCCCTTTAGAATATTATTTTGCAACATAAAACGTACATTTCGTCTAATTTATTTCAAAATATAACCTTTATTTTGCCCTTACTTATTAATGACGAAATTAAGCAAAAGGATTTTTTTGGAAAAAATAAATAAAAGATGAATAAAGATGATATTAATTATTTATTAACTTGTAATGATGATAACAAATAGAAAACTATCAGTAGTAGTACCCCTTTACATACAAATAATTATTTTAATGGCTAGGATACTTTTTTCTGATAAACCCTTTCAGACACAATAGATCGCAATTGTAATTTTTCTCCCGTTTCTTACGGTTGCCGTAAGGAAATGACTTTTTTATCAGCTACAAAATATCTATTTATTTGTCCTTTTTTAAATATATGATAAGATATTGACAAGGAGAGGTGATTGGATACTAAATCTAAAATCCTTGATGCGTTAGTATCTGATCACAAAATATTTTCCTTTCAAAATGCTTCACTTAACTTTATGTTACATATTATTTTAAATTTTACATGTCTTACAGGATTAATAATTTCCTTAGCACCTATATTTTGTTATATAATGTGGTGTGTTAGTATCCGATCACTGATCCACCACTGTGGTCGACTGGTTGACCACTGTGGTCAACCGATCCACCACTGTGGTCAACCGATTGAGCACTGTGGTCGACCGATCGACCACAGTGGTGGATCAGTGATCGGATACTAACACACCACATTATATAAAAAAAATATAGGTGCTAGGGAAATTATTAATCTTGTAAGACATGTACAATTTAAAATAATAATATGTAGCATAAAGTGAAGCATTTTGAAAGGAAAATATTTTGTGATCGGATACTAACGCATCAAGGATTTTGGGTTTAGTATCCAATCACCTCTCCTTGTCAAACTCATTTGCAATATAATCAACTATCTTAATTTTCCATGTGTTATTCCAACATTCCACTACAATATATTATCATATATTTTGAAAATAATAAATATAGAGATAATTTTTAAGCTGACAAAAAAAGTAATTTCCTTATGCGAAAAATTACAGTTGTTTACATTCGGTGTACGGTAGAAGCTAAACTATTTATCCATTTAATTTCTTTTTCTCACACAATACTTAGCTTTCATAGCTCTATATTCTGTATATAAGGTTAACACTGTATCTTTTATAGTTTTTACACAATACTTAGCTTTCATAGCTCTATATTCTGTATATAAGGTTAATACTGTATCTTTTATAGTTTTGTTCGTAGCAGTTTTTTTGCACTAAACACTGAAAGTGATTGGATACTAACACAGTGATCGGATACTAACGCTTCTACCCTACATTTCAAAATATACCGGAACCAAGATTAAGCTTATAAAATGTATGTAAAGGCATGGAAACCTGTAAGTTGCAGTACCGGTAGGCTACCTTAAAGGCCGCTGACACTGAACAACTGAATTTGCAAATTCTACTTTATTCAGATATGGTATGGTACACACACTTGAAATATATATCTCTTGCAGCTGTATAGTTATTATATACCGGTACCATACTTGGTCAATATATACATACAAACAGTACAATGGTTTAGCGTAATTTTCCATTAGCCTATATACATTGTAACGGCTCAAAAGGGGTTGCCTTTCAGTAGTTGGAGTGTAGTACAATAAAGTCCCATCAGAAGACTGTCCCAACATGCCATCACTGTGGCTGATGTTGGCATACCGGTAGTGCTAACCGCGCCTCAGCAAGACTCGACAAAGTCTCTACTGCAGTATCTGCAACCACACCAGCCTTAACAGTGCTACGACAAGACAGCACCATAACGAGACTCTACAATACATTAGACAACTTGGACTACAGAACAATAAAGTCCTGCCCCAACACTGGTCCAACATGCAATCACTGTGGCCCAGGGTATCAAACCGGAACAATTTTGTTTGAAGGCTTGAATGAATATGAGGAGGAATACAAGAAAATTGACATAAAGTAGGCCTACTGTAGTATTGTTTTGGCCATTTTATCACTTCCAGACATAATTTGAACTATAAACCCCAATTTTATCTTTGCATGTAATAATAATCGTCTGGTTACTTATATAGCGTCCGTATCTCCTCCTTTGAGGATTCTTAAGCGCTTGACACTTCTTTAATCAACCAATGACCATTACCCATCCCCCTTGCTCATGGGGAGACAGTAACCATCGGCTATGTCTCAGAAAAACTTTTCAATCTGAGTGGGGATTGAACGCAAGACTGCACAATTTGAAGCACTGATGCTGGACGTAGCCATAACACTGGATGGGACCATACACAGATATATGGTGGAGTGAGGAGAGAGGTGCGCTCCCTGGACGTAGCCAAAACACTGGATGGGTCCATACACAGTTATATGGTGGAGTGAGGAAGAGAACGTAGCAACATCATCATTGTCAGCAACATCGTACGGAAGGTTAAATGGCTATCACACTAGCACTTCTGGACCACACACAGATATATGGGAGAGTGAGGGCGAGAACGTAATAAAACCACCATTTTCAGCAACATCGTACGGCTGGTCTATCAGAGTGAGAGCTGAGCGTTTTCAGCCATACCCATAGCTTAATCTGACTGTTCCTTTTACTTATATATTTTCTAGATCTCAAGTGACGGCATCTCTTCCGTGGATTGACCTCCCTACTGCCAACCTAGAGGTTGGCAGACTGGGAGCTAAAGCGTCACATTTTTCCTTTGCCCCTTAAGTTTCGCTTCATAATTGCTGAGGGGCACAGGGCCTTGGGTGGGGCTTCGGTGTCCCGGGTGTTTCCGCACCCTCCTCAGCTCCGCACCTTGGAGTGGCTTCGGTCACCTGGGCTTTATTAGTGGTAAGCAGGGAGGGTTCTGTGGGGGTGCTCGATTATGGCCTTGGTCTTGCTTGGGACCTTGGGGCTGCTCGGTCAGACAGCCTGGGGAACAGCTACAACAACAACAACATCGTACGGAAGTGTTAAATCGCTATCACACAAGCACTTCTTATGCCAATTATTTGAACAATTCTGGTCTGTCAGTTTGTAAATAAATTTTTTATGAAATATAGCTAACCGGGTATATTTTTATACAGTAATTACTGTATACTCCTGGGTGACCTAGATGTGTGTGAATTTGTGCTTTGTCCGTGTTTGTTCATTGTTTTATGTTGTGTTTTGTGTTTTCCCTGTTCTTGCTCTGTCTTAAAGGTGGTGATGCAGAATTAACACATTTATTTTTTATCATGGTTGAGAGGTTCTAAAGGAGCTGATAAATAACTGCTTATATATGATTTGCCAAAAATATCACTCCATAATGGAGTTGCACCAGTTGCTGTTTGCTGATGATATAGCATTGGTGGCGGATTCTGAAGAGAAACTGAAGTCAAAGAGTTTGGTGTGGTATGTCGGAGGGGGAAGCTGAGATTGAGCATCAATAAAAGTAAATTGATGGTGTGTAATAGAGGTGCTTGTATGGTGAATCTAGATGTGAGACTGGATGATGAAATACTGGAACAAGTTGAGTGTTTTAAATATCTGGGAGGAATGATAAGCAAGGACACATGTGTGGAAATGAAAGTAAAACAGAGAGTATGTGAAGGAAAGCAAGTTTTCGGAGCAATGGTAAGTATGTGGAAGATGAGAAATCTCGGAATGAAAGCTAAAACTGCAATGTATCAAGGGATAGTTGTACCAACACTTATGTATGGGGCAGAGACATGGGCTTTGAAGGCAAACGAGAGAAGGAAGTTGAATGTGATGGGAGATGAGCTGCTGAGGAGTATATGTGGAGAGACTCATAGAGACACATTGAGAAATGAAGAGGTACGTTGGACAGTGGGACAGCAGAAACCTTTGTCGGCCAGAGTGGACAGAAGGGTCCTGTGCTGGTATGGACATGTTGAGCGAACGGGAGATGAAAGGCTTACAAAGAGAGTACTGTATATTATGAGTCAGATACAAGGGGAGGTAGAGGGGCAGGAAGACTTACTTACCTCCGTTGAGATGGAGTGATTGTGGAGTACAAGCGTTGAAAGATACAGAGATGACTGTAGAACAGGCAAGAGCAGGGGTAGTAAATAGGAGAATGCTTGTAAATAGTTGAGAGATAACGCGGGCGTCGGGTCAGGCGCCAGTTCGACTAGAACCACTAGATAATAGTGTAGTCCATCAAGCGTCTGACCCGGGGAGCCGGTGTATATGAAGGGTCATGCCTGGATGTGAGGTGGGGTGGCATTGTGGTGTGCTCCGCTGCATGTCTGCATGCCAAGACCGGAACCTCTCCGGGAGGGATGGGACTGGTGAAATGCTGGAGGCCACTAGTGATCTTTGGTCTCTGGGTCTTTTCCTGGGCGATCTAGATGTGTGTGAATATATATTTTTGTTAGACCATCTCAAGCTATGGGGTATATCCCTGTGTATGAACATACATCTATTGTGGCAGAAAGGAAGCAACAAACACCTTGAAGCTCCATTGTCTCCATCTCATCTAATGCGACACATGAAGCACCCATCATCTCAAAGCTTCAATTGATAATCCTGGGGCCTCGTAAGAGTTACAGGCTACTGAACAGCCTACAGTCCTGAAGTTGAGACATAGAAAAACAAAATAATAATATAATAACAACAAATGATGACCCAGTCATTCACATACAGCATATACACTGTACAGTACTCTATAATCCCATTTCTTCTGTATGAGCAAAGGTAGCCAGGGTAACAAAACAAAAATATATATATATAATTATATACCAGGTATATATATATATTTTCCCACCAACTTAACAATGTTTATTTTTTATTTTATTTGTTTAGCCTATTCAGTACGGTACCGGTATATATTTGTGTGATTGACTTTGAATGGTTTTCCTACTTACTTTAATGATAGCCTATCTCTTTGGCTCCAAATTTGCCAATCCTTTTAAAATATTACACAGTGGCATAGTGAAGTTTCAATAGGTGTGAAGATATAATAATTACTAAGTTTGTGTGAATAGGCCTATACTTAGGCACATATCCCTTAGCTAGGGGAGGCCGACTAGAGACAGTTACTGTATATACCGTACTGTTGAAGTTATAATCAGGGATGGAGTATTGGTTTTTGTTATTCGTAATCTAATACAGTAAATCAGGGTATTCGTATTGGATTTCTTGCAAATAAGAGTAAAAGTATGTGCATTTGTATTCAAATATTTGGACAAATTATTTGTATTCTTAGAATACTATGGCGAATACAGAGAGAGCGAGAGCAAGAGAGAGGTGTCATCGTTCGTATCTCGTCATGTTCACAAATTTGATACCATACCATATATATCTAGTTACTTACTACACTATATAACTTTAAATACCAGTATTGAATACAGGTAGTGTCTGTTATCAGTCATAAAATAGTTAACCATTGCATAACCTACGGTAATTAGCTATAGTAAAAAAGTTTATTAATTTATAGAAAAGTATTCATATTCGTATTTGAATAGGCCTACTGACTCTTGTACTCACTCCATCCCTGGTTATAACAACATGAATGTATTCTTACATTTATTGTTTCTTGACAGTATTTACACTCCTAAGGCCGTAGCTCAATTGGTAGAGCGTTCGCCTGCTAAGCGTGAGGTTGACGGTTCGAGCCTCGGGCCAGCCAGTGAGTTATTGGCAGATGTCAGTGCTATTGGTGAACGGCGCGGTGTAGCAATCTGTGGCAATTATTCACTAAGTCCCTGATTCATCAGGGCACCCACCCTAGCCTTGCTATTCAGCAGGGAGTGTATGGTGGTAAAAACTGCATCATCGGTGTCCATCACATCACAATTCCCACACAGACACCTGCAATTATCTAGAGTTTTAATGTGGTAAAAGAATGGTACAGTACCGTATCACAAACTGCTAACAAGCTACCGTACCAGTACAGTCGACCCTCGCATGAGCGGACCCCTGGTGAACGGACTTCGGTTTGTACGGACAAAAAATCGAGATCGGACAAGCGCCCTAAAGTCCGGACAAATTGGGCAAAAGACCGCTAATTTGAAAGTTGTCCGGTAGGTGGCGGGTCAGGCGTGTGACGCGGCAGCATTTTCCCGCCGAAAACATCAGTTTGTTTACAAGCGCCATACCGGTCACTTCCCCCCATCGTACCCGTGGATATTCATTGTTTTAGTGCTACATTATGCCTCCCAAAACCCCCAAGACCAAGCGTGTGAACCTCAACGTTCAGCTGAAGCTTGGGGTGCTTCGTAAGCTAGAAAAGGGATGTTCTACGAAGAAGATTTGTGATGATTACGGAATAAAAAAACAGACAGTATCAGATATCAAGAAATCCAAAGACAAGCTGAAACTGTATGCTACCTCCTATTGTGTTGAAGCCGCAGCCAGCAAGAGTGGAAAGGTGCAGCCTAGAAAATATGTGAGAACTGCAACTAACTGCCAACTAGATAGTGCGGTAATGAAGTGGTACGTACAGATGAAATCGAATGGACATTTAGTGAGAGGTGTGGAGATACTGGCCGCGGCAAGAAAACTTGCTACTAGTTTGGGCATTAATGACTTCAAGGGGAGTGATGGGTGGTTATGGCGTTTTCGTAATCGCCACGGGCTATTTAATGTGAAAGCCCATGGCGAGGCTGCAAGTGCCGACACATCTACAGTTGAGCCTTTCCGCCTAAAACTGCATAAAGTGATAGACGATGAAGGGCTAATCTCGTCGCAAATATATAATGCTGACGAGACTGGAGTTTATTGGAAATCCTTGCCCAAAAACACCCAGGTGCGCAAAGGGGAGGAGAAGACGCCTGGAAAGAAGATGAGCAAGGAACGTTTGTCGTCCTTGCATTGTGCCAATGCAAGTGGCACTCATCGTTTAAAACTGGTTGTGGTAAGTAGATAACAAAAAACAAGGGCGTTGAAAGACGTCATTGATCATCTGCCAGTTATTTATTATAACTCCAAAAAAGCATGGTTCACGGCAGCAATATTTACCGACTGGTTTTTCAATTACTTCGTCCCAGCTGTAAGAAAATACCAGGAGGAAGTATTGAAAGTCGCAGGGAGGATGTGAAAGCCATCCTCATTCTGGACAACGCACCTGACATCCCAGTGCCGAGAAACTCATCAGTGCCGACGGGAAGATTCGTGTGATATACCTGCCCCCAAACACTACTTCAGTCATCCAGCCTATGGACCAAGGTGTAATAAGTGCCTGTAAGCGCCGCTATACCAGACGCTACTTGGATGAAGTGCTGGTAGTCCTGGAGACAGAAGAGGACTTGGAAGAAGACACCCGAGGTGCCAGGACCAAAGCTAACATAAAAAACTATAACATCCGGTCCGCCCTGTACAACCTAGCACAATCCTGGCAGGATATGAAGGCATCCACCCTCGATAATTGCTGGAAGAAACTGTTGCTGGGTGAAGAAGATGCGAGCTTCGAGGGGTTTGATGGGTTTGAAGCCCAGGATTTTAGGAGGTTGCTTCACAGTGCTGGGGAGAAAGATGTCACAGAGGATGATGTCCGGAACTGGATCGAGGAGAATGAGAGTGACCCTGGGTATCAGTTGCTGTCCATGGACGACATTGCAGCAGAAGTGGCCGAAGGAGACAAGGAAGAGAGTACTGACGACGAAGCGGAAGAACATCAGTGCAAAAAGACCAAGCTTTCTACCCTGCGCAGCTACATTGACGCTATAATTGATTATACAACCTATTCAAAGTGTGATGAAGCAGGGGCCTACTATGGTCACCTGAGGATGCTACGGGAAGTCATGATTAGAGAGCAGCACATGGGAGGAAAACAGGCCAAGATGCACTCCTTCTTCAGTCCACGAGCGCCTTCCCAGCCCGGTGCCAGCGCCCCTCCACAGCCTGCTGACACCCAGCCCGGTGCCAGCGACCCTCCACAGCCTGCTGACACCCAGCCCGGTGCCAGTGCCACATACCTATCTGACCCCGATGACCCCCAGCCTAGTACCAGTGGGTACAAGCCCACACCACCTATGGACGTGGGCGGCTCATCGGACTCGGAATAAGCTGTATTCCGAGTCCCATGAACATAGTGTAAATACTTCAATAGATATTAAGGTAAGGATTTTTTTTTTATACAGTATTATATCATTAAGTCATTTATTTTATACAGGTTTGGTTAGTACATGTTAAAATTCATCGTATTTTTACTTGATTTTCAATGTACGGACTTTTTCAATGTGCGGACCAGTGTCCCCCCCTATTACTCCGCTCATGCGAGGTTCGACTGTACTTATATTACCAAACTATACCACTTAACAAAATATACTAGTTAACCCATGAACTGCTAGAACCTGTACAAAGAAAAAGATGAAGTTGAGGGGGGGGGGGGGGGGGGGGGGACAGGAGTGAAGGATGTGGCATGGAGAGATGCCACTACATTCTATGTGTCGCCCAATTTTGAGACATTTTCCAGCACTGGCACAGAATTTGATTTGATGTACATGTTTAAATACCGTGCCTGGCGGAAGGAACATAGTAGTTCCTGGGTTAACCCACTGAATACCAGCGACGACAACGTGTCGTCGGCAATGTATGTAACGCTAAACCCCAGCGACGACAACGTGTCGTCACTGGTACTCCGGTCCCAATTAATCCGGTCCTATGGCACCTAGAGGGCTCAGATTTGTTTGGGAACTGTGTAAGTATCCCACGCAACCTTGGCGATGGGTGAAAACTCAAAGTCCAACCGTGTGCGCGTGAACGCGCAAAAACATGTTTTTTGGGTGTTTTTGCCTTCAATTTCTTACTCTTCTAAAATCCGTTTTCGGGGGGTCCGTAGGACCAATTTTTTACCTTTTTGATTATTTGTGTTTGTTTGTGTTTTTTCCTTCATTCCTAACCCATTCGCTATTGTTTCTGGAAAAAAAAATCAAATCCTGCCGGTCCCTGGGTGTACATTTATTTATATTTAGCTGGGGCTCAGTGGGTTAATAAGCTATGCAACTTTGGACGTATGTGTGGGGAGGAGGCTGATGGTTGCCACTTTTTCAGGCAGAGAAAGATAACAAGGTACCGGTACAGAATGAGAGGAGTGGAGAAGGGAATTAGAGATGGTGGACGAAATGTGCCGACTGATTTTATATGTATAGATGAACGAATGAGGTAATCTGTGTTTCATGCTAGGAGGTATTTGGGGCAATGAAGGGATGGGGGTTAACTGACCATAATGTGGTAGTAGCAAATATGTGAGTACAGACGAAGTGGGTGAGGAAAGTAGAGTAAGGCAGGATGGAGGAGGAGTCATGTAGAGGGGGGAAAGGTTACAGGAAGAGTTAAAAAAAGCAGTAGAAGACACTTAGAGAGGTTTGACTTGAATTGAATAGAGAAGGTGTAAGGGGTGAGCTTTGTGTTTATGGAAGAGATATGTGCAACACGATGATAATGATGCAGTTTTTACAACCATGCACTCCCTGCTCAATAGCTGGGCTAAGGTGGGTGCCCTGATGAACAGTGACATCAGTGAACAGTTGCCACAGATTGCTAGATTGCACCCTCCACCATAGCACTGGCGTCTGCCAATAACACACTGGCTGGCCTGAGACTCGAACCCTTGGCCGTGAGGTTTACAGGCGAGTGTTCTACCAACCGTGCTACGGCCAGCATGTGAGGAGTTAGGAGGAGGGGAAGGAAGTGAAAGGATTAAACAGTATGGTGGACTAAAGAGGTGAAACAAGCAGTTGAAGAGAAAAAGAAAGCATACAAGAGTGATTGGGTAGTAGAGGGAATGAAAATTTGGAGAGGCTGAAAAGGGAAATGTAAGTGAAGAAAAAGAGAGTAGTGAGCCTGAGTACGAGAACAGTAAATGCCAAATTTAGAAGAAATTGTTTTGGAAGGAGGTCAAGAAAGTTAGGGAAGGTGACAAAGGAAGTAGTAAGGGTGTGAAAGATAAAAATGGGCGAGTTCTAGTGATGAAGCAAGCTAAGAAAGCACTTTAACCTGGGAAATGAAAGAGGGTCGTTAGAATAGACCCATCACTGGTATTGTAGGATAGTGATGTAACAGAGCAATGAGTAGATGGGGAACAAGGTGGGTTTAGGAAGGGAAGAGGCTGTGTAGATCAGATCTTCTCCTTGTGAAGAAGTACCCAGTATCTGCAGAAGAAATGGAAGTTTATGCTGCCTTCATGGACTTGGAGAAGCCTAAGACAGTAGGTAGAGAAGGTGTGTGGAAAGTACTGCAGATATAGCAAGTACCGGTAGTTGGTAAGTTGCTGGAAGCAGTGAAAAGCATGTATGAGGGTGAAAGAGCAGCAATGCGTGTAGAGAATGAGCATAGCAATTTCTTCAATAAAGCATGGGTGTGTAATGTCCCCATGGATGTTCAGTAGCCTATACAGTATATATTGTATGGATGGAGTCATGAAATAAATCCAAGGAAAGGCAGTGGATGTTGCAGTACACTAGTAAGGCAATGGAGCGAGCGGAAGTTACCTGTGCTACGTTTAGCTGATGATACTGCTCTTATGAGTGACAATGAGTGAGCGTTGCAAAGTTTGGTTTAGTAATTATGTTTAGCATGCTGTGTGAAAAATGGAACTCGAAGGTCAATAGGCCGAAGAGAGGGATGCATTCCCTCCCTGGGTTAAGGAGGACTTCATCTTATGGTGAAGGAAGAAATTAATTATGCCCCATGCATCCTACTGCATGTTGTATAAGGCGACTAATAGGGAGCGTGGCGAATGAGTTGTGCACCAACAGCCATTAGTAGCCTATACAATAAAGCCTTGTTATTGGCACTCGGTCACTCTCTTGGTAAAGCACTGCCGAGACTGGTGGAGTGCGGTTAGGTGCCACAAGGGACTCTACTAGTTTAACCTGGGCGCTGTTGGCGCAACGCCAGAGTCGGCAGCAGTGTTACATGGTAGGGCAGTGTTGTGGCAGGATATTGTTGTTCTAAAGTCCAAGTTGCCTAATGTACAGTGGAGTCTTGGTATGGTACCGTATTGTCTTGTTGCGGCACTGTTGAGGCTGGTATGGTTTGAAGATACTGCAGATGGACCTAGTTCAGTCTTGAGTAAGGGTTGTGTTAGCGGGTGTACCATACCTTTTGTTTACATAGTGGCACGCTCGCAGTTACTGTACATTCGCGTCTAATTTGACTGCTGTTATTTGCCCCTGATGGTAATATAATTATATGATAATGACAATAAGTCATGGGGGGTGGGAGGCAACTCCCTCAACATAACAATTTATCCAACACCTGGCCTTGGGACACAATAATGGGTTGAGGGGGGCTTGGTTCCCCTCACCCCCCGACGTATTGTCATCTTCATATATATTACCAGCAGGGGCAAATAACAGCAGTCAAATTAGACGCGAACGTAAATGCGAGTATGCTACTATGAAAACAAAGCGGACGTACCGGTACGCCCGCTAACACAACCCTTACCGAGTCTTGCTGCGGCACGGTTAGCACTATACCAACATCAGCCAAAGTGCTGACATACGGGTCACCCCTTGCATATTACATATACAAATTATCCACCGTCCACTGCCTTTTATTATTCCTGGTGGAAAGTCACATAGGCCTAGGTCTAGTCAACAGTGTTTGTGAAGTTTAGGGACGCGTTACGCACAAGAAGCAATTGTTTACATATTTGATGAAAAGCCTAGCCTACTTAACCCATTAAACCCCAGCTGATTTAATAAACATGCACACTCCAGACCCAGCCACTTGTCAATTTTTGTTTTCCTGAAAACACATGGGATGGGTTAGTAATAAAGGAAAACCACAAAAAAACGCCACTTAGGTCATTTAGGAGTCCTTGGGGGCGGCAGAAAGTCGCAATTAACATGGGGTGATGGGTAGGCAAAATACTGGAAAATCACTCCAGCGTGCACGCGGCTGGACTTGGGGGGCTGCCAACCATCGGTATTGTTCGGTGGGGTTCTAAAGCAGTTCCCATACAAATCTGAACCCTCTACGAGCCTTCTATCAATGTTCAATTAGCGCCGTCGGCTATAACCGACGCTGGTACTGGCAGGGATTTACAATGCCGTCGACTCACGTCCGACGCTGGTGTCCACCTGATTAATCTGTATCTAGGCCTACTTTTATTTTATTGTGTTCACGAGACACAAACGAGTTTTCATAACGGGCAAGGCAAGCATAAGAGCGAGTTCAATAGTTGATTATTTTTTCAAAGAAAAAATATATTTACATGTGTTGGCCTAACCAGGCATAATCTTCACAATGACCGTTTAAACTGTCAAACATGTCTTAGCCTAATACAAAAATAAATACCGTAGGTACCGGTAGATTTATTTTTGCAGGAGAATGACGCCACTTTACGATACATTTGGTGTTAAAATAGCCTATACACAAAGCTGTAATTCCAGTTACAGTATGTATATAATGTAAAGAAAAACAAACTGCTAAAGATATAAAGGCACATCTACTGTAGTAATAATAAAATTTTAGTTTGGTAAGGGTTGTGATAGCAGGCATACTATCGCTTTGTTTACATTTGCATAAGTTGAACGCTTGCAATTAGGCCTAAGTTCGTTTCTAATTTGACTCATTTTATTTTATTATTTTTGTTTACAAAATTATCCCACAGCCAGCCGTCATATGCCCCTGCTGGTAACATAATTATATACCGGTATATGATGACAATAATTCAAGGGGGGTGAGGAGCTTTACCCATTTTTGTACCCCACGGCTATCTGCTTTGTAAATTGTCAAGTTACTGGCTGTGGGACACAATAGCCTACAGTAATAGGATAAGGGGGGCTTTGCCCCCTCAACACAACCCTTTTTTAAAGTTTCTCCATTGAGCATTAAAACACCTAGATTTGCAATTTGGCTATTTGTATGTATATTTATATAAAAACCCACAACATTTATCATTAAGTAACCTAACCTGACCTGGAAAGGTTAGGTTACAGTAAGTTAGATTTCGTTTAGTTAGGCTAGCCGCCCTAGAGCGTAAAAGGTCTAGATTATTAAAAGTTGTTATCTTTCAGGAGGATCACAGGTAGGATAGGCCTGGGCGGCTGGGCCTATGTGTCAATTTTAGTAATTCTTTACAGCAGTTGAAAAACAAAATTTAACCCAAGTCTTAGTCTAAAGAATTAGGCCTAGGCCTATGTCAATTTCATATAAACAAAAATCTGATTATTGTCAGTTTCGCTCAGCTTCCTACACACAAAACAAAGGCCTAAACAAATAAAAAAAAGGCCAACAGTAAGCTTGTAAGAAAAAAAAGGCCTAGAGGGAAATTGTTGACTGAACAGAGAATAACTTCATAGCCTAGTTAGGCCTAATGCAAAAAACAGGCTATCAAACAAGAGCAGTTCCATCTTTTTCATAATTTTTATTTAATAGGCTAGGCTATACAAAGTTAAAATTATGCTTTACAGTTCTTATTACCGGTACTTATGTCTTTGGAAGTGATCAAATAAGCAAATCAAAATAGGCCTAGGCTAATTTCAAACTAATTTTCTTGTAGGTCCTATTCTTTCTCATCTTCAGCCCAGTCTTGAAACAAAATTATCCCATTTGACACCCTAAAAATAATAATTATTATTGAAAAATGCTTATGTTTAGGCTAGGCTACTATTCCCTGGGCCTGGGGTTCATGTGTAAGCATCCTAGCAAGTGTCCACCAACAGCTTGAGCCTGACGCCTGAAGAATGCAGACTCTGTCCTGCCGCCTCTGCCACTGTTGGTTGCTGTGCAGCTTCTGGTTCGAACTGATACAGTCAGATTATCATACGGTTAAACTAAATTTATTGTGCAAATTAACCTGTTCGGTACCAGGGACTTCCTTTTCATTATATTTTGGCATCTAGGCTATTAGGCTAGGCTAGACGATTTTATTCAGCTTAGGAAAGACGTCCAGCAATAATAAGACTTCTAACTATTTCAACTACCACAAATCCTTCCTAAGCTGCATAATATCGTCTAAATACAGCTAGAAAAAATAATAAGACACGTCGCTGGTTAAAAGGCATTTCAAATTGTCCACTAGACCTAGGCTACTTTCACAGGAGCTCTCACAATCATCGTCCATTGTGCAGGTTGTTATACAAAGAAGTTAAAGATACAAAATTACCACTCATAGGCCTAGGACTCTAGGAGTCAGCCTCACAAATCACAAGACCTCTAGGCTAGTCGATAATATTCAAGGACACTACATCCGCCTTATTAGAAACAATTTTATTAGGGAAAGTAGGCACCAACAGATTCGCCATATTTTTCTCCATATAGTCCGCATGGAGGATTTTCGTTATTGACAAATTGAAAAAATACCCTTTTCACAGAAAAATACACCAACAATCTGTCAAAGATGTCTAATAGCGGGGGTGTGGGGGCGGCAGCCCAAACCCATAATACTAGGATAGGTTAGGTAAGGTTGTTAGGTTAGGCTAATGTCCTTTCAAAGGGGTATAGGCTAGTAAACACTAGGATAGCTTATACCCGGTAAGAGGTAAGAAGAAGAAGAAGAGTCCTAATGTAGTCTCCTTGAATGCTACCGGCTAGTCAAGCGTTTCTTCTTCTTCTTCTTAGGGTTGTGATGTGCAATGTACACGGAGTAGGAATCTCCAGATATTTGCACAGGCGTTATTGGCGTTGGACAGCTTTTTATGTGTTAGTTGGGTTAGTTAAAGTAAGATAGTACAGCATTGTAAGTCCTTTTTGTCTTGTCTGGAAGTAAATAGATGATAGATGTGTTAGCTGAAAAGGGGTATGAAAATATTGGTTGGGATTAGTATTGGTATAGCAAGGGGTAGGTCAATATTGGTTGCGATTAGTATTGGTATAGCAATGGTAGTCAATTGTATTCTTGTTTGTCATTAAAGTCGAGTTGTCTCATAAGTTAAGTTAAGCATTGTCTTGGTTGGATGATAATAAAGGTGGGTTTGTAGATTGGTACTGTATTTATTTTTGTGTACGTACTGTACTGTACTGTGATTCATATGTCGGAGAGTCTGTTGGTTATGCGTATATATGTCCCCAAAGCATTGGCTATTGATTTTTTGTCTGCTGGGGGTAGGTTGCCTCCACCCAGTATGTTTTCTAAGTTAAATATTCCTCCTCTTTGAGCAATTTCTTCTCGAAGAGTCATGCGGGCGCTGTAGTGGCAGTGACAGTAGAGTAGGAAGTGCTCCACTGTTTCTGGGGTCTGACAAAATTGGCAGTTTTCGTTGTCTGCTATTTTCATCTTGAACATGTGTGCTGTCAGTCTTGAGTGGCCAATTCTGAGTCTGAGAGCCGCTGTATTTATTGGCTTGTTCTTGTAAGTGGTGTGTTCCCAGATTGCCCATTCTTTTTTTATGGGATACTAAAGGAGAGGGTAGGAGAGTATGTAGAAGAAAGGATCCTACTTAGTGAAGAGCAAAATGGGTTTAGGAAGGGGAGAAGAGGAACAGACAATATTTTTATATTAGATGAGATTATAGATAAAAAGGCAAAGCAAGGGAAATGTGTTTATAGTGTGTTTGGATGTGGAGAAGGCATATGATAAGATTAGTAGGGAAGTTGCAGAAGCAGTGATGGAGAAACTAGGAGTGAGTAGGAAGATAAGGAACATGATAATGAATATGTATGAAGGGGCGGAGACAGAGATTGTGTGGAAAAATATTGCAGTGAAAGGAATCAGGAGAAGGAAAGGGTTAAGGCAGGGATGTAACCTGTCACCACTAATTTTTGCAATGTGCATGGAGGAGTTGGTGAGGAGAATTAAGAGTAAGGGTCAAGGAGTGAAAATAGGGCAGTATAGGCTAGCAATTCTGACGTTTGCTGATGATGTTGTGTTGATAGCAGAGACAGAGGAAGATATGGGGGAAATGTTACAGGAGGCGGAAAGGTTTGGCAGAGACCTAGAAATGAAGTTCAGTGTAGAGAAAAGCAGTATGATAGTAGTAAATGGACCAGAGGCAGTAGAAATGAGGATAGGAGGGGAAAGAATAGAAACAAGGGAGGAAGTGAAGTATTTAGGGGTATGGATAGGGAGGGAAGGGCGACAAAGGACAATGAATGAGAAATTCATGAAGGTGGAGCAGTGTAGTGGGAAACTGTGGAATGTGACAAAAACCAGAGTAAATAAATATAAAATAGTAAGAGAGGTGTGGAAGGGCTTTGAAGTGCCGAGAATAATGTACAGGATGGATGTGAGAGGGAGTACAGGGGGAGAAATAAATAGACTGGAGACGGGACAAAATAAAATAGGAAGAATGGGGTTAGGAGCAAGAAGGTGGACAGCAAATGAAGCAGTGAGAGGGGAGATGGGATGGAGTACGTTTGAGGAGAGAGTGGCGAAGGCAAAGTTGAGGTACAAGAGTAGGTTGAAGGATATAGAGGATCATAGGTGGCCAAGGAGAGTGAATGAATGGGGGGAGGGGAAAAGTAGATGGGCAAAAGAGTGTAAGAGAAAACTGAAAAAAATAGGAGTGAAACAAAGAAGGGTGGGAGAGGAGTGGAGAGATGTAGGGAGTAATCCAGGACTAGGTCAGGGAAGGAGACTAGAGAAAGAGATAGGAACGAGAGTGAAGGAAGTAGGAAGACAGGAATGGAAGAGAAATATGGAGAAGAAAAGTACACTGATAAGATATAGAAGCAAGGGGAGACCGAGAAAAGAGGAGTTCTATGACGGAAGTTGGGGAGCTGAACTACTGTTTAAGGCTAGGGCAGGAGCATTAGAGACAAATAGGAGAACATGGAGGTGGAATGGGGGGGGGGGGGTGAAAGAGTGTCTACAGTGTGAGGTGGGAGGGAGGAGAGTGGAGGAGACAATAGAACATATAGTGACAGAGAGCCAGGGGTATGCAGAGGAGAGAGATGGGTTGGAAAATGAGTTGAAACGGGTGGTAGGGGAGAGGGAATGGGAAGAGCAGAAAGAGGAGGAGGATGAGGGTGTAAAATTTGTGTTAGGTCTCGGGACAGAAGAGGGGTAAGATGGGGAAATGGGGAAAAGAATGAAGGTAGTGAAAAGATTCCTGGAGCAGGTGTGGCAGAAGAGAAAACGGAATAGAATAGAATAGGGTGAGGGGGGAGAAGGGGACCAGAGCGGGGGAGGAAGAAAAATGAGATTAAATAGTAGAGAGGGGAAAAGTTAAATTAAGGTAAGGAGAGAACAAGATATTGGGGGGTGGAGGAGGGGGTAAAATAAGGAGAGGAGAGTTCTGCTTAAGCTATACACTTCAATTCTTTGTCTTTAACTATCCTTTCTACGACTACATAATTTCTAAACTAATTCTTAAATCTAGCTCTAGCTGTTTCTGGAGAAGTCACCGGTGCATAGGTGAGCTGGCTTTGAGAGGGGACAGCAACTCCACAAAAAGAAGGTCCCATATTGAGTACCAGAGATGGTAACTTTCCATTCGTCCTTAAAGTCTACGAGAATGTCTTTTCGGAGTATGGTGCTTCTGTCTGATGTGGTGTATGGGAGGTGGGTGATGTTTTGGAGGGAGTGCATACCTTTGGCAAGGTTATCTACGATCTCATTGTGGAGTATACCGGTATGCCCAGGAACCCATTGTAGGCTTATGGTGTATCCATGAAAGAAATGACTGGTGATTTGCTGTAGTATGGGGTATACCAACTCTCTGTTCTTCTTTGCTGTGTAATTGATAGCTTGAATTGCACTCTTTGAGTCACAGCAGAGAGTATATCGTCCTGCTGGGAGTGTTTTCAAGGTTTCTAGGGCCTGGTAGATTCCATAGAGTTCAGCTGTGAATATAGAGGTTGTTGTTGTTGTTGTTGTTCCCCAAGCTGCCTGGCCAAACAGTCCCAAGGCCCCGAGCAAGGCCAAGGCCACAACCGAGCGCCCCCACAGAACCCTCCCCGCCGACCACAATAAAGCCTGGGTGACCGAAGCCACTCCATGGCGGGGAGCTTGAGGAGGGTGTGGAAACGCCCGGGAAACCAAAGCCCCACCCAGGGCCCTGTGTCCCTCAGCAATTATGAAGAGAAAGTTGAGGGGCAAGGGAAAAATGTGACACTTTGGCTTCCAATCTTGGTAGATTGGGAGGTCAATCCACGTTAGAGACGCCGTCACTTGAGATCTAGAAAATATATAAGTAAAAGGAACAGTCAGAGTAAGCTATGGGTATGGCAGAGATTGCTCAGTTCTCACTCTGATAGACCAGCCCATCACCACTGAATATAGAGGTTTGACTAGGCAGTTTCCATCCCAGTATTAGGTGGAATTCTGGGATCCATAAAGCTGTTGAAGTTGAAGCTATTATACCTTCAGTGATTTGGGATCCATCTGTATATATACTGTATATGGGTAGTGTTGAGGTGGCGGGTGGAGAGTAATTGCAGAAACTCCTGTTTGAGCTCAGAGGAGTGTCATTCTTTTCCTGATGTGGTAATTAGATCTGTACAGTATATATAGAAGATGGCTTATACTCCCAAGGTGGAACTGGCTGTGCAATAAGATTTGCATGGCAGCCAAGGAAGATGTGGGCTTTTCTGTGAATAATGTGACCTATTCTTTCCCGGAATGGTGCTTTGCGAAGTTGGACGCCCTGCGGTTGAATTGGTACTCTTCGTAGGGTTGCCGAGAAGGGGTGTGATGGTGGGGCACTATAAGTGGTTGAAAAATATGATGCACAAAGTATGTCTCTTCTGGTTTTCAAGGGTATTAGATTAGTTTCGCTTTGCAGACTAGCTATAGGCGATGATTTAAGGGCTCCTGTCATAATCCGCATTGCCGAGTTTTGTATCACCTCAAGTTTTTGCAGTGTGGTGGGTGCAGCAGAGGAATAAGCTTGGGCGCAGTAGTCAAATTTACTTCTTATGTAGGCAATGTAGAATATTCTGAGCATGTCAGTGTCTGCTCCCCATGTTGTTCCTGTGAGGGCCTTCATTATATTTAGTCGCTGGCTTGTGCTTTGAACTAGGTGCTCAATATGGTTTGTCCAGGTTAATAGTGGGGAATCTAGGATCACCCCCAGATATTTATGACTTTGGGTTTGTGTGAGGTCTTCCCCGTTGATGGTAAGTCTTGTAGGTGGAATGTTCTTTTTTCTAGTGAAGATTTAGAAAACTGATTTGGATGGGTTGATTTTTAATCCGGCATTTTCTAACCATTCCCCCAGTGTAGAGAGAGCGTTCTGGATGTTGCGTTGTGCTGTCTGAGGATCCTGGTCTGAAGTGTATAGCGTTATGTCATCCGCATACTGTATGGCGTTTGTTGGGGTTAGCACAGGCATGTCTGATAAATATGCCGTGAAGAGGGGGGGGGGGGGGCTGAGGCTTGACCGTTGGGGTAGTCCTCTCTTATTGTTGATTATTTTTGACATTTGACCTTGAAGGTAGACTTGGCTTGTCCTGTTGGAAAGATGTGATTGAAGCCATGTGATCATTTTCCCCTTTACTCCTATAGAGGCTAGTTTTGATAAGAGTAGTTTATGGGGAACTGTGTCGAATGCAGCTGAGAGGTCTAAATATACAACTATGCAGGTTTTTTTGTTAGCAAGCAAAGAGAGGATAGCCTGCTCTAGATTTAGTACCTGGTCTACTGTTGTGCAAGTGGGTCTGAAACCTGCCTGTGTTGGTGGGATAATGTTGTTGTGTTCCAGGAACCATGTCAGTCTTGCTTGTACCATTTTTTCGGCTATTTTGTTTATGCTGGGTAGGAGGGTTATGGGTCTGTATGATGTTGAGAGTGAGGGGTCATTCCCTGGCTTTATGAAGGGGAGGATGATTCCATTATGCCAGGAGTCGGGTAGGTTTCCTTGAGTCCATGTTGTATTAATTAAGTCTAGCAAGAATGGATGGAATGTTGATGGTAAGTATTTAATGAATTCATATGGGATGTGGTCAATTCCTGCTGCTTTCCTTATTGGAAGGCCGTATAATGCCGTTTCTAGTTCGGGCAGTGTGAACGACTTGTCCATTTGAGAGGGTTGTGTCGTGGCAGCTGTGATGGTTGCATTGATTCTGTTTAGATCTGCATCTGCTAGGGGGAAGATACTTTGTCTTGCTTGTATGGAGTTGGCTATTGTGTATGCTCGATCTTTTGGTAGTATGCACAACTGTCCATCTATGGTGAAAGGATAGGAGGGGAAAGAGGGTCGTCCTATAATTTTTCTGAACATTGCCCACACTTGTGGAAGACGGGTATCATGGGAAATTTGTCCACAGTACCTTTTCTAAGAAGATTTCCGCGCCGATTTTATGATTTTCTTAGCATATGCTGTAGCCTTCTTTACTTGTATCCAGTTTTGTAGTGATTTGGATCTTCTTTGTTTTTGTATTGCTCTGCGGCGCTGTGCGACTGCTTTTGAACATTCTTCAGTCCACCACGGCTTCAAGATTTTATTCGAGGGTTGTCCTGATGTAAGCTTGAAGAGCTGTTCAGCGGCTTTGTTGATTGCCTCTATCAGTTTTTTATGGATTATGTTTGGATATGTGGAGTTAGTATTTGGTAGTTGTACTGTTTTCTGCCATTGTTGCCAATCAAAATGAGGAGGAATCCGCCACTTGGGCAACGAGATGGGGATTATTGGGGGGTTGCAATTTTTAAATTGTATAATTAATGGTCGGTGGTCTGTGCCCAAATCTGGCCCAGCTGAAGAGTTTATATCTGGAAGGAGGGTGCCCGTTCCGAAGCATATATCTATAGACGATGAGTAATTAGTTTGTAGATTGAAGAATGTAGGGATGTAGGGTTCTGATAGTAAGCTGTAGTTGGTATTGTGGTAGTAGTTAAAAAGATAATTTCCTGCTGCATTGGGTGTTCCATGGCTCCATGAATGGTGGTTTGCATTTAAGTCACCTATTACTATGAAAGGAGGGGGGACTTGTAGGATATAATGGTCAAGTTCCTGATGGGAGATTGGACCACCTGGGTTATAGGTTCCTATTATTGATAACTGCGAGTTTAGAAAGGGGATTGTTGTAGCTATGATTTCTAGTGTGCCATTGCGGAAAGGCACTAACTTTATGGGTTTGGCTGATAAAACTGGTTTAGTTAGCAATAGTAATCCTCCTCCGAGTCTTCCTGTTCTATCTTTCCTTTCAATTAAATAGGGTTTAAAAGTAGGTTTTTATTTTTCTGTGAGCCATGTCTCTGTAATAATTGCAATATGTGGCGATGTTTTACTAATATAGTTTTTGAGTTCAGATAAAGATGTATTGAGGGATTTTGCATTCCAGGTGATTATACAGAGCGGAGCCATTATTTGTTTATGTTTTGCAGGTTCTTGGTGGTTGTACACGATTGTCTACTTCAAGTTGGGTGCATGAAGTACCAGGATGCATTCCATCACCAGGTTCATTGTGGGTAGGTGATTTAGAGTTTGGGTTGCGGGTTCTCGGGTCATGGTTTTTAATTTCTTCCTCTCTGTTGTCTTGTTGTGCTTGTGTTGTTGTTTCCTTCGGCTTCTTTTCCGGCTGGGGGTGTTCAATTTGAAGATTACTGGTATTTTCCTGGACTGTGTTGGGGTCAGTAGTCTCTTCCTGTGGCTGCTCAGGAGAGGGTGAGGGTACTGGTACTGTTACAGCTGGTGGTGGTGCTGTGTTGAGGTCAGTAGTCTCTTCCTGTGGCCGCTCTGGAGAGGGTGAGGGTACTGGTACTGTTGCAGCTGGTGATGGTGATGATGGTGTCACTGGTGTGGAAGTGCATATAGATGCAGGAGGTGTGGGAGAATGTTTGTCTGATGTGGTAGGTGCAGGTGTACCGACAGTACCGGTATGTATATTTACTGTTACTGATGGTGTGGGTGTGGGTGTGGTTTGGATAGGCCTTGTTGTTGATGTAGCTTCCTTGTGTTTTATAGTCTTTTGAATGTTTGTAATGATATTCGTTAGTGTTCTCAATTGCTCCTCAATAGGGAGTGTTGCTACCATATTGATAATTGTGTTTTGGGTTGTGATGCTTGCTTGGGTGTATCTTGTTGTTGTTATTGTTGAGTGTCTAGTAGGAGGAGTACATTCATTGGGAGGTGTTGGTAATGGAGGGGCGGCAGTTCTGTTACTACTGGTACTAGGCCTAGTCTGTTGGGCTGAGGTTAGTGTTACCGGTATTTGTTGCTGTACAGTTTCATGGTCATCTTTCTGAGATTGATTTATTTGATTTAGGCCTAGGCCTGCCTGTGAACTAGGCATACTGGGATACTCATTAGGAGTGGCTGTATTTACCGCTTGACTGTAACTTCTGTTCATAGCTGTTCTGGTTAGGCCTAGGCCTAAGTTGGTTTTTTTTTTAGCTTGCATATGTACTGCCTCTTGGTACCTTGGGCAGTTGTTGGATGTGGATGGGTGGTTCCCTCCACAGTTGGGGCACTTCATTTCATTACTTAAGCACTCTTTTGTTGGGTGTGGTGAGGAGCATTTGGCGCAGCGGATTGAGGAGCGGCAGTTTCTTGCAAAGTGTCCTAGTCTTTTGCATTTTTTGCAGCTAATAGGCGGAGGGCTGTATGAGCTGACTGGACAGGCAAGCTTCCATACCTTGATGTTTCTTGGTAATGGGTTCCGAGATGTGATAAGAACTGTTGGGGTGTCTTGTAGGTCGCCATCTATTCTTTCTTTGAAACGGCGGATATCTGAAATGTCTATGGTTGAGTTGTGTCCTTCTTGGATTCCAATGGCAATCTCTTCTACTGTGATATTTGTGGGTATCCTGATTGTTCCAAAGGAGTACTGGTAATCCCTAGGGAGCGTGATGTATACTTCCCAAATATCTATGTGGGTTACTTGTAAAGCTGCATCTAATTTAGAGGGCGAGGAGAAAAAGTCTTCGCTGTCTACCGCTATTAATCCTTTTCCTTCATTTATTCTTATGTCTGTTACCTTAATTTGTAGGATGTCTTCTAAGTTCTTGCTAAACTCTAGGAATTTGTTACATTTTGTATAGAATTTCCTATATGATTAATGATTAATGTTGTAGCGGTTTCATTTGGGTACTTACTCAGGGCCGACTGAGGGTTGTTTTGGCCTACCGGTACTCGGGGGTCTTTGGTGTAGTTGTTTGGGTTATCACTCTGCTGACGAAATTTCCCCCTTCTTCTGTTGATACTGGAGTGACGACTGCTATCAAGCCATACATCCGTCTCGCTGTTATCTGGGTTTATGTCTGAGTCAGTCTGGTTAGTCAGGTTAATGTTAGTGTCATGAGAAAGGGAATTTTGTGAGGAGAAGGTCTCTAAAGCTTCTACTTGGTGTGACGCCATCTTGAAGCCCTCAGCCTCTCAGGCGTCTTCCTCTTGGTGCTGTTATTGTTTACAATTTGACTGGTGTGACGTCACGAAGATCGCCTTAACTCCGAGTCATGCACACCTTCCGCAAGGTATAAAATTTGATATATTGAGATTATTGTTTGACAAAATTTAATAACACTCAAAGTGCGTTACTTGCACGTTGGTATTTACCATTATAGGTAGAGCCCATGTCATGCACCACCACCTTTAAGTGGGCCACCCCCAAGAAAAAAAATAAATAAAACAAAAAATAATAATAATAATAATAATAATATAGAGTAAAATAGAAAATACAAAATAAAAATAGGAAAAGTGGGGATTGGGCCTGAGCATATACTGTAGATAGATAATAATAATAATAATAATAATAATAATAATAATAATAATAATAATAGTGTGTTTTTTTGTTACATGCATCTTATCTCCTTTAAGATTCAATTTTCACTATCAGCCAACAGAGACTCTATAAGGTTTGTGGACAAATGTTGACCCCCAAGCTTGGTGAGAACGGCCGACTCCTGGGTAGGAAGTCAAGACGCTATCCACTAGAGTAACCAACTGGCTGGCTAAGGTCACAGAAATGTTGGCAGAAGAATAAAGGCTTTGGTGTGTAAGGGAGCTCAGACGGTATTGTACAGCATAATATACTGGTTCGGCTCAATGGTTTAAGGAGGGGATTTAGTTTGCTCTCTAAACCTATATCAAACTTAAAAAAACACCCACAAATGATATAAATTTTTACATTTTTCGTAAGAAAAATGTCCCGGCCGAAGGCCGATTCCTTTTAAAATATAGGCTCGTTTTTGCTCGCCAGTGAAAAAATTGACACCTAAATGGCACGAAAGGTCTTAATATTGGCAAAGAAATGGGGCAAAAGGTCTGAAAATTGCCAAACTAATGGGGCGAATGTCTTGTAATCTCATGACTAATAGGGCTAAACATGAGGGAGGAGGAGGACCTGAAAAACCAACTGCCTCCCCTTAACCCCTGCACTGCTAGAAGCTGTGCAATATAAAAGGTCAAGTTGAGGGGGAGGGGGGGGGGGGGTATAAAAGGGGGGAGGAGTGGAGTATGTGGTATGTATGTATGTATATATGTACAGTATATACAGGTATATAATACAGTACCGGTATATATTGCATCTATGGCTATACAACATCATTTGAAAGCTCGGATGTTCTAAATCTGAGACACCTGCATTGAATATAAGCCATTAATTGTTATTTTGTTTTATATATTTATATCAGATGTTACCGAAATTTGTATATAATAATATATTCATTATAGTTATTGTGGCCACATTGAAGACCTTGAGGTGTTGACACTGTTGGCCGGCTAGGAGTGTCATGCAGGATGCTGGTATCAACACTAGTTTATCAGTGAACGTCATAATCTTGACACTGTTGGCCGGCTAGGAGTGTCATGCAGGATGCTGGTATCAACACTAGTTTATCAGTGAACGTCATAATCTTGACACTGTTGGCCGGCTAGGAGTGTCATGCAGGATGCTGGTATCAACACTAGTTTATCAGTGAACGTCATAATCTTGACACTGTTGGCCGGCTAGGAGTGTCATGCAGGATGCTGGTATCAACACTAGTTTATCAGTGAACGTCATAATCTTGACACTGTTGGCCGGCTAGGAGTGTCATGCAGGATGCTGGTATCAACACTAGTTTATCAGTGAACGTCATAATCTTGACACTGTTGGCCGGCTAGGAGTGTCATGCAGGATGCTGGTATCAACACTAGTTTATCAGTGAACGTCATAATCTTGACACTGTTGGCCGGCTAGGAGTGTCATGCAGGATGCTGGTATCAACACTAGTTTATCAGTGAACGTCATAATCTTGACACTGTTGGCCGGCTAGGAGTGTCATGCAGGATGCTGGTATCAACACTAGTTTATCAGTGAACGTCATAATCTTGACACTGTTGGCCGGCTAGGAGTGTCATGCAGGATGCTGGTATCAACACTAGTTTATCAGTGAACGTCATAATCTTGACACTGTTGGCCGGCTAGGAGTGTCATGCAGGATGCTGGTATCAACACTAGTTTATCAGTGAACGTCATAATCTTGACACTGTTGGCCGGCTAGGAGTGTCATGCAGGATGCTGGTATCAACACTAGTTTATCAGTGAACGTCATAATCTTGACACTGTTGGCCGGCTAGGAGTGTCATGCAGGATGCTGGTATCAACACTAGTTTATCAGTGAACGTCATAATCTTGACACTGTTGGCCGGCTAGGAGTGTCATGCAGGATGCTGGTATCAACACTAGTTTATCAGTGAACGTCATAATCTTGACACTGTTGGCCGGCTAGGAGTGTCATGCAGGATGCTGGTATCAACACTAGTTTATCAGTGAACGTCATAATCTTGACACTGTTGGCCGGCTAGGAGTGTCATGCAGGATGCTGGTATCAACACTAGTTTATCAGTGAACGTCATAATCTTGACACTGTTGGCCGGCTAGGAGTGTCATGCAGGATGCTGGTATCAACACTAGTTTATCAGTGAACGTCATAATCTTGACACTGTTGGCCGGCTAGGAGTGTCATGCAGGATGCTGGTATCAACACTAGTTTATCAGTGAACGTCATAATCTTGACACTGTTGGCCGGCTAGGAGTGTCATGCAGGATGCTGGTATCAACACTAGTTTATCAGTGAACGTCATAATCTTGACACTGTTGGCCGGCTAGGAGTGTCATGCAGGATGCTGGTATCAACACTAGTTTATCAGTGAACGTCATAATCTTGACACTGTTGGCCGGCTAGGAGTGTCATGCAGGATGCTGGTATCAACACTAGTTTATCAGTGAACGTCATAATCTTGACACTGTTGGCCGGCTAGGAGTGTCATGCAGGATGCTGGTATCAACACTAGTTTATCAGTGAACGTCATAATCTTGACACTGTTGGCCGGCTAGGAGTGTCATGCAGGATGCTGGTATCAACACTAGTTTATCAGTGAACGTCATAATCTTGACACTGTTGGCCGGCTAGGAGTGTCATGCAGGATGCTGGTATCAACACTAGTTTATCAGTGAACGTCATAATCTTGACACTGTTGGCCGGCTAGGAGTGTCATGCAGGATGCTGGTATCAACACTAGTTTATCAGTGAACGTCATAATCTTGACACTGTTGGCCGGCTAGGAGTGTCATGCAGGATGCTGGTATCAACACTAGTTTATCAGTGAACGTCATAATCTTTCCCGTTACAATAACAATGTATATATTATTCTATGCTGTGCCTCAGTACTGTACGGTTGTGTACTAACATTACTGACCATTTATTTTTACTTCAAAATAATTGACTGTTTAAGTATTTGTAAGACTCTTCTAAATATGTGATTAAGTTATGTAGAGGAAAGTGATAGTTAACCATGAACACCAACAGTTAAGGTTCTCACCATCAACACTATCAACATGGCTCAGTCACTACGGGAAGTTAAGGAGGTAGCCATGAACACCAACAGTTAAGGTTCTCACCGTCAACACTATCAACGTGGCTCAGTCACTACAAGAAGTTAAGGAGATGCCGGAAGCTCAGTCACTACAGGAAGCTAATAAGGTAAGTTGGACAATATTGATAGGCTAAAACTGATACATCATACAAACAACTCTAAAATAATAAATTCTTATTACATTATATATTGTAATACCTTGTACCCGCAAAAATCCCTCAACCACAAAACTACCAGAGTTGATGTCTGGGTTCTCCTTGAAAGAACCAGGTGATAGTCTCGTGGTAGTTGATTCAATTGTAGTGGGTATATTAGACTTCACCACCAACGACTATTTTACGCTATCCCCGCCGTCAACTCGGGTAGTTTTGTGGTTGCAGGATTTTTGCTCGTATTCTAATAAACAGGAATGAATGGAGAAGGCTTGTGAATAGATGAGTGATAACGTGGTCATTTGGGAGGAGTCGGGCGCCAGTAGGACTAGGTAATAGTTCGTCAGGCGCCTGGCCCGGGGAGCTGGTATATATGAAGGGTGTGCCTGGAAGTGTGGTGGGTGGGCTTTTGGTTTCGGCTCGCTGCATGTCTGCCTGCTGGGACAGGAACTTCTGGTGGTCGGAGGCCGGGGGAGTGCTGGAGGGACCTAGGTGACCCTGGTCTCTGGGTCTTCTCCTGGGTGACCTTGATGTGTATGAATTTGTGTTTTGTTTTTGTGTGTTCATTGTTTTTCTGTTGTGTTGTGTTGTCCCTGTTTGGGCTCTTGTTTTAAGTCAGCCACCCCCAGAAGAAAAAAAAAATCGAAAAAATGGTGAATGGGCCTGAGTAAATGGATAGATAGATAGGATGTTTGTACAGTACAGGGTATTACACAAGCATCAAAAACAATATGACACCAATACTAAACGCCCTCAAGTCACTTGCCCACACAACATTCGGACACATCAAAGAAACTACCACCACAATATACAAACAATATATACGTTCAGTGTTGGAATATGCTAGCCCTGCTTGGGGTTCTAACCTCACTGAAACACATCACAACACCCTACAGATTATATAGAAGAAAGCCTTTAAAATTAACACTGGGCACATAGCTACAGCGCCACTACATACCACCTACACCAGGAAACCAGGGTCCTCATCACCTTGATATGAGAGGCACACAAATTCTCGCCGCAGACTCCACTAACCAACACCACCCACTACACTACATGGTAGAACATCCACACACACCAAGAAACATCAAAACAATACCTATCACTCGTTATCATACAAAATATTTTCTGCCTGCTGAGTCCGGAACTTTTCCGGGTGGTTGGGGGCCGGGGGAGTGCTGGAGTGACATTGGTGATCCCTGATCTCCAGGTCTTCTCCTGGGGGACCTAGATGTGTGTGAATTTGTGCTTTGTTTTTTTGTGTGTTCATTGTTTTTCTGTTGTGTTTTGTTGCCCATATTCAGGCTTTGTGTCGATTTGGCCACCCCCAGAAAAAAAAATGAAAAAGTGAGGAATGGGCCTGAGTAAATACATACATACATACTTCCCTCTTGCCCACCCCAAACTACCCTCCAGAAGCATATACATACTCATATCATCCACCGATCCATCCAGTCACTCAAAGACATCACTCAGCTAAATGCACGGCCCCCTTGATGTCCATCCCTCAGAAACCCTCCTTTCCCAGAAGGACAGAGGCCACCTGGCTGGGCTGTGATGTGGGCACCATCCAGCCTCTTTGATTTATCAGAAATGGGTGGATGATACCTGTCCAGGCTGAAGCACAACACTGCATACTATCAAACACATTATGGAAGACTGCATAGTACACAACCACTTACAACAACAACACAACACATACTATCAAACATATTATTGAAGACTGCATAGTACACAACCACTTACAACAACAACACAACACATACTATCAAACATATTATTGAAGACTGCATAGTACACAACCACTTACAACAACAACACAACACATACTATCAAACATATTATTGAAGACTGCATAGTACACAACCACTTACAACAACAACACAACACATACTATCAAACATATTATGAAGACTGCATAGTACACAACCACTTACAACAACAACACAACACATACTATCAAACATATTATTGAAGACTGCATAGTACACAACCACTTACAACAACAACACAACACATACTATCAAACATATTATTGAAGACTGCATAGTACACAACCACTTACAACAACAACACAACACATACTATCAAACATATTATAGAAGACTGCATAGTACACAACCACTTACAACAACAACACAACACATACTATCAAACACATTATAGAAGACTGCATAGTACACAACCACTTACAACAACAACACAACACATACTATCAAACACATTATAGAAGACTGCATAGTACACAACCACTTACAACAACAACACAATTTACATTCCTTGAGAGCCTTGTGGGAAAACCTGGTCTCGGCCGTGGCCTTCCTTAGGAGCTCGGGGCTGTTTGGCCAGGCAGCCTAAGGAACAAATACTACTACTATACTACTACTACTACTACTACTACTACTACTACTACTACTACTATTACACCATAACAAACAGCAACAACAGCAACAGCAGCAAGGAACCAAGGTGACTCATTTGGTTCATTACTCACCTTGGCAACTGTTGGACCACACTGTACAAAATCAAGGTTATAAAGAGGGTATAAGACATGTATATGTAATTATTGGGAATATTGATAATTATTGTTCATATTGATAATTATTGGGAATATTGATAATTATTGGGACTATTGATATTTAGTCAATATTGATCATTATTGTTAATATTGATAATCATTGTTAATATTGATAATTATTGTTAATATTGATAATTATTGTTAATATTGATAATTATTGTTAATATTGATAATTATTGTTAATATTGATTATTGTTAATATTGATAATTATTGGTAATATTGATAATTATTGTGAATATTGATAATTATTGTTATTATTGATAATTATTATTAATATTGATATTATTGGGAATATTGATAATTATTGGTAATATTGATAACTATTGTTAATATTGACCATTATTGTTAATCTTGATAATTATTTGGACTATTGATAATTATTGTTAATATTGATAATCACTGTTAATATTGAAAATCATTGTTAATATTGATAATTATTGTTAATATTGATAATTATTGTTAATATTGATAATTATTGTTAATAACCATATTGTTGTTTAAAGTGTAGGGGCTCTACTGCGATCTGGATGGTTGTTTAAGGGGGTAGGGTTTATTTATTGCTTGATTTATATATATATTTTGTTTAGCTTGCTCCATAGACCTCCATTAAGCTTAAAAAATACTTCCCTAAGATCTCCTTTCAAAATAACTTTGTACATTTCTCGGTAGAAAACTGTCCCGGTCGAAGGCCAGTTCCTTGTAAATTATAATAGTCTCACTGTCTCTCACCAGGATAAAATCGACACCTAAATGGCACGAAATTTCTTAACATTTACAAAGGAAAGATGCAAAATGTCTTAAAATTGCCAACCTATATAATGTGTCAAACTAACTTAAAATCTGAAACTAATGGAGATAAACATGAGGGAGAAGGGGGTCCAGAAAAAACCCTGTCTCCCCTTAAAATCTAATATATTATACTACTTCGTTTCTTATGTCTCACTGTGTCATATATATATATATATATATATATATATATATATATATATATATATATATATATATATATATATATATATACAGTAGGACTATATACAGTATAATTTATATGTTTTTTATTTTTTTATTTTATTTTATTTTTTTTGTATAGCCTATATATCTCATTTATCCCCCTGAGCTGTCACAGATTCTTTCTAAGCTTAATAAAATCGTTCAATAATAACTCTAATGTAATTAAATAAAGTGTCATTGTCTGCTGAAAGTGGTATTGTCATTGACCGTAATGTGAACACCAATATTTCCTGCAGGAGCTGGAGGCTGGTGTTAGGTCAGGTGATGTGAGGCGGGTCAGGGCAGCACTTGACCTTGGTGGTGAACCCAGTACCACGGTCACCAGCACCAGCACCGGGTGCACGGTGACCCTGGCTGCCAAGCTGGGTCACAGTGAGGTGGTGAAGATACTGTTGGAGGCTGGTGGGATGGTGGAGGGTGCTGGTAGTGACCCCCAGACACCACTGATGTATGCTGCCTGGGAGGGTCATGCCGAGGTGGTGAAGATACTGTTGGCTGCTGCTGCTGACCCTCACGCCAGGGGTTATAAGGGTAGGTACACCACTGTCTATCACACTATACATCACACTGTCTATCACACTATACATCACACAGTCTATCACACTATACATCACACTGTCTATCACACTGTCTATCAAACTATACATCACACTGTCTATCATACTATACATTACACTGTCTATCACACTGTCTATCAAACTATACATCACACTATCTATCACTATACATCACACTGTCTATCACACTGTCTATCACACTGACCATTATACTAACATTAACTCCTTGAATACACTGTAGTATTTATGTGTTCATAATGGCTTGGCAAGGTAAACAAAATGCCCTTCCCACGTGTGTAAGAATACGGACTGCGTGTTAGTTTAAGTTTACATTGACGTAGGCAACACATAGAGGGCTGATCTCGGGCAGCATAATATGCGGGGAATTACGGTTTGGGGACATGATCTGGAGAAGGATTGGCAGTAGAATAGCCGACGTCTTGTGGGTTATTATATTTATTTTGTTTAATTATTATTGAGGATTTTGTTTCCTTTGAACATTTTTGAGCAATGTATTTTATGTTATCCCCTAGGCTAACAGAAACGTCCTTCCCATACTTATTTTATGTTATCCCCTAGGCTAACAGAAACGTCCTTCCCATACTTATTTCAAGAACAAAATTGTCCACTGAGACCCCCTTGATGTTAATTTTGTACATTTTGTTTATAGGAAAATGTCCCGGCCGAAGGCCGAATTCTTCTAAGTTACAGGATCGCTATTGCTTGCACAGAAACAAAAATAATACCTGCATGGGGTAAAGCATCATATTGTTGTCAAACTAATAGAGTGAAACGTCTTAAAACCTCCAAACTAATAGAGGGAAACAAGGGAGATATATAACAAATAAATAAATAAAAAAATCTCTCCCCTCCTTGGACAACAGCTTCAACCCATTCAGGTGTAGATTTTTATTTCTGGACAAACGATAGCGAGCCTGTAACTTGGAAGATAGCGGCTGGGACACGTTTCTATCGAAATATGTAGGGGACAAACTAACATAGGCCTACATTGCTCGAAAATAGCCAAACAAGCAAAATCCTCAATAATATTATACAAAATATCATAATAACCCACAGGATGTCAGATAAGATAGAGTTACTCTCTCAGGTCTGACAGTTACTTACTAAACTTACTTTCCAAGATCGTTCTTCGCTGAGCTCAAATTTGGCTTCCCATCGACGGCAAACCCATGTTATCGCTGGACTATAACCCACAATACTCGCCTCTACATGTGTGTATTATACATCCTAAGATATAACAAGACTTATACAACTGTAAAACCGGAGATAAAATCACATACAGTAAAATTAGCTCATTGCAATTGGCAATATAAGAATTATTTATCGATTTTTAGAGTTTACAGTCATAATTTCGTTATATGCAAAGCAATACAAAACATATATATATAAAGTACAGGCGTTTTACGTGTATTCCAAATATGTCATTATAATTTATCTATCGCTAATAGCTGATTTAATATGATTATTTTCAAAATCGATACATAGCAAGCAAAAATAAAGCATGTAGATCGAAAACATTCACTCTATGTTGATTTTCAGCCACAAACATTACGTTTAGTTCAATCTTTCAATAGTAAGAAGAAAGCCCAATATACTACACTCCACCATCAAAACCCACAAACAAATATTATATTGATTTTTCTGTATCTGACTAAGGCATATATTATGCAACTTCAGTTCACTTTGAACTGTTATATCTCCAAATTATTATGCTTTTTCCACCAACCAACTTCACATCTAAACTCAACTAATGAAATCAACAAACGCATGTGGCACTCCAAGGACTCCAACCTAGGATACTAGCATCGAAATTCCGCGCACTTATGCATTACACTATCAAGACAGTTTTCAACAACAACATATTTTTTTTTTATATATATGACTAGACTAGTATTTTGCATGCTCTTTCCAAAAATGAATACGGAAATTATCAATCATTAATAGTTTATTTACATAAATATAATGGCAGAAAAGTATACGCCCTCTTCTTCTTCTTCTTCGTCTATTAAGCTCGTCCCGGAATATTTACGACTCAGAGTTTGAAGCAATTTAAGTAATAGGAAAAGGGAAAGACTGATTCTGGGAGAGAGTTTCAGAGCTCAGCAGTTGAATAGAAGAAAGTCTGAAAATAATGTTTCACTCTTGGGTTGGAGAGTTGCACAGAGTAGGGTGGGATTGTGTTGCAAGACGGGTACTATGTACCCTACGTAGAGGAGGTGGTATACACTGGGAAAGCTACGAGGAACACTGATTATTGTAGTAGCGATAGAATAATGGAGAGATTGCAGAGAGTTGGTGAGTGGACGGGAGTTAATGATACGAAAGGCTTTCCTTTCTACTTTGTCTAGGAGTGCGGTGTGAGAGGATCCTCCCCACACATGTGAACAATACTCAATACAAGGATGCACTGTGCGCCTGTATAGAGCAAGAAGCTGCGCAGGGGTAAAGAACCCCTTGAGGGGGTTGAGCACACCCAGCTTCTGGGAGGTTGCCTTAGCAAGACTGGCAATATGGTACTTCCAAGTGAGAGCAGAAGAAAAAGAGACACTGAGAATATTGAGAGAAGATGAAGGATTGATTTTCGTATTGTTGAAATAAGGGATAGTCCTCTGGAGGTTCCGAACGGGTAGTAAGATGGAGAAACTGGGTCTTGGAAGCATTAAATGCAACAAGGGTTTCTCTACCACAATTGGAAATAGTAGCTATATCA
>CM064537.1:3092849-3129604 GCA_032716605.1 Paralithodes platypus | reverse complement strand
GAGACTAGGCAAGGTCGCCATTTGTTACGACCGGGGCTACGAATAAAACAAAGGCACTTAATGATTGGACTAATAATAGGGCACTATGCAAGAACGGTACGCTAGATCCAAACCCTCAAACTTATATGCCGGCGAACTAAAACACCTATACCCTCCAGAGTTAATCTGCAGTAACGGAGTATCCTTAACTGGGCATAAATGTACTCTACTTCAGGCTAACCTGCACTGGTATAGCCTGATAACAAACAAGATGCAAGTTACGTTAAAATGCATAAAAAGGAATCTATGGAAAGATCAATTAAATCACTGCAAGATTTAATACAATACAAGGATGCTTCAATACAGTAACTCTAATCAACAATAAACTCTTCACTCCTATCTGAAAGAAAGTGAAGTATAGTCCAACAGCATAGACCAGGAATCTTCTGAAGAAAGTCTGATGCTCATAAGATGCTCGTATCTTAAACTATATAAAGGCAGGAGGCAGGACACCCCACGTGTAGACTGAATACACTAAAAGATAGGACATATAATGTTAACTGACACGTGAATACTATAAATGCGCAACGGTAGTAATGCTCGACACTAAAAGAAGTACTTCCTCATCAACGAAACAGTCTGCTATGGTTGTGCGGCTCAGCAACAACCTAGACTAATAAATGCTGTGAATAATAATGCGTACATATCAAAGAGCTTATATTAAATACTAACAAGTGTCTACTCAATTAATAATGTCTAGCTGGGATACTCTAGGTAAGGAACTGGGGTTGTGCAAGACAGGCTCGTAGCCTAGCGATGTCCTTAAGACTGCATCCTTTAAGTTACGTTCATTGACTGGGTTGCTCTCTTGATAGATCCAGATCACAAGTATCTGGTTCTATCCTGGCGACCCTCAAAAGACAAGCAAAGAGGCAGCAAAGTGTGGAAATGGAACAGGCCAAAGCCCTCAGTCAACACAATGCTGCACTCGCAAAAGACGCAGCCAAAAAGACAACACAGGCTACCACAGGACCGGTCGAAGTCATGTAGGTATAAGCAAACCATACACACATCAGAGACAACGGCTACAGTAACCTTATACCAGTCTAGCATTAAATAAAAGAGCAGAAACACTAAATCAATAATGGAGACACACAGATTTCTTAACCTATACTAACTAAGAACCCTCAAACCTATTCTAAGTACATGTAAATATCTCAGAGGACGGCGCATGCAATACAATGGGCCGGCTATGGAAACCATATGCAGAACCCAAGAGGACAAGTAATTGAATAAAGACGAGAAGTAATGGAAAAGAAGAAGGTCAGAGAGAGAGACAGTGGTAAAGGGGGTGATCGGGAGAGAGTATGCAAAGGGATGTTAGAAGCATGCGCGCCAAGCCTGTCCTGAGGAGGGCAGCTCCTGGGAACCCTCATGGAGGAGGTTAGTTACACAGGAGCCCGCAAGGGCGCGATGGTCGGCCAATCACGGGCCGAAACTTCACAAGGCAGCAGGCCCCTAGGACGCGCCAGGATCCGGCAGCCAATCAAAGGCGAGGGAAAGCCCGCGCGAGCGGGAAAACTCCTCCAAGCGAGGCAGCACATACATACACACACACATATTACCACCACGCTCTCGCCTCTCTCTCTCTCTCCTTAACTCTACACAATGCATCTTATATTCTATTAACCTAAGAAGTGCGCATGGGGGCAATTAGACACCTCTGCCTGTGCTGACGTATTTGAGCTGTTTCCATCACTAAAATATTAATTTTACCATCTATCTATCTATCTATCTATATGCTCAGGCCCAATCCCCATTTTGGGGGTAGCCGACTCAAGACAGAGCAAGAACAGGGAAAACACAAAAACAACATAAAACAAAAAATAAACACAGATAAAAAACACAAACTCACACACATCCAGGTCACCCAGGAGAAGACCCAGAGACCAGGGTTACCAAGGTCGCTCCAGCACTCCCCCGGCCCCTGACCACCTGGAGAGGTTCCGATCTCGGCAGGCAGACATGCAGCAGAGCCAAAGCCACAAGCCCTCCGACCACACTTCCAGGCACACCCTTCATATTAATCGTCCCCCCGGGCCAGGCGCCTGATGGACTATTATCTAGTCGAACTTGCGCCCGACCCCTTACTCCAAATGACCATGTGTTCACTCAACTATTCACAAGCATTCTCCATTCACTCCTGTCCACCACCACTTCCCCTGCCTGATCTATAGTCATTCCTCTATCATCCAAAGCCTTTCTTACACAGTCTCTCCATCTCAATGGGGGTCTTCCTGCCCTTCTATCTCCCCTTGTACCTGACTCACATATTCTCTTTGTAAGCCTTTCATCTCCCATTCGTTCAACATGGACCATACCAGCTCAGCACCTTCTGTCCACTCTGGCTGACAAATGTTCCTGCTGCCCCACTCTCCTACGTATCTCTTCATTCCTCAATCTGTCTCTACGAGTAACTCCACACATACTCCTCAAGCAGCTCATCTCCATCACATCCAGCCCTCTTTTCTCCTTTTTCTTCAGAGCCCATGTTTCAGCCCCATACATCACTGTTGGCACAACAATTCCTTGATACAGTGCACTTTTTACTTTCACTCCGAGATTTCTCGTCTTCCACATACTTCCCATTGCTCCGAAAACCTTCCTTCCTTCACACACTCTCTGTTTTACCTCCACTTCCATACCTCCACTCCTTCTTATCGTTCCTCCTAGATATTTCAAACACTCTACTTGTTCCAATATTTCCCCCTCCAGCCTCACATCTAGATTCACCCTATGCTCTCCCCTATTACACACCATTATTTTACTTTTATTGACGTTCACCTTCAGTTTCCTCCTTCCACAAACCACACCAAACTCTTTGACTACCCGCTGCAGTTTCTCATCAGAATCCGCCACCAATGCTGTGTCATCAGCGAACAGCAACTGATTCAACTCCCAATCTCTACCATTCTTTCCTACTAAACCCAATCCTCTTCCCATAGTCCTCCTTTTCACCTCCCTCACCACACCTTCCATAAACATATTAAACAGCCATGGTGACATTACACAACCCTGTCGCAAACCTACCTTTACCTCAAACCATTCCACTCAAATCACCATTTCCTACTCTCACACATGCTCTGCTCCCTTCATAAAAACTCTTAACTGCTTCTAACAAATTTCCTCCTATTTCATAAATCCTTAACACCTTCCACATTGCTTCACGGTCCACACGATCATACGCTTTTTCCAAGTCCATAAAAGCCCAAAATATCTCCTTATGCTTCTCTAAATACTTCTCGCATAACTGTCTTACTGCAAACATCTGATCCACGCACCCTCTTCCCCTCCTAAAACCGCACTGTTCTTCTCCTATTGCAACTTCCGTACACTTTATTATCCTCTCTATCAACACCCTGCCATACAGCTTTCCAACCACTGACAATAAACTAATACCTCTATAACTTGAACACTCCTGCCGATCTCCCTTCCCCTTGTACAACGGCACAATACATGCACTCTTCCAGTCTATTGGTACCATTGACACAACAAAGCACACATTGAAAAGTCTCACCAACCAATCTATTATCACATCTCCACCCTTCTTTATACACTCCACAGCAATACCATCCAAACCTTCTGCTTTTCCCGCTCTCATTGTTTCACTGCTTCTTTCACCTCATTTTTCCTCAATCCTTTCATTCATTCCCTGCCACCTGGGTGGCCTGGGTAACCTATCTCCATCCACCTCTGCTTCAAATCACTGCTTCTCTTCCATCTCTTGTATTTAACAAAGTTTCAAAATACTCGGCATATCTTTTCCTCACTTCAACTGGTTCCACTAGTAATTCTCCATTTTCATCTTTCACTGACTCTTCCCTCTTTTGTCCTTCTTTCCTTACTTTATTTACCTCCTTCCAGAACATCTTCTTTCGTTCTTCAAAATTCTCACTCAGCCTTTGGCCCCACCTTTCGTTTGCATCTTTTTTCGCTTCTCTAATTTTCCGTTTTGCCTCTCTCCTTTTCTCCTTGTACCTCTCCCATACCTCAACACTACCATCCTGTAAAACCCTCTCAAAACACTGTCTCTTCTCCTCAACTGCCTTTCTCACCGTATCATTCCACCACTCGCTTCCCTTCCTGATACCTCTGCCTCCTACTTTCCTTTTGCCGCATACTACCTCTGCACTTGCTTTCACTCCTTCCTTAAACTGTTGCCATTCAACCTCTACTTCTCTCTTCCATCTCTCTCACTTCCATCCACTTTTCATTTAGTCTTTCCTTGTACCCTCCGCCTCACCTCTCATCACATTCACATCCAGCAGTCTACACAATCTTTCCCTTGTCACCAGCACATAATCCATCAATGCCCTCTCTACAATCTCTCCCCTCACAAGTCTATGCCAGGTGTACTTGTGTATACGCCTTTTTTTGAAGAACGTATTACCTACACTCAATCTACACTCTTCACATACATTTTTCAGTCTTTCTCCACTCTCGTTTACACCATCCACACCAAAACTATCGATGACTCCCTCAACAGGCTCATTTCCTACCCTAGCATTTAGGTCCCCTAAAACTATAACATTTTCATTGTCATCAAACCCTTGTAGACAATCTCTCAAATCCTCCCAGAAACCCTCTACCTCGTCTAACTCTCTTTCACTTCCTGGTCCATACGCACTTACAAAAACCCACCTTTCACCCTTAAACCGCATTCTCACCCACATTAGCCTTGATGACACCTCTTTCCACTCTTTTTATAAACTCTCTCAACTCCTCCTTCACAATATTAGCCACTCCTTCTTTCCCCCTGACTCCCTCGTCTACTCCAGACTTTCTACCTATCACGTTTCCAAAATCCACTTCTCCCTCTCCTTTCATATTTGTTTCATTCAGTGCAAGGACATCATACATCCTTCTTTCAAATAACCTTCCAATATCCTCTCGCTTCTCATTCGTACTACATCCACGCACATTCAAAGCTCCTATTCTTAGGGTCCGGGACCACGAACGCGTTCCCTCGCCCCTATCTCTGAGTCTTCCCGCAGTCCGCCGGGGGAACTCTTAAGAGTCTTCCCGCAGTTCCCAGGTTAATGATATAAAATACTTCCCGTTGTCACAGACGAAAATAAAGACCACCACTGGACTGTCTGTGACAATGCGAGAACTAGGAAAGAAAGAACAACATTCTCTGACAACTGTAGCCCATTTCGATGTCCCTGGCGAGCGCTAGTGGCTAACGAGAGGCGATTCTGCCAACGCTGGTAGACGTCACACTGTCTTTCCAAAAACTCCTCCTAGACCGCTCGACGGATTTTCACACAAACTTCTAACGAACATTCGGTGAGTGAATGTGACGGTAATTAAAAAAATGTTTTTGAATGTGTGCAATAGTTATGATTTTAGGTCCAAAATATGGTTTCACCCCCCCCCCCCCCCCCCACCCACCCAAAAAAAAACCCCCACCAGGGCCCCCCCCCCCCCCCAAGCCAACAGTCGTGATTGTCAAAGTAGTTGTGATAGTGGTGGTGATAGTAGCAGTGATGATGTTAGTAGATGATGAGGATAGTAGTAGTGATGATGTTGAAAGTATTGGTGGTGTTGGTGATGGTTACTCGAGATGACGCCCCGATAACATGTCGCCCCGCATTTGCTAAGTAGAGTTAGGTTAAGTTAGTTTAGATGACATTAAAAGTGATGGTAGTAACAGTAGGGATGATGGTGATGGTGAGAGTAGTAGTAGTGATGATAGTAATGGTAATAGTGACTAGTAGTGATAATGGTGACCCATCGCACAGTTGGGTATGACGTTTTGATTTTGGGCGAAACGGCATGTCTACTTTATTAAAAAACCCGACTCTTCCAAGCCACTTTCCCGCCCCTTAAATACAACCAACCCATTCCAGCTCCCTTAAAAAATAAGTACAGGTACGTACTAAAAACACAGGTAACAGAGAATTATGATTAATCAACTCTGCGTAAGCAGAGTGGTATCGTCCCCAGTATAGTGGTACTTGCCGGCCGAAATGTCCGTCTGTCTGTCCGTCCGAGAACTCCTCCTAGACCATTTGACGGATTTTCACCAAACTTCACACGAACCTTCGGTGCGTGAATTCGACGGTAATTAAAACAATTTGTTTTTGAATTTGTGCAATAGTTATGATCTTAAGTCCAAAAAAAATCTCCCCCCCCCACCCCTCTCAGGACCCCCACCCCCCACCCTGTACCTATTCCTTGTGTGTGTGTGTGCCCCATAGGGGCACACACATCACAGAAAGCCACACATCATACACATGTCTCAGATGTGATGATAATGGTGAGACGTCTGTCTGTCTGTCCGATAACTCCTAGACCGTTCGACGGATTTTTACCAAACTTCACACGAACATTCGGTGCGTGAATTCGACGGTAATTATTTTTTTTTTTAAATTTGTGCAATAGTTATGATTTTAGGTCCAAAACACGGTTTTGCCCCCCCCCCCCCCCTTCCCCCACGCTATCCCCCCAGCAATGATGGCGTTGCCCCTACGGGGCGAAAATAACTTGCCCGCATTTGTTAGGTTAAGTTAGTTTAGTTGACATTAGAAGTGATGGTAGTAATAGTGGGGATGATGGTGGTAGTAGTGATGATGGTGATAATAGTAGTGATGATGGTTGTATTTGTAGTGATGATAATGACAGTAGTGATGATGATGACAGTAGTAGATATGATGGTGAAAGTACTAGTAGTAGTGATAATGGTCATAATAGTAGTGATGATGGTGACAAGTAATGATGACAGTTTTAGTGATATTAGTGATGATGGTAGTGACAATGGTGACAGTATTAGTGATGATGGTGAAAGTTGTAGTGATGACAGTTGTAGTGATGATGAATCGTAGTGTTGATGGTAAGAGTAGTGATGACTATAATAGTAGTAGTGATGATGATAGTAATTATGATAGTGACTAATAGTGATGATGGTAACCCATCACAGAGATGGGTATGCCGTTTTGATTTTGGGCGAAACGGCACGTCTACTTTATTATTCTATATTATAGTCCTTTACTGTATGTATACTGTAGATGTACAGGTATACTTGCCTAAACATACTTACCTAAACTATAGTAATGGGGGAATAAGAACTATACTGAGGCCATATAATTATAGAGTGTGTAATGCTGTATAATATGTTAGCCTCCTGGTGTTATAATATAATAAATAAATATAATAGATATTATAAATAATTTATTTAAATGCCATTCCTCAATTGCTATCATAAATCAATAAGGTATAATATGAGGAATAATATGTAAAGGACAGGCATATTATATTCAATAATTGCCTCATGAGTGAATAATTGAGTAGTGACAATTGGAAGATATTACTCCATCGCTAATAATAACAGTTTGGCTTCATATTATAGGTTTGAGTCCCGAAGGGAAGAAGGAAAACCTAATATTTAGTAATGGCCCCGGAATCATTGACGATGCGCCTTAACATTGTTTATGGCCAATCTTGAACTCTTAGCTTGCTGTTCAAAGTTCCCGCCCAAGGAGAGATCAAATACGATTGCCACACATCGTGAGCGAAACGCTCTTAAAAAACCACTCACGGACTCGTCATTATGATGTGGGGACCACTACTAGAAACAACTAGTAAAAAATAAGTAAAATAAAAATTATTAAACGTGATCTAGATTGTGCTTGCCATGCATCTGCTGTTTGGGTACGCCGCGCCACACTGCCTGGTGCGGACGATCGTTCTTAAATCTGACATATCAAGACTCTCAAAATATAGCAGATGAATGGGAAGGGCATGGAAGGGAGGGCCGAAATCGTCAATGATTCCAGGGCCACCTCTAAATATTAGGTTTTCCTTCTTCCCTCCGGGACTCAAACCTATAATTTATTAGTGGCCTCTTCATTATTGACGATGCGCCTGACATCTCAAGACTGGAGGGGGACATTCATCATAAATATCCAAAAACCACTATTAAATCAGATAAGGTCTAAAGAAACACGTACTAAAAAGATCAGTTTAATGTATAAACATAACAAAGAAGGTTACAGGTGGCATCTTTTAAAGGAGGCCTGTAGTGTTAGCACCTTTACGTTTGATAGAACAGTTGGAGTAACACAAAATAAACTATTCATTTAGTTCATAATAGCCTATATAAATAAATGAGAATCTCATTTGTATCAAATATTTGATAATATGGGGGCCTATATATTTATGGTCCAGGTACACTATTGCAAAAATATTTGTACTCTCTCTTAACCCTTCTTTGGCGGCGCGCAACTTATGTCGTGTGAAAGAAATATGGACTAAGTGGCGGTTCACAACTTATGTCGTGTGCCATTTTCACCACGTAATGTTGCTGAGAGAGAGAGATAAGTGGTGGGAGCAGAGTAGCAAGTGTATGACTGCTCCAGACCACCGCGGCGGACCTACTGACATGAATCCCACCCTCCCCCACCCTCACGCACTCGCTACACAGGGAATTATGTAGGGAAACTACCTAATTACATGGTTTTTGCACTCGTGTTGCTCGATCATTGCAAGAAAACCAGCGGTCGTACAAGGATGGTTCGGGTGTCATTGGAAAGCTCTGTTTATGCCCTTTCGGGGATAGATACTTGTTTTACGCTCTGGGTCTTATTTAGGCATGAAAATGATCACGTAAACAACCCTATTTAGGGTAAAAACACCCCGCTGGGCGGTACATATAAATTACCGCCTAGGACGCTCGTAAGGTGTTAATCCTAATCTTGAAGATTAATGAGTATATAGAAAACTCTATTGCCATACATAAAGTTAACATAAAAAATAAAATTTCCAGACTAGACTTATTTTAGTCTTAGGAAGGGGTTATCACATGACCTTAATACTCGTTACATTTTGTATCACATAAGAAGCAGGTAGAGTCCTTAGCTAGGATATTCCCCCCCCCCCTTTTTCTTTACAAAAATAGGTTAACTTAGACTTTCTGCCTTAACGCTCAAAGAGCGGGTGGTGGAGTATATTTCACTGCGCCGCTCAGTGGTGGGTTTTTACCATAAATAGGGTTGTTTCCGTGCTCTTTTTCATGCATAAATAAGACCCAGAGCGTAATACAAGTATGTATCCCTGAAAGGGCATAAATTGAGCTTTCCAATGACACCCGAACCATCCTTCTACGATCATTGGTTGTCTTGCAACGATCGTGCAACCGAAGGGCAAAATCGCTAAAATACGGTAATTTCTTTATATAATTACGTATGTAGCGAGGGAGTGAGGGTGGATGTAAGTGGAGTACATCTCAGTTGGTCCACGGTGGCCGTGGCGAGCGGTCATGAGGCAAACCATGCTCCTCCCGTCACTCGTCTCTCTCTCAGAGCCAATATTGTGCCAAAATTGCACTCTGACTTAAGTCGGGCCCCGCCACATAGTCCAAATTTTTCGATACGGACTTAAGTCGGGCCCCGATAGACAAGGGTTAATGCTACACATGTACGAGAAGGTTTCATGAGATTCACGGACAGGTAACGTGTGAGGAATGTATGATTTGATGCCCATAATTGGGTCTGTTGAATATCATCTAATGAGTAATTATGGAGGAATCTGAGTGATGCCGCCCATTTACGGATATCGTGGGACCTTGCCAACACGCCGGGATAACTCTCACGAATTACTTCCACCAATAACGCAGCTAGCCGGCGTTTTTGCAAACGTTTACCTGTCCATGAAACCCAGAGGGCTCCCGCCTGTGATGGCCGGGAAGACCGCGTAAATAACACAAGTGACTGCACTGGGCAAAGTAAATGGTGGCTATCACCTTGTTTCAGAGTCGGCACTTCGAACTCCGTGAAAACATGATTACTATGCTAATTTTCGCGATAAAGTTAGGAGCAGGAGCAATATGGACACTCATATTACGCCTAGAAAATATTAAACAGGTTGGCTCCGAACTCATCGCCGCCAACTCAGACACCTTGTCACCCGTAGCCAATGCCATTAGAAAAATGGCCTTCTTAAGTTTTAATTCAAAGGTAGCATCCTTACAATATTTACGGGACTGAAGAATCTCTAGGGCCAAATCGAGAGACCAGGTGGGTGTGAGTTGACAAGGAGGAGGGCGAAGCCTGAAGCAAGACCTCATAAAACACTTTTCCTCCGCCTCCGGCACAGACAGACCAGTTAAATCGAAAAAAGGTGTCCTAATTGCTGTGAGGTGATTCCATAATGTGACAACTGACATCTTTGGAAAATCAAATTGGTAATTTAAATAATTAAACACCAGAGCCACCGAGGACTGTTGTTGACCAGTTTCTACGATCCAGTTAGTATTTGACTTCCAGTGTGATTGGTACTGTCTTTGGGTTGATTTAGCATACTGATTAATCAACTTTTGAGTCACAGTTTCCCCAAACTGGCCTAGCCACTTGGCCTTCTGAATGTCCACAAGGCAAAAGTCAGCGAGGTCTTGAGGTTTCCATTTATCTCTAAGTGGAAGTACGAGATCGGGAGCGACACCGGGTTCTCGCACCACGTCTTCAATTGATTGTACCAAACATGAGCCGGCCACAAGGGCGCGATCATCGAGACCATGCCCCGATAATCCCATAGTTTGTGAACTACTTTGCACATTAAGTATGCGTCTCGAGGTGGAAACAGATAAATGGATCTTCATTTGTTCCACTCTACCAGAAATGCGTCCGAACCCCCCGCCGCAGTCTGACTGCGGCGTGTGAGGTACTGAGGCAGCCTGTGGTTTGCCTCTGATGCGAACAAGTCCACTTGTGGATGGTAGGGTTCGGCAATCATCTTTTGAAAGATGTTTTGTCTGAGAGCCCATTCTACTTGAGTGCTCTGCCTCCGGGACAGAGGATCCGCCCACACGTTCGCCACGCCGGGCAGATATGTTGCGTGAAGATCACGGTCGCCACGCCGGGCAGATATATTGCGTGAAGATGTATCCCGATCCTCGCGGCTAGACGAAATATCTTTTCCGACAACCCTTGTAACACTCGAGATCTCGCTGACCCTTGCTTTTGAATGCATGTCACTGCAGTCAAATTATCCATTCTGAAGGCTAGGGACTTTCCCGCCTGGCTCATGCCGTGCTCCTGTAGAAAGAATAATGGAACAAGCAATTCCTTGGCATTGATATGAAGATGATTTAATTATGACCATATAGACCCTGACCCTGATGGCCTAAATTTGATTGGACACCCCATCCCAGGGTTCCTGACGCGTCTGTATCTTCCCAAAACCGTCGGAGGCGGAGCTGTCCAGGTCAAGGAGGAGTGAATTACTTCTGGCTTCGCCCAAGCCGCCAGAAGGTTGTGGAATAATGTTAGTGTTTCCGCCGTTAAAAGCTGAGAGCACCTGTTTCCTTCAAAGATAATTCTTTTGACCTTCAGACGACCTAATGGTACCGTCAGCTGTATCCAATTGAGTGAGCCTACCAGAGATTCCCAGATCCTCCTCGTTGTCGTCTGAGAGTGAAGAAACCGAAAGAGTTTCTTGCGAAACCTCTGACGATTGTCCTCGCTCTGACTCAGAGTGAGAAACTCGGTATCCCAGATAAGGCCCACCCACTGAATTTTCCTGGTGGGAATGAGGGAGGACTTTGCTAAATTCACCTTGAACCTACAGGCAGCTACATGATCTAAAACCTGTTTAACATGTTGAAGGCATAATATCTCTGATTGTGCGACCACCAGCCAATCGTCCAGGTACCATAACACCATGATTTCCCGCTCGAGCGGGAAAGCCTGTAGCAAAGCCTGTCGGACTATCTTTGTGAAAATACGCGGTGCTAGATTTAATCCAAAGGTCATTCATTGAAAGATAAACTTTTGATTCCCGTTGCATAAAGCTAGAAACTTTTGAAAGCGTTTGTTGATTGGGACATGCCAGTAGGCATCTGTCAGATCTATTGAACACATCCAACCCTGCGGTGGGAGTGACAACCTGATCTGATTCACAGTCAGCATCCTGAATGACTGATTGTGAATATGGTGTTGAGATATGAGAGGTCGATCACCGGCCTCATCTGAACACTGTCCCTCTTTGGCACCAAAAACAACCGGGATATGAACACTGGCATTGACTGAGGACTGGGGATTATGATCTGCTTCAGTAACATCTCTTTGACGATTGATCCCACCTCTAAAGAAACATGATTGTACTCTGTGGGGAAACGTAAATGGGGTCGCCGGGACCACCGCCACGAGAGACCTTTGCGGACCACTGTCCTTGCCCATGTTCGCCGGGGTCATGCCCGGAAACAATCTCGGAAGTTGCCAGTCACATGACTGGTCTTGTCCGGCAGTACTACTCTCGGATCCGTCTCGCCTTGCCTTGGCACTGGGAGTGAGAGAGCCTTGTGGTGTCTCAGTTTTTTGAAGAGGAGGGTTGTGACTCTGACTTTGGAATGGGGGGATGAGAGGCCTTGCTACCATCGCCGCCGGGTTTACCCCTGGACTGACCCCGAAACCACCTCCCTTTACCCCTGGGCTGACCACGCTCTCTAGGTGTCGCGGATTGAGCAGGGGCTGTGAAAGTCTTGGATGACTGACTGAAGTGTGACTGGCCACGAAAAGAACTCTTAGCTTTGACATTTTGTTTAGCTGACTGGTCACCCTTAGACTGAGAAGTGGTGGCAGTCTGTGAGTCAAGGAGGAAGTTAACGGTGCGCCATGCTTCCTCTGAGGCTAGTGTAGCTGTAAAGATATTAGATAAAATAAGTCTCCTTCCAATCTCCGCCGGAAGCTTCCTGACCAAGTACACCCTCAGGTCTTGACGCACTCGAACGGCCTCAAAGAGAGCCGTCCGAATATCGCCCAGAGACTGAATGGAGTTTTGGAAAAGAAGTCGCCGGGTCAGAGAGAGAGCCTTCTGGGTTCCAGCGTCCCTTACCGACCCAGTCGTCCTGGCCAGAGAGGCCACAAGTTGGCGGCTGAGAAGGTATTGAGACGCCAGCCTCCAGGCTTTTTGCCTCATCTTAAAATCTTTGTCGATCTGTACCTGTGTGGGGGGACAGAAAGGTGCAGGCAACTGACACAAAGATAATTTAGGGGCCACGAGAAAGTCAAATATATGTTGGGGAATCCCGTCCGCCTTGCCTACTGGCATAGAGAACCAATGATTGTCCTCTGACGGAAGTTGATGGCTTCTTTTGTTAGTGATTATGCTGGCAAACAGATGGGCCTCATATCCCCAAGCAACCCACGGCCCTGTGATTTGAACCAAAGATGACCCATGAGAGTCCCTGAAGGGGGTAGATTTTAATTCGGGGGTCAACCCCTGCAATAATTTAAGATCATTCATCCCATCAGATTTGGTCCAGTCAGAAAATTTTGAGAACATCTAGTACCTCTCCCGACTGGTTCTTGGCCCTTAACTTTTTTGTATCACTCGCCGCTATCACCCAATGATGAGAAACAGGTATCTCCCCTGTAACCGTGGGCTTTACGATCTCTGGTCGTAATGGTGTTACGACTGACCAGGACATATCCGGTCCAAACAAAAGTGGCATAGGGCCCTTCTTGCTAGGAATAGACTTATCAAGTGGAGGGGGTAACAACTCAGAAAATAATTTCAGGTCGGATGAAAGCAGGGCATTAGCAGCCGGCGCCGGCACTACAGAATTGACAGTGATAGCAGGGGGAGGGGAAGTTACAATAACTTGAGGTTGAACTGGCACCTGTCCCAGAGGTCGCACCGCCAGGGCTACCGGTGTAGGAATAACAGCCTGTCGCTCACCCTTTACCTGCCTCATAAAATCAAAGAGCTCCTGCAACTGATCCCGAGCTACATAAACACCACTCTCCTGGTCAGACTGGAATGCGGATTGAGACATGTCAGAGACCTGCGTTCCAGAGTCCTGAGAAGCTGGGCATTGGCCAGACGCTACCTCCTCAGAATATACATTTTGTTGGCGTATATGGGAACCCGGTGACCGGGTTGAGGGGGCTGGTGCAGCCTCCGATGGAGACTCGTCAACCCGGGCAGCGGTTTCAAGTGTAACTGTTTGTGAATTGTCGGGAACGCCGGGTTCTGACAAGTCAATTAAATTCAAATCCGGGATGTCATACAAATGGGATTCCTGAACAGATAAACTCCGGTCTGAAGGGCTCTCCTGCTATTGCCGGTCAGAAACTACCTTGCTGCCCCTATCCTTCCCTAACACTGGGACAGCTACAGGCTCCGGTTTGGGGTTATGGGGAATAGTAAATCTGGTGGTATGGCCTGAGACAGAACTAGATGTGTCTCCTGAAGTGTCACTCCTAGTGGAAGATGTCTTGCCAGAACTACGCGGACGCTCCGCCTTCTTCTTCCCTGATGAGGAGGATTTCCTACTCCAGCTCGACTTTGAAATTCCAAGAATCAATGCTCATAAGGACACGCTAGGCTGTCAAAGCTAATATATTAAAATATCATCTCCATGTAACAAGAAAGAAGACTTGAATAACCACTAAACAATCTTAACCCTTGTCTGGCGGGGCCCGACCTAAGTCTGTATCGAAAACTCTGGACAATGTGGCGGGGCCCGACTTAAGTCTGTGTGCAATTTTGGCGCAATATTGGCTCTGAGAGAGAGCGGAGCAGTGGGAGGAGCGTAGGTTGCCTCATGACCGCTAGCCACGGTGGCCGTGGAGCTACTGAGATGTACTCCACCCTACTCTACCCTCCCTCACTCGTTACACACGTAATAATGTAACGAAATGACAGTATTTTACCGATTTTGCCCTTCGGTTGCACGATCATTGCAAGACAACCAGTGATCGTAGAAGGATGGTTCTGGTGTCATTGGAAAGCTCAATTAACGCCCTTTGAGGGATACATACTTGTATTACGCTCTGGCTCTTGTTTATGCATGAAAACGAGCACGGAAACAATCTTGTTTACGGTAAAAACCCCCGCTTGGCCGCACGATCAAATATACTCCACCACCCGCTCTTTGAGTGTTAATTCCCCTTACGTTAAGTACATTCCCCAAAAATGTAAAGTGAGGAGATTGTAACCGACCATATGTTACTGAGTTTTAACTTCTTACCTAAGTGAATAACACTGACCCAGCCCGTCTTGTGATGCAAGAATCCACCCCGGCGCCCAACGCTTAACGGAATTGATATTCTAGACCCCGGCGGACCAGTCGCCCAAAAAAGAAAAAGCAAGCAGTTTAACTGAAAGCTACAAGATCGGAATGGGTGAGTTCATTTCTCGGATCAGCCGTTAATAACGCGGCGGCAGTGGCTCCCCACTCACTGCCATCCGGTTAAACGTTCGACTGTACCAAGCAATGAACGTTTTTCTTTGTGGAGTTTATGCGACGGAAAAATTGAATACGAGGGAAGGCTTAGCCGTAGCCGCACGTAAACCGATTTGTGTAGTAACATGCCAGACTCTCCGGGCTTGTACTATACGCCGTAAACAACACAAACAAAATCCATTATGATCCCGCACCAAGCGAGGAAAGCTGAATTTAACATAACCTCGAGTGTTTCCCGGCGGAAAAAATCCACGCGAAACATCTGAGGGCACGTTGTTATTATGAAAGTCTCACTTAATCAAAAATCCCGCCGGAAGGGCCAACCCTCCAACCCCAGGAAAAAAATAACGTGTACATACATGGAATGGTTATACATGGATAATCAATAATAATCAATGATAACACATCCTAACCATATATAAAGCAACAAGAACAACAATAAAAACTGGTAGCGCTCGAAAACACATCAACAGGGAAGCAGCAACAACGGACAACGAAAACAACAACAACAACAACAGCAAACAACAACAGCAAACAACCACAGCCCGACCACGAGTATCCCCCGCCCTCTCCCGCTCACCCAGCTGATCAACACGGACCAAACCACACCTCCAGACGTACGATAAACAGTAAGAAAAAACTATGTATAGTCTGTAATATTGGTTTCAACAATAGGAGTTCACTTTTACAATGCAACAGTTGTAATGAAATTGTACATAACTGATGACGTTAACAGTAGAAACGAAGTTGAATGTGTTAAATGTAGGAACTCAGCTGTACAACATCGCGCACCCAATTGTATTATTTGTGAATCTCTGATAACACGACGTCAGAAGATCCAAAACTGTGTAAAGTGTAAAAATGTAGCTCACATGAAGTGCATCTCTAAGAAAACCAACAGTGAAGAACGGGAATTCTTATGCAATAAGTGTGCCTTGCATTCATTACCGAATATTAATGTAAATGAATCGAGTATTAACAACTCAGAATCCAGCCAGGTCACATTCAAAATCAAAGATGAATACAGAGTGTTCACCAAGAAAGGGCTCCATCTTATCCACATTAACGCCAGATCAATGTACCATAAATTGTCAGAAATAAACTTGTTAGCTAATAAGGCCAAAGCTTCAATAATTGCAATCACAGAAACCTGGCTGGATTCAAGTATAAACGTTGGTGAAATAAACATTCAAGGTTTCAACATAGTTAGGAATGATCGCAATAGGCAAGGGGGAGGAGTATGTCTGTATGTAAAAAACAACCTCACACACACAACTAGGACCGACCTCCATGTAGAAAATCACGAAGCTCTGTGGATCGACCTATACCTGCCGAGGACAAAACCTATCACAACCAGACGACACACAATTCTTGACCAAACTTGAACAAACTTTATCATTGCTAGACCATCGGAATGAATCCATTATACTAGGGGATTTTAACCTGTGTTACAAACAACGAAATAATAGGCTTGTACGAGAATATAGGCACATACTGACAATACACAATCACAAACAACTCATCATAACCCCCACACGTATCTCTGAGAACACTGCCACAATATTAGACCACATAAACTGTAACAGAGAGGACAAAATATCCCAATCAGTGGTTATACAGACTGGGATAAGTGATCACTTCGTCACATATTGCACACGGAAAACCACAAAAAATACCCTAGAGAATCACAAGGTTATCAAAACAAGGTCACTCAGAAACTACAACAAAGAAACATTTCTGGCCATTTTATGGAATACAGACTGGTTTCCAGTGTTTGGAAGTACAAACGTTAATGACGCATGGGTTGGCTTCAGAACCATCATCACAAACATCCTAGACGAAATAGCTCCTCTGAAAGACATACGAATTAAAGCAAGGTCAGACCCATGGATCAACAATGACATACTAAACCATCTGGAACACAAAGACAATCTGTTAAAAAAGCTAGTGAAACATAGACAGGATCAAGGTCTGAAACATGAGTTCAACAGGGCCAGGAATAAACTAAGTAGGAAAATAAAATCAGCAAAATCTAATTATTTCCACAATGAGGCAGAGGAATATCAGAATAACCCGAAGAAACTATGGAGGCACCTAAAAACAACAGGCTACAGCAACAAGGCAAGGGCGGGTGCCCAACCCCGAAAAGGGTTGAAATAGGGGAGCTATCCCCCCGCCAAAGGCGGCTTTCTAGGGCCTTTCCTAGCTGATGCTGAGAGGATTGGGTTCTAGTCAAGTGGTGATGGGCTGGTCTATTAGAGTGAGAACTGAGCAATCTCTGCCATACCCATAGCTTACTCTGACTGTTCCTTTTACTTATATATTTTCTAGATCTCAAGTGACGGCGTCTCTAACGTGGATTGACCTCCCAATCTACCAAGATTGGAAGCCAAAGCGTCACATTTTTCCCTTGCCCCTCAACTTTCTCTTCATAATTGCTGAGGGACACAGGGCCCTGGGTGGGGCTTTGGTTTCCCGGGCATTTCCGCACCCTCCTCAGCTCCCCGCCATGGAGTGGCTTCGGTCACCCAGGCTTTATTGTGGTCGGCGGGGAGGGTTCTGTGGGGGCGCTCGGTTATGGCCTTGGCCTTGCTCAGGGCCTTGGGGCTGTTCGGCCAGGCAGCTTGGGGAACAACAACAACAACAACAACAACAAGGCAAGGGATTCGTCTAACACTAATATTGCTCTCAACATTAATGATCAGGTTTGCCACGATAAACGACAAATTTCAACCTACTTCAACTCCTTCACCTCCATAGCAAACACACTTGCACAGAACCTACCGCAACCTCTCAATAAATACACGACAACAACGGCCACCTTTCGAAATTTCTACAGAGATAAAGGCATACACCCGAACACATTTGGATTGCAAAATATTACACCAAAATACACATTTGACGAGCTCTCTAACCTAAATGTATATAAAAGCACAGGACCAGACAAAATTCCTGCCAAATTTCTACGAGATGGAGCCATTGGTATAGCAGATCCCCTAACCCACATCATCAACCTGTCAATTAACACCAACACTGTACCTGCTGAACTGAAGGAAGCTATTGTAACCCCTCTATTCAAGAAAGGAACTAAACTAGAAGTTGGCAACGACAGACCAGTTAGCATATTATGTATTTTATCTAAAATTCTTGAAAGAGCGGTATACACCCAAATTGAACACTACCTAAAAGAAAATGATCTATTCTATAAGTTTCAATCAGGTTTCAGATGCATGTACTCGACAGACTCCTGTCTCTTCCACTTAACAGATCACATCCGTAAAGAAATGTCTAAAGCTAACTACACCGGTATGGTTCGTCTTGATCTACAAAAAGCGTTTGACACAGTAGACCATGCTATCCTATGTAATAAACTACAAGCAATGGGCATTGGGTCAGTGAACTGGTTTAAATCTTATCTTAGTGGTAGAACACAAAGAGTCAAAATTTATGATAATATATCTGATCCTATGCCAATTAACTGAGGGGTCCCGCAGGGAAGCATCCTTGGTCCCTTACTCTTTCTCTGTCTGTTATGTGAAAGACATGGAACTGAGCGTCTCGTGTAAATTATTACTGTATGCTGACGACAGCGTGCTTCTGGTTTCAGGAAAAGACCCAATAAGTATTGCCGCTTCACTTTCCAAAGAACTAGAATCATGTAGTGAATGGCTAGTGGACAATAGACTATCTCTTCACCTGGGCAAGACGGAAGCCATCTTATGTGGAACAAAACGCAAACTGAAAGACATTATGGGCTTCTCGGTCAACTGTATTGATATTCCTATAACAACAGTGTCTCAAGTTAAATATCTCGGACTATAACTGGACTCGAGTTTGTCAGGTGAAACAATTTTGGAATCTATCCTGAGTAAGTGTAGAATACAGATAAAATACCTGTATAGACAGGTGGGATGCTTGCCAGCGGCGACCAAAAAGACCCTTTGCCAAGCGCTTGTTCAATGTAATTTTGACTATTCTGTGTCATCCTGGTACTCTGCATCATCTAAATCAGCACAGCACAAACTTCAGGCCACTCAAAATAAAGTGGTTAGATTCATGCTGAACCTAGGACCCAGATCACATGTTGGCCAGGAACAACTTCAGTCACTAGGTATGCTCAATGTCTCTGACAGGGCCAAACAAATCAGGCTCACTAATGCCTTCAAGATATTCTATGACAGAGCTCCAGAGTATCTAAAGAGTGATTTTGTTAAAGCAAATGAGAGGAGTGGACATAACACAGAACAGGATGTTTAATTTTACGGTCCCGAGAATCCAAGGACAGGGTAAGCAAACATTCTTCTTCACTGCCATCAACGACTGGAACGACCTACCCCAGTCAGTCCGTGAAAAGAGAACACTGTATTCCTTCAGACGTAGCCTGAAGGAACACCTGAACCGGACAGCTGCGAGAAGGGAGCACCAAGCTTATGTCTACTACTAAATACGATATAAGAGATAGGCAAAACAAACTGAAATTATTACTGATTACGGACTACTGATATTTACTATAGGATATAAGGTATCTTAAAATAACCCCCTAGAAATACTTTCTCTAAAGTATCTATTTATTTTATCCTTCCCTTTTCCCCAGCTAACCTAATCCCACAAGGACCCCAATGGAAATACGCCAAATGGCCTTATTGGGCTATCCTTAGTTGGAATTATGCAAAGCTGGTACATGTCATATCTGTAATATACTATGTGGTACCAACTTTGTAAATTGCTAACTGAATAAATATTATTATTATTATTATTATTATTATTAATGAGGCCAACTAGATGGGAGCAAGTGGTGATGAATTCAGTCATATCACACAAACCTGCGAATCCAGCGATGACCACACACAACACGTCGAAGACACAAAGAGAAGATTGCAGAGCAGCATGGCTCCGTGCCAGGGCCCCTCAGCTAAGGGAGAAAACCCAACGACACTAGCCTACGTGGCATACTAGTTGCACACCCTGAAGGGACCGAGCAACTCCCCGAGCGGGAGTGTCGGGGACACACATCCACGCTTGACGGGCCCAAGGATTGTAAGAAGGATCGTCCGCACCAGGGAGTGCGGCGCGGCATACCCAAACAGCAGACGCATGGCAAGCCCAATCTCGATCACGTTTAATCATTTTTATTTTACTTATTGTTTACTAGTTGTTTCTAGTAGTGGTCCCCACATCATAATGACGAGTCCGTGAGTGTTTTTTAAGAGCGTTTCGCTCACGATGTGTGGCAATCGTATTTGATCTCTCCTTGGGCGGGAAGATTGAACAGCAAGCTAAGAGTTCAAGATTGGCCATAAACAATGTTAAGGCACATCGTCAATGATGAAGGGGCCACTAATAAATAAAGTGTTATAATTATAAATATACAGTAATTAATAACACTATTAGTTATTATGCAATAGTCAGTGTCATAGTCATATGGATTTGGCTGTGGCATCAGAACTATGATTTGATCTGATGAACATTAACGAACAGACAACACTCACATGGTTACAGAAAACACTCATTGGTTACAGACAACACTCATTGGTTACAAAATTACCCCCAAAAAGAATTTCCCCCACCACTCTCCCAAGCAACAACACAATAACAATCCCGAAAGCACCAGAGCGAAAGCCGACCGACATGAAGGGACCCAGCAGCCAGAAGAGAAAGAGGAAGACGCGCACAAGATCAAAGGACGCCGCCACCCCTGTCATCCCACGGAAGGTCACCCGGATGGACCAGGAGACCGATACCAACACGACAGGAAAACGAAGGATCCCAAAGGCATGTCGGCCAAGAGTGATTTACTCCCAACCTTTTAACATCCACATAACATATACAAGCACATAATCAGATTAAGGTAAGTAAAACAATATACCAGTGTCAAATATAATTCTACCAAGTTATACTACCGACCAAATAATTTAACCATGACTCAATGCAAACTATGAACAATGCCCAAAAGCAGATAAATACATTGAATCAGCATTGTACTATACAACCCTATAAATGAACCACATCTCGTAGAGAGGAGGCATAACCCTATCACAAAGATGCATGCCTAGAACGACAAAGTTCACCCATCATACCTTCAACCTACATATACGCACACACATAACCTTTTGAGTCACCCTGTCACTTCTTCCCTCAGACACAACACCCACCACACACTGTATAGGGAAATGCCACCCCTATGCCCAGAGTGTTAAGGGTCAATATCAAAGTTCACGAGAGACAACCGTGACCTGCCCAAAATAGCCTCACACCAGGCACCCCCCAAAACTCAACCTCCCACCTTCAAATATGTCCATAAGGATGTTATAAAGTGCCGATTCAGTTTCTTTCCCAAGCCCCCGTAAGTAGAATGTAAACCCTATCCTTTTTACCTCAATTAACTATCCTCTAACATGTATAGCCAAGCTCACAACTCGACCCAGAAGGGCAGACAGCGCGAGGCTAGGGCAACCGCCTCTACCCCCATCCAAGAGTGTGTCCCCCCCTGACTTAGAATGTTAACAAAGTCACTATTCATAACCCCCAGGAGTGATACTCGTAAGTGAAAACTAGATTCCATGATCAACCATAACTTAAAGTGTATATCATGACCACCTAAAATCATATCACCATCAAATTAACGTAAAGAACTCAATGCAGCATTATTTGAGGTGCGGCATGCCCCCCTACCCCAGCGGACCCCACCAACCCCCTGACCTGCACGTGTTTCCCCGCGTAGGTACACACTGACCCAGACGGTCAAACCAAATTCTTCCCAAACACCAGGTGAGCCTCCAAACTAAAACAAACTAAAAGTTCTAGTTACCTACCAACCTGCTCTCCTATACCATCCTTAGAAAAACACAGAATCATCCTTAACCAGTCCTAGATTCCTAATAGCATTTCAGCTAGACCAGAGCAGGATACATATATGTATCTATCTGTCTATTGCCCGACGCCGTGATCCCCGAAGGGGTGGCCACGAACGAACCGCCACATGCACCTCTGTTCCCAGTCAGTCGACGTCCCTCCCCCCAACCAGCACCGCCTTCGTTCATATACTTCCTCACTCCATCCTTCCACCTCTCTTTCGGTCTGACTCTCCCTCTCTGTCTCTCCACCTCGCTCTCGTACACCCTCTTAGTCATTCTCTCGCTTTCCATACGTTCCATATGGCCAAACCATCTCAAGTTGGACATGGGCCATGTCCTTGGCATAAGAATTAAAAGAGTCCTTTATCTCTTGTAACGCCGCGAGGCACGATAAGTCTTTTTTGGTAACTAAGGCAGTTTTCAACTCAGAGCAAATTGAACAGCGTTTAGATAACCACAAGCCTCTAGAACGATCTAAACACTTGACACACTTTATGCATAGTTTGTGAACAAAAATAGGCAACTGGGAGCAGGTAGGAGTAACGCATAGTTCAAACCTCGGCATGGTGCCCTAATAATTAGAGGTTCCCCCCCCCCCCCCGCCGGGATCAGCCATCCAACTTCGCCGGAGAAGCAGTCTCTGGAGCCTGGAATTTTTTTCCAGGAATCAATGCTCATAAGGATAACCTGCGAGGTGTTAAACATCCTAACTTGAATCCGCCGGAAAATGAACTATATACCACTACTCTAACCTTCTGTCGGATCCACCTAGCTGACTTTTCACTACTTACCTGTGACAAGAGCCACAGGTCCCTTGACCTTTAAGTGTCTGAGTATTAATGAAAAAAGTTTGCAAAACTAGTCGTATCACTCTTGTACACTCGACTCCATGCGCCACAAGCGATAAAGTTTCGGCGTGTAACTGGGTCAGTCAGGGTGAGTTAACTCGGCGGGCCGAGTTCGTAGCCCTTCTAGGAATGCAATTCCGCCGGGAGAGTGTGGTTCAGCCAAACCACGCCGGGATCTTTTGAATGTTCCCACCCGTAAGAGACGGATAGCTTGGACCCACCGCACAGGGCCGCCGGAACAGACAAAAACTACCGGGAAATGGAGGTGGCACAGCTCCATTCACCGAAGTCCCACACATCACACAGAGCAAAAATATAATATAGGGACGTCTCCCTTACCCCAAAATATGCCCGCATGCATGAACAAACACTAGGGGCAGACATAGGCATAAATCAATGACAGAAAAATTTAGTAACCTAAATTACCTGAAGCCTACGTCGGAGACCCCTAACTAGGCTGACCACGAGGTACGAAGAACATCGGCAGACGATGCTCCGAAGCCCCGGCAACAGCACACCGATGAGGGAGGCCCACTTGAAGGGGCCCAAAGCAAAACACGAACCCTGGAAGGTGGAGCACCACGTGCAGACACCCTTAAACCAGAGCATTTGCTGATATCTGAAGAAAATGGCATGTACTTTCCTCAATATTGACAGTCTGTATAATGCCTTGTAGAGTGGTAGCCACCTAGCTAAGTAATCATAACAGCTAAGGGCGTATCACAACAAATAACACCCCGTGTATGACGATCCGGGATCCGTAGACGCCTGTTACAAAAGTACCTTATTTTAACACACACTTCCTGCGGACATACCACTCTGGCAGCCGTGCTAGCTAATCTAAACCTTGTTACTACAACACAGATGTATACAAATGAGTAAGGACTCACTAGAAGCACTAGAACGTCGAATGAAACAGAGCACGGCGAAAACCTTGTTGATCGTAAGGCAGCGGAAGTAGGAAGGACGAAGATGGCCGCTAGAGGGCCTGGTGTCGGGGAAGCAAAGCATGAGAAATCCACGTATATGGCAAGTCATATGATAACAGATATTACATTTCTTTTTTCTTTTTTATATTTTACAGAGTTTTTTCTGTAGGGTACCCGATCAAAATGACGATCCCATAAGGGAATTAAGTGTGCACTTATGACGAGTACTCCATGATACTTCCGCGCAGGCTATTCAAAATGCTGGCGCAGGATGTTGAATGGAGACTATTATTATTAATAGGCAAAGTCGTCAATGATGGAGGGGCCCTATTAAATTTATTGATTACAGACAACGCTCATTGGTTACACTCATTGGTTACAGACAACACTCATTTATTACAGACAACACACATTGGTTACAGACAACACTCATTGGTTACAGACAACACTCATTGGTTACAGACAATACTCATTGGTTACAGACAACACTCATTGGTTACAAACAACACACATTGGTTACAGACAACGCTCATTGGTTACAGACAACACTCATTGATTACAGACAACACTCATTGGTTACAGACAACACTCATTGGTTACACATTGGTTACAGACAACACACATTGGTTACAGACAACACTCATTGGTTACAGACAACACTCATTGGTTACAGACAACACTCATTGGTTACAGACAACACTCATTGGTTACAGACAACACACATTGGTTACAGACAACACTCATTGGTTACAGACAACACACATTGGTTACAGACAACACTCATTGGTTACAGACAACACTCATTGGTTACAGACAACACTCATTGGTTACAGACAACACACATTGGTTACAGACAACACACATTGGTTACAGACAACACTCATTGGTTACAGACAACACTCATTGGTTACAGACAACAATCATTGGTTACACATTGGATACAGAACAGACAACACACATTGGTTACAGACAACACTCATTGGTTTCAGACAACACTCATTGGTTACAGACAACACACATTGGTTACATACAACACACATTGGTTACAGACAACACTCATTGGTTACAGACAACACACATTGGTTACAGACAACACACATTGGTTACAGACAACGCTCATTGGTTACAGACAACACTAATTGATTACAGACAACACTCATTGGTTACAGACAACACTCATTGGTTACAGACAACACTCATTGGTTACACATTGGTTACAGACAACACTCATTGGTTACAGACAACACACATTGGTTACAGACAACACTTATTGGTTACAGACAACACTCATTGGTTACAGACAACACTCATTGGTTACAGACAACACTCATTGGTTACAGACAACACTCATTGGTTACACATTGGTTACAGACAACACACATTGGTTACAGACAACACTCATTGGTTACAGACAACACTCATTGATTACAGACAACACTCATTGGTTACAGACAACACACATTGGTTACAGACAACACTCATTCGTTACAGACAACTCATTGGTTACAGACAACACTCATTGGTTACAGACAACACTCATTGGTTACAGACAACACTCATTGGTTACAGACAACACTCATTGGTTACAGACAACACTCATTGGTTACAGACATTACATAAGCAGTTCACATACTACATACATTCTTATCAAGCCAGACTAATGGTGAGGTTCAGGGGCTATTATTATCATCACCTTGGGTATAGGCTGGTCCTGCAGTGAACCATACAGGGCTGATGATAATGATGATGATGATGATAATGAACAGTAAGGGATAGTAATGTAGAAGATTGTGGACTGCCACATGTGTTTGTTAATTTCATTAATCGAGTTTAGGAGTAGAGTTGGTTAGTCGAGAGAACATATTAATACACAGAAGACTTTCAAAATAACAAATACTCCTAGTTAACTTATTGTGTTAAGCGGTGTTCCCATACCTCCGTTTTGACCTCCATTTGGGATGGACCTACGTCATCGATGACGTAGGTCCGTTTAGCTGTGTGTGCTCTCCCAGGAGTTAACACTTCACGAGCATGAAAACTAATGTTGCCACAATACCTCTTAGCTCGCCCAGTTGGGCTTACTTTAAGTATAGATGGCAAATTATTCGTCTTTGTGGTACTGCTTGACACAATTTATCGTGATATGCACTATGTAAACAGTCAAAATATTGGAGAGTATTTAAAAAGACTGAAATCCAAGTTAAATTAACGAGCACTAGCATCAAAAGAGGCAATGTACTTCAAGCCTAAATTTGTTGATTTCGGAATATAACACAATATCCATAATTGGTCGTTGTGACAACATGCACAGCAATCAAATTACACTTCTATACAACTCTGGCTTCACAAAATGGAAAGTATGAGACTATTTAAAAATGTGGGCTACCTTTTCGCTTTGCTTCTGGGCTATAAACATTGGCAGTACTTCAGAACTCGCCTAACATTGTGCCCGTGACGGAGAGGGCTAGTGTTTATCTTGTTTACATTATAAATATGCACTATACGTACATCCTGTGTGTGTATGCATAGGTTACAGGGTGTGTACTATTCATTGGTGAAACAGTACATGCCAATATAATATATTATGGGCACCATAAATATACGTAATTGTCTTCCCACGTCCGTCCAAAGTTAAATCCAAGTCAACTTTTTGGGGATAGGATCCGGGATCGGAAGCGAGCGAAATGGAGAACAATAGACCTCGGTTCCCGCTCGCCGAAGCCCACGCGTGATCGGATCTACGTTTTCGATGACGTAGGTCCGTCCCAAACGAAGGTCAAAACGGAGGTATGGGGACCGCGCTTAACCCGGCAGCTGCCGGGAGACTCTTAAGAGTTTTTACTGGGCGACTGCGGGAAGACTTAAGATCCTAGGCCTAAAAAAAAATATTTAAATCACCCCAGTGACACTTAAAAAAAAAGAAAAATTGTGTTAAAGTGAGATAATTCCCCTCCATACCTCCAGTCACTTCTTCACATGAGTCAAAGACAATCACTCAAAGTCCCCTCCTTCCCCCCCACCTTCAATTATCACCTATTTTCCCTGTTATTCCCTTATTCATTGGTATATTTTCGTGTAACCATCTCCAGGCCGGCTGTCATGTGACTAGCGAGTCTGTTGCGTAAGGGAGAGACTGGGAGAGTGTGAAGGAGTAAGTCAGTAAGGCTTCAGCCCTCGAGAGGAGGGTGTACGGCCGTATGGCTCACATTTGATGAATGAATCGCTAGGTAATAATTCGCGATATTGACCATCCAAACAATATTCCCACTTGTTTCTTTGTTGTTACAGGTTACTATCTTCATATTAAACGTAAAATAGGCGCATATGGATAAGTATTAATTATATTTATGGTAAATTAACGATTTTAGTGAGGAATTAATCAGAATACCTATGCACAGGGGCATGGTGTATAGGCTACTACAGGGGCTGCGCAGCTTAGAGATTAAATGCGAATGTAACTGAATCTCTATTAATCCAGAGTTGGGAATGCAGGTTTTCTTTTCAAAATGCAACCACTACACTTCTACTGTATTAGGGTTATACTAAATATATTTTTCTTCTAATTATTATTATTATTATTATTATTATTATTATTATTATAGTAGTAGTAGTAGTAGTAGTAGTAGTAGTAGTAATAGTAGTAGTAGTAATAGTACTGTAATAGTAGTAGTAGTAGTTGGCTATAGTCAAACCAGTAGGCTATATGAGCGACCCATAGTCCTCCATTCTTGGCGTCCCTGCGATCCTTCGCACAGGCTTCTGTAAACACATTAGCTGCTGATATTGGACAGTTTGGTTGATAAGCGTGTATGACCTCTTTCACCTCCCATATTCATTCTCACTCTCTCTCTTCTTCCCTCATTCAATATACTTCTATTAATTAATCATTAGATAAATTGAAGACACTGAAGTGATTTTGTTCAAATTAGGTAGGACTTCATATATATACTGTACAGTATACATACATATATATATATATTCTGACATACGGAGCCCTGTATGTTAATTTAAGAGTTAGAATTAGAGTTGAAGGAGTGCCAAACTACCCAGGCGGCGAAGCAGACCAGCGAGCGAACTAGCGAGTGGGAAACCAGCTCGTCCGCATACCAGCAAACAAGCCTTCACACCTGCGTGCGTCATAGGGGACCCTGCAAACTACTTCGATGACCCGACGCTATGACGTATGATCGACGCCAGGAGCCCCCATTGGACCACGCACCTGCTATGCAACTCGAGGAGCTATGATAGGGGCGCGCACCATCACTCGCCTCCTGATTCGTTCCTACACCATCATTGTTTAGTATATAAGACCCGAGTAGTGGGCATTCAAATCAGTCTCATTTGGAGTTGGGGAAGGTGAACTTGCAGCTGGAGGAAGACGGGGTGAAGTATTATAATGGGATTGTGACTGTCAGTCAGATTATATAAGTGTGTGTTAAGTGTGTTCGGTGTAAACACCTACGTTATGTTGGTTAGTGAGATATGTGATTGGGAATTAACGTTAACGCTACTATTATGTGCTTAACTATTTAATTGCGAATTAACGTTAACGCTACTATTATGTGCTTAACTATTTGATTGCGAATTAACGTTAACGCTACTATTATGTACTTAACTATTTGATTGGGAATTAACGTTAACACTACTATTATGTACTTAACTATTTTAGTTGACTGACTTGTGGACTAAAGCAACTCTTTAAGTAATTGGGTTATGATGAAAGTAATACCATTGTTTTATATTAATACTTACGAGTTCTTTCATTTTCTTTTAATTAAGCTTACATTGCTTAACGGTGCTTAGTACGGTGATACTATTGTCTCATATTAGTAATATCACCTTAGACTAACATGGCTGTTTTAATGTTCCTTCTAGTGATTTCCTAAGCTGAAGAAAATTCTTTTAGCTTCAAAATATTATTTTGCTTTTCATATTATTTGAATGAGACCTGAATCGAATCTATGAAGCGATCCTGTAACTTAATTTACTCATAAATCAAACCTCAATGTTACGTGGTTAAGAAATACATTTAACTAATTATTAAATATATATCTAACTTTTTATGTGACTTTGATATTAATCCTGATGATAATAATAATATAATACTATTAACGTAAGACAAGAACCAAGAATAATTACATTAAATATAAATAAAAGGACATTAAGAAAACTAGCTATTCATTTCAAAAAGGGTAAGAGACAGAAATATTCTTACTTTAACCCTTTACGAGCGGTCTATGCGGTTTATTTATATGTACCGCCCAGCGGGGTGATTTTAGCCAAAATAGGGCTGTTTACGTGATCATTTTCATGCCTAAATAAGACCCAGAACGTAAAACAAGTATCTATCCCTGAAAGGGCATAAACAGAGCTTTCGAATGACACCATAACGATCCTTTTATGATGGCTAGTTTTCTTGCAATAACCGTGCAACGCGAGTGCAAAAAGCATGTAATTAGCCACTTTCCCGATACAATTCCGTATATAGCGAGTGAGAGAGGTAGGAGGGAGGTGAGATTCGTGTCAGTAGGTTCGCCGCGGTGGTCTGGAGCAGTCATACACTCGCTACTCTCCTGCCACCACTTGTCTCTCTCTCTCAGCAACATTACGTGCTGAAATTGCCACTCGAGTTATGTCGAGCGCCGCCACATAGTCCAGCTTTATTTAACTCGACTTATGTGGTGAGCCGCTTTTTAAGGGTTAATATTTATCTTTCAAGACTTTTTATAGAATTAATAGTCCTTCTTTAGCTATAACTTATTCGGTTCATAACCATAGCCTACTAAGCTTCGGTTAAATAATAATTCTTTATAAATACTACATGACTTTAATTAGTTTCAGTATTTTTCATAATTAAAGAGTATCAGTCAATAAAGGATACTAAGTCCTAAGATCCAAAAGGAAAGGAAGCAACAACAGGAGATAATTTTATTAGATTTCACTTTTGTTTTGCCTTCAGCTGACTGATACCTTAATATATATCTCTGTGCTATCTAGATTCATCAAGTTAACCACTTGAGGATCAAGATACGTAACAGAAGAGTGGCGACCTCGCCAGGATTCGTTTCATACAGTTTCACCCAGTTTCATTACCGTATCAGTACTTAAAAATCAAATATTTTTCATACCTCATCTAATTAGTGACGAAGATGCTCGAGTTTTCATAGAATCAGACCCCACAGCCCCTGATATTGACTGTCTGTCAAAATCCGAACTGACAGTGCTTGCCTCGCATCTCCAGTTAACTGTCTCAAACATGTCTAAAGTAGAGGTGGCTCAGACCATAAAAACCCACCTGTTCCCTGTAGAAGGCGGGGAGGGAGACGGAGCAGTTGGTGGGATCCCGAGTAAACCTATCCAACTTGATGAACAATTGCTACCTGGTTTGACCGGTGATCAAGTACTGGAACTAGCCAGAATAAAGACCGAACAAGCCAGAATAAATGCCGAAGCAAAAACCGAGCAAGCCAGAATAAATGCCGAAGCAAATGCCGAACAAGCCAGAGCAAATATCGAAGAAGCCAGAATTAAGACTGAACATTATCAATATCAAATAGCTCAACTAAATGTCAATACAAATGCTCCCGTAATTGCTCCCCCTCTGGGATTGACTATGACTAGTGTCATTCCACCTTTCACTGAGGATAATGTGCAGGATTTCATTGTTTTGTTTGAGGAAGTTGCTGGAGGTATGAAGTGGACAAGAGATCAATGGCCTTTTATGTTACAAACCGTTTTGACAGGGCAGGCTCGAGCCACGTATTTGTCAGAAGTAGCAGAAGTTAGGCAGGATTATGACAATCTCAAAGAAGCTATCCTAAAAACCTATCAATTGCAGCCTGAGGCTTACAGGCAATCTTTCCGTAAAAATCAGAAGAAAGTAGAAGAAACCCATAAGGTATTTGCCAGGACCATGACTAAAACTTTCAATCATTGGGTCAAGAGTAAGAAAGTCACAAGCTACAACGATCTGAAGGAGTTGGTCCTGTTAGAAAATTTCCTATGGAAAATTGATTCTTCTGTATCCTATCATTTAAAGGGTAAAAAGGTAGATTGTCTTGCCGACGCCGCTGACATGGCTGACACATACGTGCTCAACAACAAATTTCGTGGAAAGAAGCCCTACGATAATTCTAGTTCTAATTTTAAGTATCCCAATCACAAATCTGACAGACCCAGTCACAAGCCTATAACGTCTTCCCCAGCTAGCCAAAATAGAATTGTTCCCCCAACTAAAAATGCGACTCAGGGCAATGGTAACAGAGGCCAGGCCCAAATTAATAGTAATGCTCAAAGAGGGAACGTTCCCATATCCCCTAAAGTATGTACTTTTTGTGGCATGAGAGGCCACCTAGCTTATCAGTGCTGGGCCAAGGAGAAAACCGAGAGATCGGGGCAGACAGTTGCCGCCGTATCTCAAACTCCATATGTGCCTGTAATGCAGGACTCCCGACAGAAGGAGTACCTAGCACCAAAAGTTCCTTTAATACAGGACTCCCGACAGAAGGAGTACCTAGCAGCTAACGTAAATCATCTAGACAGGGGTGGAGTAGCATGTGTGGGGCAACCCACTAGGGTTAAGCTAATAATAATTTCACCATCAGTGCAGGACAGTTACCGTCCCTTTATTTCATCTGGCAACGTGAGATTAAATGGTTGTATGCATGAGGTAAAAATTCTGAGAGACACCGGTTCTACTAGCACCCTCATGGTGAATTCTTACACTGAGTGCCCTCCTGGCGAACCAGTTGTAATGAGAGGTGCTGGAGGCCAATTTTATGCACCCTTGGTAAAAGGCGAAATTGAATGTGAGTTACTACAGGGTGAGGCCACCATAGCTTTGTGTAGGTCCCAAGATATCCCTGTGCCTGGGGTAACACTCCTTTTGGGGAATAATGTAGCAGGTGAGAAGGTCCGACCAGACCCCATTTTGTCACTTTCCCCTGTTAACGAGCCACTAACCGGTGAGCTCGAAAAGGAGATGCCAACAGTTTTCCCTGTGTGTGCTGTCACACGTTCAATGTCTCAAGTAGCAGTTCCCTCAGACCGAAATGTACCGAATGTAAGAGTTGATGAAAGGGATGATGAGAGTGTGAATGACGCTCCAACTGTGCCTGATGATGTGACTGTGGTGGATTTATCTGACACATTTATGGCTCATCTTGACCCTACCGATGACCATGAAACCCCTCCAAATTGTCCTAGTGGCCTGGTAGAGCTACAGAGAGATGATAGTGAATGCAAGGAGTTAGCTGCCAGGTCCGTGAGTGAAGAGGAATGTGAGAAGGAGGGTGGTGAATGTTTCTACCTCAAAGGAGGAGTATTGTGGCATAGATGGAGACAGCCACACAGACCAATCGATGATGGGGCTTGGGACGTCCATCAAGTAGTAGTCCCCAAACCTTGTCGTAGAGATATCTTGGAAATGGCACATTGTATACCATTGGCAGGACACCTAGGTGTGAGAAAAACTCTAGACAGAATCAGAGCCCACTTTCACTGGCCAGGAATGCGTGCAGATGTTGTGGAGTTTTGTAGAGTGTGTCACACTTGCCAGATGACAGGAAAACCCAATCAGAAGGTGCCTGTACATCCTCTGGTGCCCTTGCCCGTTTTCGAGAATCCTTTTACTCGGGTGGTAGTGGACATTGTAGGCCCATTGCCTAAGACTTCCCAAGGTAACATTTATTTATTAACTATCATGGACATGGCAACTCGCTACCCAGAGGCCCTTAAGGACTACCTCTGCTCCAACTGTCATCAAGGAACTGCTCAAATTCTTCACCAGAATGGGTTTCCCCCATGAGGTGCAAAGTGATCAAGAAACTAATTTTACCTCTAACATTTTTCAGCAGTCCCTGAAGGAGTTGGGTATCGAGCATGTTAAGTCTAGCACCTACCACCCAGAGAGTCAAGGGGTTCTCGAACGATATCATCAGACATTAAAGGGAATGTTACGTAAGTATTGTACAGAGACCGGAGTTGAGTGGGATAAGGGGGTACCTTTTCTTTTATTTGCTACTCGTGAGGTTCCAACTGAATCCCTGGGTTTTTCCCCTAATGAGCTAGTTTTCGGTCACCAGGTAAGAGGTCCTTTGCAACTATTGCATGATAGCCTAGTTGGCCAGGAGGGGAACCAAAACCTCCTCAAGTATGTTTCAGATTTCAAAACCCGGCTGAGATCCTCATGTGAGTTTGCCGCTCAAAACTTGACAGTGGCTAAAAGCTCCATGAAGAACTGGTATGACAGAAAAGCCTGTGAGAGGGAGTTTCAGCCCGGTGATGAGGTTTTGGTCCTGCTCCCCCTTTTTGGCCAACCTTTATCTGCCAAGTTCAGGGGCCCATATAAGATCATTCAGAGGGTGAGCATTACCGATTATCTAGTAACTACCCCAGACAGGAGAAAGCCCACGCAAGTATTCCATATAAATATGTTGAAACCCTACCATAGGTCCCCTGATTCCTCTCCTCCAGATTCTCCCACTGTGGCAGTGAATGTCAGGACCTGTGGGCAGCCTGGTGCGGACAAAGTCTTCAGTTCTCTTACTGACCCGCAACAGACTGTTCCAGAGCCTGAAGGTATCCATGCAGACTTTGACTTGTCATGTAGCCTATCCAACTTTCAGTATAATTCAGTAGCTTGGGGGGAATTACCATCTAAACTATGTCATCTTCCCTCTGATCAAGCGAACCAACTAATCTCTGTTTTATCTCAGTCTCCCAGTGTGTTCTGTGATACTCCAGGGCTCGCTTCTTTGGCCTTGCACGACATTGACGTAGGGATGCAACTCCCATTAAACTATCCCCCTACCATGTCTCACCGCAACGCAGGAGTATACTGCAGGTCGAGCTTGACTTCATGTTTTCAAACCAGCTGATCACAAGGGCCTTAAGCCAGTGGAGTAGTCCGGTCATACTTGTGCCAAAGCGAGACGGGAGCCATAGGTTTTGTAGGGACTATAGGCAAGTTAATGCTGTCACAAAGAACGATACCTACCCACTGCCACGGATCATGGATTATATTTACCAGGTTGGCCTCATACAGCAGTAAGATAAACTTAATGAGAGGATTTTGGCAATTAGCTCTCCCTTGTAGCGAGGTAAATATCATGTTTTAGTAGGGCGCTTTTAAGCCTTCAGCTGGGAGATGCCTTGCAGTTCGAATAACGCTCCAGCTACGTTCCGGCTATGTTCTGATGTGGTACCTGGAGACGTTGCCTACTTTGGGTGATATCCTTATTATATCCTCATTATAATCTTGCTGTTGCCAATCTGGTGGTGAATCTATTTATGTATTATGTTTAATATTATGTACTATACTCCTTAAACTCTTTTCTAGGGGGGAGGTCTGACATACGGAGCCCTGTATGTTAATTTAAGAGTTAGAATTAGAGTTGAAGGAGTGCCAAACTACCCAGGCGGCGAAGCAGACCAGCGAGCGAACTAGCGAGTGGGAAACCAGCTCGTCCGCATACCAGCAAACAAGCCTTCACACCTGCGTGCGTCATAGGGGACCCTGCAAACTACTTCGATGACCCGACGCTATGACGTATGATCGACGCCAGGAGCCCCCATTGGACCACGCACCTGCTATGCAACTCGAGGAGCTATGATAGGGGCGCGCACCATCACTCGCCTCCTGATTCGTTCCTACACCATCATTGTTTAGTATATAAGACCCGTGTAGTGGGCATTCAAATCAGTCTCATTTGGAGTTGGGGAAGGTGAACTTGCAGCTGGAGGAAAACGGGGTGAAGTATTATAATGGGATTGTGACTGTCAGTCAGATTATATAAGTGTGTGTTAAGTGTGTTCGGTGTAAACACTTACGTTATGTTGGTTAGTGAGATATGTGATTGGGAATTAACGTTAACGCTACTATTATGTGCTTAACTATTTGATTGCGAATTAACGTTAACGCTACTATTATGTACTTAACTATTTGATTGGGAATTAACGTTAACGCTACTATTATGTACTTAACTATTTGATTGGGAATTAACGTTAACGCTACTATTATGTACTTAACTATTTTAGTTGACTGACTTGTGGACTAAAGCAACTCTTTAAGTAATTGGGTTATGATGAAAGTAATACTATTGTTTTATATTAATACTTACGAGTTCTTTCATTTTCTTTTAATTAAGCTTACATTGCTTAACGGTGCTTAGTACGGTGATACTATTGTCTCATATTAGTAATATCGCCTTAGACTAACATGGCTGTTTTAATGTTACTTCTAGTGATTTCCTAAGCTGAAGAAAATTCTTTTAGCTTCAAAATATTATTTTGCTTTTCATATTATTTGAGTGAGACCTGAATCGAATCTATGAAGCGATCCTGTAACTTAATTTACTCATAAATCAAACCTCAATGTTACGTGGTTAAGAAATACATTTAACTAATTATTAAATATATATCTAACTTTGTATGTGACTTTGATATTAATCCTGATGATAATAATATAATACTATTAACGTAAGACAAGAACCAAGAATAATTACATTAAATATAAATAAAAGGACATTAAGAAAACTAGCTATTCATTTAAAAAAGGGTAAGAGACAGAAATATTCTTACTTTAATATTTATCTTTCAAGACTTTTTATAGAATTAAATAGTCCTTCTTTAGCTATAACTTATTCGGTTCATAACCATAGCCTACTAAGCTTCGGTTAAATAATAATTCTTTATAAATAATACAAGACTTTAATTAGTTTCAGTATTTTTCATAATTAAAGAGTATCAGTCAATAAAGGATACTAAGTCCTAAGATCCAAAAGGAAAGGAAGCAACAACAGGAGATAATTTTATTAGATTTCACTTTTGTTTTGCCTTCAGCTGACTGATACCTTAATATATATCTCTGTGCTATCTAGATTCATCAAGTTAACCACTTGAGGATCAAGATACGTAACAATATATATATATATATATATATATATATATATATATATATATATATATATATATATATATATATATATATTCTCTCTCTCTTCACCTATCCATCTATCTATATGTCTATCTATCTATCTGTCTATCTGAGAAATGCAGGAATGCCAACACTTAATTTTTAACAAATAAATATATGTTTGCTTTTATTCTATGGTTTTCTTTAATAAGAATGAATGGGTTACTTCTCTAATAGAAGTACTGTATTCTATGTTTCCCATGTTTTGACTTTTTGTATGTCTGTTTCTGTCTCCCTCTCTATCCTTCTGTCTGTGTGTCTGTCTCTCTTGATGTATATATCTATCTATCTGTTACTGTGTCTCTCTTTATGTATATGTGTCTGCCTGTCTCTTTCTCCCTCTCCGTCCAGTTTGACTGCCCATCCGTCTGTCTGTATGCATTTATGTAAGTGTTGGCATTCCTGCATTTATCAGATAGTTAGTTAGTTAGTTAATTTTTTATTTCATAAAAGGTTACATGGTAACATTTTACATATATACAGATAGACTCAGACTCAAATCTTTATTTCATAAAAGGCAACACAATTAACTTTTTACATATATACAATAGAGATAACAGTAACCTCATACATTACCGCATTCTAGGTTCATGGTTTTGTACAAACATAATTCTTGACTTGATAGCATTTATATCATTAGTTTTCAAATCTGATACGTCATATTCATGTAATAGGATATGGTTAACTTCCTTTCCTAATGATAGGTATTCATCAAGGTTTAATAAACATTTCTGTAAAAACTTGCAAGGTTTTAGGAGACATTTGTGAGCAAATCTAATTTTTAACCAATTCATTAAATGATTAAATGTCATTAGTCCAGCCAATTCACATGCATGATGATTACTTTCCCAATATTTTAATTTCAGCATTTTCTTTATTGCTTTGTGGTAACCAATTGCAAATTGCTTAAGAGGAAGTTTGCAC
>CM064537.1:3055349-3087849 GCA_032716605.1 Paralithodes platypus | reverse complement strand
GTGTCAGCGCCCGTGGAAGACGGAGAGTGGCTGCCCAACAGGCCTCCTACCTGTCCGACTACACTAGTGACTCGGAGGAAAATGTTCGTGCCCCCCAAAAGGCACGTAAGGCACGTAAAAGTGCTACGGTACATGCACAAAGGTCACTGGCCTTTCAAGATGTCAGTGCGCCTTCTACTGCCCACAGTACCACCTCTATCACCCACGCCGCCTCTACAGGAGGGCCTTCTGCATCGGGAGGAGGCCGCCCTAGGGATGCAGGACCTGCGGGGGTGACTGGACAGAATGGGAAAGGGAAGCGGGTGGGCAAGAAAAGCAAGCCTGCCTCTACCACCATTGTGCCACCACTGGCCGCCCCTGTCCATGCCCCTGCCCCTGCCCCTGCCCCTGCAACTGCCTCTGCAACTGCCCCTGCCGCCGCACGGAGAAAAGGGACGGGGGTGGGCAAGAAAACCAAGCCTGCCTCTACCACTATTGTGCCATCACTGGCCGCCCCTGCCCATGCCCCTGCCCCTGCAGCCGCCGCCGCCTCTGCCACTGCCCCTGCCGCCGCACGGAGAAAAGGGACGGGGTGGGCAAGAAAACCAACCCTGCCTCTACCACCATTATGCTACCACGGGCCGCACCTGCCCCTGTCTCTGCCCCTGCAGCCGCCGCCGCCCCTGCCACTGCCCCTCTCCCTGCCCCTGCAGCCGCCGCCGCCCCTGCCACCACAGGGACAAAAAAGAAGGTGAAGGGCAAGAAAACCAAGCCTGCCTCTACCCCCATCGTGCCACCACAGGCCGCCCCTGCCACCGCCCCTGTAGCCGCCACCGCCACAGCTGGCCCTTCCACCTCTGCTTCCGTCCCTGCCCACAGGACTCCTATGAGAATACGACAGAGGAATCCCCTGACACCCTCTAAATATGCCTCCCTGCTATTCGGTGGCGACGGGGACAGTAGTGATGGGGATTTGGACGGCGATGTGAGGGATTTTGGCGTCGTGGACACTGATAGTGAGTCAGAGGCCGAGGTTTGGAACGAGGAAGGGCGTTCGTCGTCTGAGGAGGACGACGATGAAATCCTTTATCGCGACCACGACAGTGACATATCCGAAGGTGGCGCTGACGATGATGATGATGACGACAACTTGCCCATGCGTGATGCCAATGTTCATGCATTTGCATGGTAAGATGGGGCCGATTTTATACCTGACTTGCACCAGTTTGATGCAAATCAATCTGGTTCAACAGCAGATTGGCCCTGTGATGACAATGCAAGCGAGATGGATTTCTTCTTGGCATTCTTTGACATGGAGATTTTGATGTTCATTGTGGCCCGAACCAACGCCTACTTCAGGTGGGTGTGGGACAGGATGCACATGATATCTCCAAGGTCTAGAATACGAGCCTGGGTGGATACTACTGCCAAAGAATTCATGACGTTCTTTGCCCTGTTGTTACTCATGCCTCTTTGCAAGAAGCATGTGCTGCAACATTACTGGAAGCACGACCCACTCATCGCCACACAAATTTTCAACAAGTACATGATCCGTGACAGATTTTCATTGCTGCTGAGATTCATTCACTTCTCAGACAATGACAATCCTAACAGGGCTGACAGAATCTGGAAAATTTGTGATGTTTTCACCATGTTGATGGCGAGGTACAAGAAATACTTCACCCCTTTCCCCAACTTGGTGATTGATGAGTCGCTCGTGCTCTTCAAAGGTCGTCTTGTTTTCAAGCAGTATATCCCCTTGAAGAGGCACTGGTTTGGGATAAAGCTGTTCGTCTTGTGTGACTGTGAGACCGGCCTAGTACTTGACATGATCGTCTATACTGGAACTGATATAGACGTGCCAAAAGTCGCTGCCAATGACCCCTTGGGCTTGTCTGGGGCCATCATAAAGAAAATGATGGAACCATACATAGGCAAGGGGCACACATTGTACACCGACAATTGGTATACTTCTCCTGCTCTCTGCCAGTATCTACATGACAACCAAACAGGGTCATGTGGGACTGTCAGAAGGACAAGAAAGTTCATTATGAAGTTCGTCAGTTGTGTTATGCCGCTGGAAAATCCATCATCAAGTGACACACCCTCGGATGACGACCTTGTTCCGGCACACTGGGGGAGAAGTGCAAAAAGAAGGCGACGAAGGGGACGAGGCAAATACAAGATGATGGAGAAGTCTGGCAAAGTGTTGGCCATCAAAAGGAAGGACAGACGTGATGTTCACCTGCTGTCAACTATCCACACAGGCGCCTAGGTCGACTCATGCAAAATCCACTACCGGACCAAAAAATCAATTGACAAGCCTGACATGGTGGTGGATTACACCAAGAATATGCGCCTTGTGGACAAGTCTGTCTGCCAACTCGCAGGCGTTGAGTGTCTGAGAAAGATAGTCAAGTAGTACCACAAGCTCTTCCATCATCTTGTGGACATCACCATGCTCAACGCCTAAAATATATTGCTGATCAAAAGGGAAATGGCCCCGAACAAGAAGCTCAAGTTCCGGGAGTTTGTGTACAATGTGTCGTACCAACTCCTGGAGAAGTTCGGGGAGCCCACTAAAACTAAAGTGGGTTGGCGTGGTGCCCATCCCCCCGACCGCATACAGGTAGCACTGTTACGGCATTACCCAGTCCACAGCGATTTTATTAGCAGTCGGCGAAAGCAGCTGGTGTGCTATGTCTGCTCCAACACCACCAGGAGGCCCAGGACAAAGCCCAGGATCCCCACCATGTGCCAGGAGTGCAAGGTCCCCCTTTGCCTCGGCGACTGCTACAGGGACTACCACACCCTGAAGCATTTCTGAGTGTCGCCGCCCTGCCCTTGACTCGTGCCCTACCTCACCTCACCTGACCTGACCTGACCTACCTAACCGCGCGCTTATGTTACTCTCACTCATGATCTTCCTAAATCACTCTCTCATGCTCTCTTTAGCTAACTCTTTCCTAAGTCACTCTCGCTCAAGATATCTTTCCTAAATCACTCTCACTTTTATGATCTATTCCCTAAGTCACTCTCACGCATGATCTTCCTAAATCACTCTCTCATGCTCTCTTTAGCTAACTCTTTCCTAAGTCACTCTCGCTCAAGATATCTTTCCTAAGTCACTCTCACACATGATCTCTTTACTGTGAAACCAATTCCATTGTATATATATATTTGGTAATTACATTTGTTATGTTCACTAGTTATTTGTAATGATTTCGCTCACTACCTCAAGATAAATCTCCTGTCATAGTAATGTGCCCATATTGGTAATTATATTTGTTATGTTCACTAGTAATTTGTAATGTTTTCACTCACTACCTCAAGAGAAATCTCCTGTGATAATAATGTGCCCATATATGCTTGTATATAATATCAATAATAAATACTAATATTTTGCAAACTATGTTCCTATGTATGTATTTCCTATTTTATAATATAAAATAAAACAAAAATAATTAATAAATAAATTAAATAAATAAAAAAAAGACAAAAAAGAAAATACAAACTCATGTAATTGTATTCTTGCAATATGAATTATTTTATGAATATTTCATATTGCTTGAATACAATTACATGAGTTTGTAAAAAAATTGTTTTGCCAAAATTGTTCTAAACATCACAAAAGTCTCTCCATTACCCCTTACTGGACTCTAACCCACTGCCCTGATATTCCTCCCCATTGCCTCTCCGTGACCTTACCGACTGGGCCACCGCGGCTCATAGTAAAGTAAAGGCAAAACTTGGTCTGTAGAATCGACCTGTCACCCGCGACCAAAAACAAAAAAATACATCGATATACTATTGTATATCGATAAATATTTTGTTCACTACCTGGGAGATAACATAATGTCCCTATAAAAATATATTCATTGAAATATCAAAAGGACCGTCACATGATATTACGTGCATATACTCGTAGATCAATGAAATTATCTGTCATTTACGCAAAGTGACATGTAAATTACCACTCTACAATATAGTTATATTATAAATATATGAATTTCTACAATAGGTCGGTGTTTGTGTCGAAAGGGCCAAGCAGTTTATCTCGTGTAAACCGACACCAGTCTATTTCGGGAACACTGTTTATTTAGGCAAACCCCCTAAATTTGTAGTCTACACTCCCCCCTCCCAAAACCTACACTGATTTCGTTCTATTTATACTGTCTACGGCCAAATAATGGGTGTCCACTCTTCACATGGGACTACTGCAGTGTCTGCATGCTATATGAAAGCATGACAGTGATTAATACGTATACTATACAGCAATTTCTTCCATCAACCCGCCTCCCTCCCTCCTCCACCTACCCCTGTATCACAGCCACAACACCCCACACGTGCATCTCTTTACCCTCGGGCGACTGTCATATGATCCCTCCCTCCCTACATTTCCTCTCTAGGTCACGTATATTTTGAGCCTATATATTGTATATATTGTGTATGTGCGTCTTATTTCTTGCTATATGACATGTAGATAGGTCGCCTATATACATACATGTACATTATATATCATGAACATGCCCACAGTACGATATATAAGCGATATTTAGTTCATCCCTCCCCCACCCTCCACCATCCCTCCCACCCCCTCACCCCTGCTGCACCCTAAACCAGAGTATATACGCGCGTAAATATCGACAATCGATGACAATTATCCCCCTTTCCTCCCTCCTCTCGCTTTCAATCATGTATCACACGTATAATTTTGCCTATATATCGCATATATTGTGTATGTGCGCCTTATTTCTTGCTATATGATATGCAAATGGGTTCCCTACATACGTACATGTACATTATATATCATGAAAGTGCTCACAATACGTTATATAAGCCATAATACGGCCAACCCCCCCTCCCCTCCCCTTGGTTATACCCCCCGTACGGCAGAATATACGCACGGGTAAATCTCGCCGCTCGATGTTCTTCTCGCCGCGCGATGCCGGTCGCGCCACATTTTCTAACTACAGGACGCCCCCCCCCCCCCAAACATTTTTTGGTGGTAAATATATATATGGCCGGGACCGTTCGAACATTTCCTACACGCTGAGGTAGTTTTCGTCACGATTTGGAATAGTCGCCCAAATGGTCATAGGCTGGCCCGGGGCCCTCGCCGTTCCCGGGTTAATGCCCTAGATATTTAAGAGTGGTGTGACCTACCTTGGTACAGGTGTGAGACTGTAGGACCTGCAGCACCTGGCGTGACCTACCTTGGTACAGACGTGAGACTAGGACCTGCAACACCTGGTGTGACCTACCTTGGTGCAGATGTGAGACTGTAGGACCTGCAGCTCCTGGTGTGACCTACCTTGGTACAGATATGAGACTGTAGGATCTGCAGCACCTTAGTGTGACCTACCTTGGTACAGATGTGAGACTTGTTACGACCGGGACTCGTATAAAACAAGGGCTCTTAACCCTCTCGCATTTTTATGACGCGATCGCGTCCTAACGCCACCCCTCGAAGAGTGCTCGTATGACGCAATCACGTCATAATGCCACCCGTAAGTTAGAAATATTCGTGGTAAATAAGTTTATAACGCGATTTGGACGCATTTTTAGCTGGTAAGTTAGCCCTCAGTAAGTTACAAAATGAAATATCTGGCAACCTCCTAGCGTCCCTGTGTGAGGAGTGCGGGGCTTTGTTTCACCAGTTGTGAGCCGGCCGCCAGTCTGTGAGGTAGTACTCCCGGACCTTTAAATCTCGTCTCGCCTCCATTGCCCGCCATGGAGCGGGTTTCAGGCGGGCAAATCTGGATTATTTATGTACCAAGGGGCAGTGTATCATCAATTTGTGGCTATGTATTTATAATTTATGTATATAACTCGTGATTTGTGACTTTGTGCCACGTTGTTCGCCTCTCCATAGCCAGCCATGTGGTTTTTAGGCGGCTAGAATGGACCCAGTGGAAGTGTTGTGAACTGTGAATAATAATATTATTTATATCATATTCGTAGGGTTAGTGTAGTAAGCATTCGTAGTCACATTCCTAACTTATGTTAGGTTTGTGATTACGAATGTAAGCTAGGCTATACGTGTGTCGTATATATATATTGCCCTAAAACCTTCATTTTCGCTTGATAGACCAATATATTTATCAATAAATACTACCTATGAAGTATAATCAAGCTGTAATTACGAAATATAGTTGTGTTTTGCCCATTTTTGGAATTTTTGTTATGCCCAATTTGGGCAATTTTTAGTGAATACACAGTTTTATTTGAGTGAAGTAACTAACAGTGAAGTGTGGATAGATTATAAACTAATTTTTCAGACAAAAATGTCACGGTAAGTACAAATATGGCACGGTAAATAGCCTGACATAAAAACATACAAGACTTTTATGCGCCACTGTACACTATACTACAGCAGTGAACCTTTGGACAGCCACAGATGTCTGGGTAAAGTACCTAAGCTAATCCCATAATTACTTGCCCGCGGCGGGTCAGCACTCCTTGACCTTTTACCTTTTCCTCACAGCTGGGATATTTTATATGTTTAGGCATGGGCTAGACCTATCTTTATTTTATATATATATTTATATATATATATTCGAGTATTTCTATTGTTATTTTATATATAGGCCTATTTTTCTTTATTGGGATTTATTATAGTTTTTATTTATTTTATTTTTTTTATTTATAGGCCTATCATTTTATTTTATTTATAATTTTATTTCATTTATATATATTTTGTTGTTATTGTTCCTGTTCCCCATGGTGTCCATGGGACCACCCCCTAGGTCCAGAGCAAGAGCAGGGCCCATAATCGAGTATATTTATAGTTATTTTATATATATTTTTATTTATTATAGTTTTTATTTATTTTATTTATTTTATTTATATCATTTTATTATATTTATCATTTTATTTCATTTATATATATATATATTTTGTATTTATTGTTCCTGTTCCCCAGGGTGTCCATGTGACTACCCCCTAGGTCCACAGCAAGGGCAGGGCCCATAATCGAGTATTTATATAGTTATTTTTTATATATTGGGATCTATTATAGTTGTTATTTATTTTATTTTTATCATTTTATTTTATTTATAATTTTATTTAATTTATATTTTTTTGTTTTATTGTTCCTGTTCCCCAGGGTGTCCATGGGACCACCCCCTAGGTCCAGAGCAAGGGCAGGGCCCATAATCGAGTATATTTATAGTTATTTTATATATATTTTTATTTATTATAGTTTTTATTCATTTTATTTATTTTATTTATATTATTTTATTTTATTTATAATTTATTTCATTTATATATATATATATATATATATTTTATTGTTCCTGTTCCCCAGGTTGTCCATGGGACTACCCCCTAGGTCCACAGCAAGGGCAGGGCCCATAATCGAGTATTTATATAGTTATTTTATATATATTGGGATTTATTATAGTTGTTATTTATTTTATTTATTTTATTTAAATAATTTTCTTTTATTTATAATTTTATTTCATTTATATATTTGTTTTGTTATTGTTCCTGTTCCCCAGGGTGTCCATGGGACCACCCCCTAGGTCCACAGCAAGGGCAGGGCCCATAATCGAGTATTTCTATTGTTATTTTATATATATTTTCATTTATTTGATTTTATTTATTTTATATATATAAAGGTATATACCGTATATATATAATTTTTTTGTCTTGTCCCCTTCCCTGTTGTGTTGTTCCTGTTCCCCAGGGTGTCCATGGGACTACCCCCTAGGTCCACAGCAAGGGCAGGGCCCATAATCGAGAATTTATATAGTTAGTTTTTATATATTGGGATTTATTATATTTTGTATTTATTTTTATTTTTTGTATTTAAATATTTTTATTTTATTTATAATTTTATTTCATTTATATATTTGTTTTGTTATTGTTCCTGTTCCCCAGGGTGTCCATGGGACCACCCCCTAGGTCCACAGCAAGGGAAGGGCCCATAATCGAGTATTTATATAGTTATTGTTTATATATTGGGATTTATTATAGTTTTTATTTATTTTATTTATTTTATTTATATTGTTTTCTTTTATTTATAATTTCATTTCATTTATATATATTTGTTTCTATTGTTCCTGTTCCCCAGGGTGTCCATGGGACCGCCCACTAGGTCCACAGCAAGGGCAGGGCCCATAATCGAGTATTTCTATTGTTATTTTATATATATTTTTATTTATTTGATTATATTTATTTTATATATAAAGGTATATACCGTATATATATAAAAAAAAATTCTAGTCCCCTTCCCTGTTGTGTCCTGTTCCACAGGGTGTTTGGCCAAAGAGCCCCAAGGTATAAATATATTCTTATAATGCCATACTATGACTTCGTCATGGTGTTCCCCAATTTGAATTACAAAATGAGGAACTATACCGTCATGAATCCATTATACTCACGTCATCTGGAATCGGATAATGCAAAACTATGACTATGTCATGGTGAACTATACCAACGTTATATGAATCCAGTGATGACGAACTTGCGTCATGACAACTATCAACGTTAATTACGTTTTTCCTTTATTTCCATTTCTTGGTTTCAGCATCGTAAGCTAACTACTGCCTGCCGCCATACGCCAGCCTACCGCCATACGCCAGCCTACCGCCATACGCCAGCCTGCCGCCATATGCCAGCCTACCGCCATACGCCAGCTGCCATGTCGGACAAGAGGGATAATAAGAAACGTTTGCGGGACTCCCAACTGGAGGATGTAGTGAACGAGGTGCTGGACCTGACGACGACGGACGAGACGGCGAGCGAGAGTGAGTCGGACGAGTGGTCTGACGATGAGGATTGTGCTTCACCTCCGCCCAAGCGACTCTGCCTCGACGCCCCCGCCTCGGCCGATCCACCACCAGCCCCAGCAACGTCAGACGACCCACCACCACCACCAGCAGAACCAGCCCCAGCAACGACGGACGACCCACCACAACCACCACCAACTGAACCAGCCCCAGCGGATCCACCACCATCATCCATCCCATCCACATCCCATCCCATTACATCCCATCTACATCTCATCCCATCCCATCTACATCTCATCCCATCCAAAACATCGCCGATTACCTCCTACCATCACCCAACTTCCCACGTCACCTCTTCCATCCACCTCGCGTGGCGGTGCCTCATCCTTGCTTCCAGCAGGATCACCAGCCCGCAGCCCACACCTGTTTGCTACGCTACTTGCTGTGGGCACTTTGAATACCCCGCCTTCGCATGTCATGGGAACGGTCACCCCCACAGTGTCCCCCTTCAGCGACACACCGTTGACCCCCTCGACATTTGTTCTGCCTGAGCATCGAGCCGCAATGCGTGCTGAGGTTGTTGAAGCCGCAGTGCGTGCTCAGGTTGTTGCTGAGGTGCCGCGCACAGCGTTGAATCCTCCAGCAGCAATCGAGGAGCTTCTTCCCCAAAGGCTTCCTCTTCACCGTTCACCAACTGGTACAGCTGCACCAGGTTCACCAGCTCCACACCTTTCACCAGCTGGTGCAGCTGCACCAGGTTCACCAGCTCCACACCTTTCACCACTTGGTGCTGCACCAGGTTCACCGGCTTCTGCATCATCTGATGCAGAAGCCCCCCCCACTCAACCCCTCGACCTACCACCTATGCCACGCCGGAGGCCAGGTCCCCGTAGGGGGGCAGGTGGTAGGCTCAGGGGCCGCAGGAGGTGTTCCTCGCGGTGGTCCTCGCGGTGGTCGTGGCCGTGCTTGCGATCCTGCCCCCGATCGTGATGCCGGTTGGACCAACACCCCCTTCGACCCCAGCCTGATCTGTTCTCAGGGACCCCTGGCATGCAGGTTCCAAAGCCGGTGACTCCTCTCCAGTTCTTCCAGCTCTTCTTCACAAGGGAGATGCTGCAATACCTGGTATTGGAGACAAATGCTTACGCCAAGTTCGTTGACGGAGCAGCTACTTTTTGTCACCTGTTTGGTGAGGAGGAAATGGCCAAATTCCTTGGCCTGTACTTCCTCATGGGCATCACCAAGATTCCTTCTCTGAGTCACTACTGGCGTTCAACTGTCCTTCACGACTACCCAGTATTTCGGAGAACGATGAGTAGGGCTAAGTTTCTAGCCTTGTTGAAGTATTTACATGCTTTCAACAACAAGGCAGTCTGCAGGCAGAACAAGGACAGGCTTGTGAAGGTTCGGACGGTGATGGAATACCTACTTGAAGGCTTCAAGCTGGCATACATCCCCGCCGAAAAGCTGTCCCTTGACGAAGGCAGCCTTGGATGGAAGGGTCGCCTTTCATTCAAGGTTTACAACCCAATGAAGCCGACGAAGTACGGTGTCAAGCTGTACATCCTGGCAGAGGCGTTGTCCGGCTATGTGTGGGACTTTCGGGTCTACACCGGTCCGGGTACATCTCTCCAGGAGACGGTGGAGGGTCTCACGGAGTCCTTCAGAGGCCATGGGTACAGGCTGTACATGGACAACTATTACAACTCAGTTGACCTGTGCCAGCAAATGCTCACACACAACATCTATGTGTGTGGCACCCTGCGCCTTGTACGAGGAGCTCCTAAGCGGTTGTGCGACATTGCTAAAGCAAAACAGCTTGAACGCGATGCGACATTAGCAATGAACAACGGCTTAACCATGGTCCTACTTTGCCGAGACAAGTGCATCGTCAACATGGTGTCCACTTTCCAGAACAAGGATACCATCCCGAAGCTTGTCAGTTTCAAAGAGAAGGACTAACAGGGCAAGTGGCGTCGTGGACAGAGGGAGATCTTCAAACCTGTTTGCGTTGAAGACTACAACATCCACATGGGTGGGGTGGATCACTTCGACCAGATGGTCCAGTACTACCCCATCCAGCGAAGGACGGTCAAGTGGACAAAGAAGATCACCTTCTACTTCATCCAAATGGCCCTCTTCAACGCCCATGTCCTGTACAGGAAGTGCTACCCAAGGAAGAAGATGACCTTGCTGGACTTCCAGGAGCACATCTGTACTTCCTTGCTGCACTTCAACCCTGCAGAGTGGCCTATGTTGGGGAGGCCAGTCCACCGAGCACAAGATCTGCCGCGTGACCAGCGTGAGCCACAGAGGCATGCACGCAGGCAACGGTAACCCGGTGGATCATCTGGGTCGTCCGACGACGACCATCCAGACTCCCCAGCCCCTGCTGCTCCTGACAACACTCCACCCTCTCCTGTTGCTGCTCCTGGTGGAGGCGTTGAGAGGGCACCACGTCTCGATGTCCCCTCCCCACCACCAGAACCAGATGATGCTGCTGCTGATGCTGCAGCCCTGGGGGGAAACTATGTCCTGGTTCAACCCCCCGTGGTACTAGCACCTGATGCAGCTGCTGCTGGTTACGATGGGGAAGCAGCTCTTGAAGCTGCCAACCAACCGCCACCAGTACTGGAAGCAGCAGGAGCAGTGCGAGTCCGGAGACCTCGACCTGGAGTGGTCCCAAGGCCCCGTCCTATTGTTCTGAACCATGTCCGGTTCAACAGGGCCTTGGACCATTCTCGGCAGAGGATTCCGGCCAAGAAGCGACTCCGTTGCTATTACTGCAAAGTAATGAACGGCATTCGCAAGGACACAAGCTTCCGCTGCACGACCTGCATGGTTGCCCTCTGCATTGACGTCAACGACTGCTTCAACCATTTCCATCGTCACAATGCAGGTGTCCTATAGTCAGGAGCCATGTGCAATCATTCATTCATTGATTCATTCATTTCTCTTCTCCATTTCTCTTCTTCATTCACCCGGCTTCATTCACCCACCTTCATTCACCCACCCTTGTTCACCCACCGACATTCACCCGCCGACATTCACCCACCTACATTTACCCACCTTCATCATCAAAGTGGATATAGGCCTCCTGGGGAAACCACTCTAAAAAAATAACGAGTCAAATGCAGTACCTCCTAGGGTGGCTTGGAAATCTGCATATTTCTGTGGTTTGACACCTTGTATATATATATATATATATATATATATATATATATATTCTGACCTACGGAGCCCTGTATGTTAATTTAAGAGTTAGAATTAGAGTTGAAGGAGCCAAACTACCCAAACGGTGAAGCAGACTAGCGAGCGAACGAGCGAGTGGGCAAACCAGCTCGCCCCATACCAGCAAACTAGCCTTCACACCTGCGTGCGTCATAGGGGACCCTGCAAACAACCTCGATGACCGATGCTATGACGTATGATCGACGCCAGGAGCTGTGAGTGGACCAGGCACCTGTTATGCGACTCGAGGAGCTATGATTGGAGCAGGCATCACCCCCCGCCTCTTGATTCGTTCCTACACCATCATTGTTTGGTATATAAGACCCGAGTTGTGGGCATTCAAATCAGTCTCATTTGGAGTTGGGGAAGGTGAACTTGCAGCTGGAGGAAGACGGGGTGAAGTATTTTAATGGCATTGTGACTGTCAGTCAGATTATATATGTGTGTTAAGTGTGTTCGGTGTAAACACTTACGTTATGTTGGTTAGTGAGATATGTGATTGGGAATTAACGTGAACGCTACTATTATGTGTTTAACTATTTGATTGCGAATTAACGTTAACGCTACTATTTATGTACTTAACTATTTGATTGGGAATTAACGTTAACGCTATTATTATGTACTTAACTATTTTAGTTGACTAACTTGTGGACTAAAGCAACTCTTTAAGTAATTGGGTTATGATGAAAGTAATACTATTGTTTTATATTAATACTTACAAGTTCTTTCATTTTCTTTGAATTAAGCTTACATTGCTTAACGGTGCTTAGTACGGTGATGCTATTGTCTCGTATTAGTAATATCGCCTTAGACTAACATGGCTGTGATAATATTACTTCTAGTGATTTCCTAAGCTGAAGAAAATTCTTTTGCTTCCAAATATTATATTTTGCTTTTCATATTATTTGAGTGAGACCTGAATCGAATCTATGAAGCGATCCTGTAACTTTATTTACTCATAATCAAACCTCAATGTTACGTGGTTAAGAAATACATTTAACTAATTATTAAATATATATCTAACTTTTTATGTGACTTTGATATTACTCCTGATGATAATAATATAATCCTATTAACGTAAGACAAGAACCAAGAATAATTACATTAAATATAAATAAAAGGACATATAAGAAAACTATCTATTCATTTCAAAAAGGGTAAGAGACAGAAATATTCTTACTTTAATATTTATCTTCCAAGACTTTTTATATAATTAATAGTCCTTCTTTAGATATAACTTCTTCGGTTCATAACCATAGCCTACTAAGCTTCGGTTAAATAATATTCTTTATAAATACTACATGACTTTAATTAGTTTCAGTATTTTTCATAATTAAAGAGTATCAGTCAATAAAGGATACTAAATCCTAAGATCCAAAAGGAAAGGAAGCAACAACAGGAAATTATTTTATTAGATTTTACTTTTGTTTTGCCTTCAGCTTACTGATACCTTAATAATATCTCTGTGCTATCTAGATTCATCAAGTTAACCACTTGAGGATCAAGATACGTAACAGAAGAGTGGCGACCTTGCCAAGGATTCGTTTCATACAGTTTCACTCAGTTTCATTAAAGTTTCACTACTTAAAAATCAAATATTAATCATGCCTCAACTAATTAATGACGAAGATGCTCGAGTTTTCATAGAATCAGAACCCACAGCCCCTGATATTGACTGTCTGTCAAAATCCGAACTGAAAGTGCTTGCCTCATATCTCCAATTAACTGTCTCAAACATGTCCAAAGTAGAGGTGGCTCAGACCATAAAAACCCACCTGTTCCCTGTAGAAGGCGGGGAGGGAGACGGAGCAGTTGGTGGGATCCCGAGTAAACCTAGCCAACTTGATGAACAATTGCCACCTGGTTTGACCGGTGATCAAATATACGAACTAGAACTAGCCAGAATGAAAATAAATGCTGATGCCGAACAAGCCAGACTAAAAATAGAACTAGCCAGAATAAATGCCGAACAAGCCAGAGCAAATATCGAAGAAGCCAGAATAAATGCCGAAGCAAAGACCGAACAAGTCAGACTAAATGCCAGTGCAACGACCGAACAATGTGAATATCAATATCGTACGGCTCAACTAAATGTAAATACAAATGCTCCCGAAATTGCTCCCCCTCTGGGATTGACTATGACTAGTGTCATTCCACCTTTCACTGAGGATAATGTGCAAGATTTCTTTGTTTTGTTTGAGGAAGTTGCTGGAGGTATGAAGTGGACAAGAGATCAATGGCCTTTTATGTTGCAAACCGTTTTGACAGGGCAGGCTCGAGCCACGTATTTGTCAGAAGTAGCAGAAGTTAGGCAGAATTATGACAATCTCAAAGAAGCTATCTTAAAAACCTATCAATTGCAGCCTGAGGCTTACAGGCAATCTTTCCGTAAAAACCAGAAGACAGTAGAAGAAACCCATAAGGTATTTGCCAGGACCATGACTAAAACTTTCAATCATTGGGTCAAGAGTAAGAAAGTCACAAGCTACAACGATCTGAAGGAGTTGGTCCTGTTAGAAAATTTCCTATGGAAAATTGATTCTTCTGTATCCTATCATTTAAAGGGGAAAAAGGTAGATTGTCTTGCTGACGCCGCTGACATGGCTGACACATACGTGCTCAACAACAAATTTCGTGGAAAGAAGCCCTACGATAATTCTAGCTCTAATTTTAAGTATCCCAATCACAAATCTGACAGACCCAGTCACAAGCCTATAACGTCTTCCCCAGCTAGCCAAAATAGAATTGTTCCCCCAACTAAAAATGCGACTCAGGGCAGACAGAGGTGGGCCCCAAACTAATAGTAATGCTCAAAGTGGGAACGTTCCCGTATCCCCTAAAGTATGTACTTTTTGTGGCAAGAGAGGCCACCTAGCTTATCAGTGCTGGGCCAAGGAGAGAACCGAGAGATCGGGGCAGACAGTTGCCGCCGTATCTCAAACTCCATATGTGCCTGTAATGCAGGACTCCCGACAGAAGGAGTACCTAGCACCAAAAGTTCCTTTAATGCAGGACTCTCGACAGAAGGAGTACCTAGCAGCTAACGTAAATCATCTAGACAGGGGTGTAGTAGCATGTGTGGTGCAACCCACTAGGGTTAAGCCAATAATAATTTCACCATCAGCGCAGGACAGTTACCGTCCCTTTATTTCATCTGGCAACGTGAGATTAAATGGTTGTATGCATGAGGTAAAAATTCTGAGAGACACAGGTTCTACTAGCACCCTCATGGTGAATCCTTACACGGAGTGCCCACCTGGCGAACCAGTTGTAATGAGAGGTGCTGGAGGCCAGTTTTATGCATACTTGGTAAAAGGCGAAATTGAATGTGAGTTACTACAGGGTGAGGCCACCATAGCTTTGTGTAGGTCCCAAGATATCCCTGTGCCTGGGGTAACACTCCTTTTGGGGAATGATGTAGCAGGTGAGAAGGTCCGACCAGACCCCAGTTTGTCACTTTCCCCTGTTAACGAGCCACTAACCGGTGAGCTCGACAAGGAGTTGCCAACTGTTTTCCCTGTGTGTGCTGTCACACATTCAATGTCTCGAGTAGCAGTTCCCTCAGACAGAAATGTACCAAATGTAAGAGTTGATGAAAGTGATGATGAGAGTGTGAATGATGCTCCAACTGTGCCTGATGATGTGACTGAGGTGGATTTATCGGACACCTTTATGGCTCATCTTGACCCTAACGATGACCATGAAACCCCTCCAAATTGTCCTAGTGGCCTGGTAGAGCTACAGAGAGATGATAGTGAATGCAAGGAGTTAGCTGCCAGGTCCGTGAGTGAAGAGGAATGTGAGAAGGAGGGTGGTGAATGTTTCTACCTCAAAGGAGGAGTATTGTGGCGAAGATGGAGACCGCCACATAGACCAATCGATGACGGGGCTTGGGACATCCATCAAGTAGTAGTCCCCAAACCTTGTCGTAGAGATATCATGGAAATGGCACATTGTATACCATTGGCAGGACACCTAGGTGTGAGAAAAACTCTAGACAGAATCAGAGCCCACTTTTTCTGGCCAGGAATGCGTGCAGATGTAGTGGAGTGTTGTAGAGTGTGTCACACTTGCTAGATGACAGAAAAACCCAATCAGAAGGTGCCTGTACATCCTCTGGTGCCCTTGCCCGTTTTCGAGAATCCTTTTACTCGGGTGGTAGTGGACATTGTAGGCCCATTGCCTAAGACTTCCCAAGGTAACATTTATTTAAACTATCATGGACATGGCAACTCGCTACCCAGAGGCTATACCCTTAAGGACTACCTCTGCTCCAACTGTTATCAAGGAACTGCTCAAATTCTTCACCAGAATGGGTTTCCCCCATGAGGTGCAAAGTGATCAAGGAACTAATTTTACCTCTAAAATTTTCCAGCAGTCCCTGAAGGAGTTGGGTATCGAGCATGTTAAGTCTAGCACCTACCACCCAGAGAGTCAAGGGGTTCTCGAACGATATCATCAGACATTAAAGGGAATGTTACGTAAGTATTGTACAGAGACCGGAGTTGAGTGGGATAAGGGGGTACCTTTTCTTTTATTTGCTACTCGTGAGGTTCCAACTGAATCCCTGGGTTTTTTCCCCTAATGAGCTAGTTTTCGGTCACCAGGTAAGAGGTCCTTTGCAACTATTGCAGGATAGCCTAGTTGGCCAGGAGGGGAACCAAAACCTCCTCAAGTATGTTTCAGATTTCAAAACCCGGCTGAGATCCTCATGTGAGTTTGCCGCTCAAAACTTGACAGTGGCTAAAAGCTCCATGAAGAAATGGTATGACAGAAAAGCCCGTGAGAGAGAGTTTAAGCCCGGTGATGAGGTTTTGGTCCTGCTCCCCCTTTTTGGTCAACCATTATCTGCCAAGTTCAGGGGCCCATATAAGATCATTCGGAGGGTGAGCATTACCGATTATCTAGTAACTACCCCAGACAGGAGAAAGCTCACGCAAGTATTCCATATAAATATGTTGAAGCCCTACCATAGGTCCCCTGATTCCTCTCCTCCAGATTCTCCCACTGTGGCAGTGAATGTCAGGACCTGTGGGCAGCCTGGTGCGGACAAAGTCTTCAGTTCTCTTACTGACCCGCAACAGACTGTTCCAGAGCCTGAAGGTATCCATGCAGACTTTGACTTGTCATGTAGCCTATCCAACTTTCAGTATAATTCAGTGGCTTTGAGGGAATTACCATCTAAACTATGTCATCTTCCCTCTGATCAAGCGAACCAACTAATCTCTGTTTTATCTCAGTCTCCCAGTGTGTTCCGTGATACTCCAGGGCTCACTTCTTTGGCCGTGCACGGCATCGACGTAGGGCATGCAACTCCCATTAAACTATCCCCCTACCATGTCTCGCCACAACGCAGGAGTATACTGCAGGTCGAGCTTGACTTTATGTTATCTAATGAACTGATCACTAGGGCCTTAACCCTTAAAAAGCGGCTCACCACATAAGTCGTATTTAATAAAGCTGGACTATGTGGCGGCGCTCGACATAGGTCGAGTGGCAATTTCAGCACGTAATGTTGCTGAGAGAGAGAGACAAGTGGTGGCAGGAGACTAGCGAGCGTATGACTGCTCCAGACCACCGCGGCGAACCTACTGACACGAATCTCAGCTCCCTCCTCCCTCTCTCACTCGCTACATACTGAATTATATGGGGAAAGTGGCTAATTACCTGCTTTTTGCACTCGCGTTGCACAGTTATTGCAAGGAAACTATCCATCATACAAGGATCGTTATGGTGTCATTCGAAAGCTCTGTTTATGCCCTTTCAGGGATAGATACTTGTTTTACGTTCTGGGTCTTATTTAGGCATGAAAATGATCACGTAAACAGCCCTATTTTGGCTAAAAACACCCCGCTGGGCGGTACATATAAATAAACCGCATAGGCCGCTAAAGAAGGGTTAAGCCAGTGGAGTAGTCCAGTCATACTTGTGCCAAAGCCAGACGGGAGCCATAGGTTGTGTATGGACTATAGGCAAGTCAATGCTGTCACAAAGAACGATACCTACCCACTGCCACGGATCAAAGATTGCATTTACCAGGTTGGCCTCATACCGCAGTAAGTTTAATTTAATGAGAGGATTTTGGCAATTAGCTCTCCCTTGTAGCGAGGTAAATATCATGCTTTTGTAGTGCGCTTTCAAGCCTTCAGCTGTGAGATAATGCCTTGCAGTTCGAATAACGCTCCAGCTACGTTCCGGCTATGTTCTGATGTGGTACCTGGAGACGTTGCCTACTTTGGGTGATATCCTTATTATATCCTCATTATAATCTTGCTGTTGCCAATCTGGTGGTGAATCTATTTATGTATTATGTTTAATATTATGTACAATACTCCTTAAACTCTTTTCTAGGGGGGAGGTCTGACCTACGGAGCCCTGTATGTTAATTTAAGAGTTAGAATTAGAGTTGAAGGAGCCAAACTACCCAAACGGTGAAGCAGACTAGCGAGCAAACGAGCGAGTGGGCAAACCAGCTCGCCCCATACCAGCAAACTAGCCTTCACACCTGCGTGCGTCATAGGAGACCCTGCAAACAACCTCGATGACCGATGCTATGACGTATGATCGACGCCAGGAGCTGTGAGTGGACCAGGCACCTGTTATGCGACTCGAGGAGCTATGATTGGAGCAGGCATCACCCCCCGCCTCTTGATTCGTTCCTACACCATCATTGTTTGGTATATAAGACCCGAGTTGTGGGCATTCAAATCAGTCTCATTTGGAGTTGGGGAAGGTGAACTTGCAGCTGGAGGAAGACGGGGTGAAGTATTTTAATGGGATTGTGACTGTCAGTCAGATTATATATGTGTGTGTTAAGTGTGTTCGGTGTAAACACTTACGTTATGTTGGTTAGTGAGATATGTGATTGGGAATTAACGTGAACGCTACTATTATGTGTTTAACTATTTGATTGCGAATTAACGTTAACGCTACTATTTATGTACTTAACTATTTGATTGGGAATTAACGTTAACGCTATTATTATGTACTTAACTATTTTAGTTGACTAACTTGTGGACTAAAGCAACTCTTTAAGTAATTGGGTTATGATGAAAGTAATACTCTTGTTTTATATTAATACTTACGAGTTCTTTCATTTTCTTTGAATTAAGCTTACATTGCACGGTGCTTAGTACGGTGATGCTATTGTCTCGTATTAGTAATATCGCCTTAGACTAACATGGCTGTGATAATATTACTTCTAGTGATTTCCTAAGCTGAAGAAAATTCTTTTGCTTCAAAATATTATATTTTGCTTTTCATATTATTTGAGTGAGACCTGAATCGAATCTATGAAGCGATCCTGTAACTTTATTTACTCATAATCAAACCTCAATGTTACGTGGTTAAGAAATACATTTAACTAATTATTAAATATATATCTAACTTTTTATGTGACTTTGATATTACTCCTGATGATAATAATAATATAATCCTATTAAAGTAAGACAAGAACCAAGAATAATTACATTAAATATAAATAAAAGGACATATAAGAAAACTATCTATTCATTTCAAAAAGGGTAAGAGACAGAAATATTCTTACTTTAATATTTATCTTCCAAGACTTTTTATATAATTAATAGTCCTTCTTTAGATATAACTTCTTCGGTTCATAACCATAGCCTACTAAGCTTCGGTTAAATAATATTTTTTATAAATACTACATGACTTTAATTAGTTTCAGTATTTTTCATAATTAAAGAGTATCAGTCAATAAAGGATACTAAATCCTAAGATCCAAAAGGAAAGGAAGCAACAACAGGAAATTATTTTATTAGATTTTACTTTTGTTTTGCCTTCAGCTTACTGATACCTTAATATATATCTCTGTGCTATCTAGATTCATCAAGTTAACCACTTGAGGATCAAGATACGTAACAATATATATATATATATATATATATATATATATTTATGACACTTGTATTTATATATATATATATATATATATATATATATATATATATATATATTTATGACATCTTGTATATACAGTATATATATATTTATGACACTTTGTATTTATATATATATATATATATATATATATATATATATATATATATATATTTATATATTACTTTATTTGTGTGTACAATAGAATTATTTCTGAATTTATTACTTGAGATAACCTGGCTTTCTTGTTTTGTTTTTTCAGTGTCAACCCAGGAGCCATTTCCCTTCTCATTGGAAAGGGTTGTGGCCCTATCAGGTAAGTAAAATTGACAACCTTCATGACTGACATGTCTTATATGAACATTATACAATTATTGGCAAGGAAAATTATATAAAAGTGTTGTATATTGTGGCAAAGATAAACAACTGTATAAACATTCTCATTTATTTACAAAACAATAACAGTGCATGGAAACAATTGCGCATCGCTCGCGAACCAATTACGCTATATTATTTTTGTTTTCACCATTAGAAAGAGCATAAATTTCCGATGACGGTGATATAAACAGTTATATACGTATCCCAGCAAATTAACCAACGCCGAGGTGGGGAGCAGCTCGGAACCCGGCTAGCATCGGCGGAAAAGAGACGGGTGAAGCGTAAATATTCGCATTTTGGCTCTTCATTTCAAATATTAATAGCGCAAAAAGTATTTGTCCTAGGAACTTCTAGTTTGTTTTATACTCATCAGCATTATTTGCCGTATTCATACAGCCTAAATTTAAAACAATACACTTCGTAGCAACGAAATAAATCGAAAATGTTATAAACCATATCAATCAAAATCATTTTCTGTTTTTGGTCACTGCTTTAGAAATATTGAAGATAAACAATTTCTGTTTTTAGATTTGGAAAGAAGAGAAAAATTCTATTATTTGATCAAAACAAAATATATGGTCATCACTCACAATTTAGAGCTAGGACAGTGTGAAGACAATTGCATGGGAAATAATTGTATTCCGGACTCATTTACACTTTCATATTTCGATTTATTTACATTTTTGTTTTGTTTTATCATGTACTATAAATATTCCTCTTTCCATTGACATATGATACTTCACAATAAACAGCATTCTGGTGGATGAAAATACAGAAAAACACAAGGCTTCGAAAACTCACCCAGACTGATATTTCATGGCAAATTAGAGAAGGCCTTACCATAAGTTACATATTTAAGTTACCGAATGCGAGAGGGTTAATCATTGGACTAGAAAGGCATACAGCCACAACGGTAACACTAGATCCAACCCTCGAACTTATAATGCCGGCGCACAAAAAACACCTATACCCTCCAGAGTTAAATCTGCGATAACGGGGTATCCTATAACTCGGTATAAATGCACTACTACTACAGACTGATGATCTCTGATACAGCCTCATCACAACAACATACAATTACGTTAATAAGGTATACAAGGAAAAGATAGAGATCTTAATTAAATCACTGCAATGATTTAATGCAAACAAGAAGAAGGTATAATTAAAGTTATTCTAAACAATAATAAACTGTCACTCCTATATTAAAGAAAGTGAACGAAAGTCCTAAAGCATCGAGCAGGAATCTTCTGAAGAAAGTCTGATGCTGCTTAAGATGATCGAATCGGATTTTGAACTGTTATATATAGCAGGAACAAGATATAACAAGTGTAGGGACATACAGGGTTAACTGGCACAGGAATAATAATAAATGCACAATAGTATTATCTCCAGCAACAAAAGAAGTGCTTCCTCAGGCAACTCAAAAAGCCTGCTCGGGTTGTGCAACTCAACAACAACAAAGGCTTACAGTCAACGTGAATAAAAATGCTGCATACATAACATAAGAGCTTATGATCCTAATCGGGTGTCTGCTAGGCTAATAAAGTCTAGCTGGGATGTCGTAGGCTAGGAAACAATGGCTGAGCAAGTGGCTCATAGCCTAGCGAGGTCCTTAACCCTTCCTCCCCGGGCTGTCTTACCCAATGACGGTCGCCCCTACCCGGGCGATATGGCCGAAAAACGTCTAGGCCTAGGCTACCGTATTTATGTTTATTTTCACTGCTAGAACTTTCCCACTCATCTATAATCGTAGTGCGGTTTTCAATCTGTATTTTGGCATTAAGTAGAGCTCTGTAAGTCAACTGGTTCAGTTGTGATGACGATTTCAGTGGAGCCAATATTGCAGAGATGTTGCCAATATGGGGGCTTTTTAGACACTAATTTCGTCATGACATCAGAACAATAACATTGAGGAGTCTTCTCCTTCTTGTTTTCGGAGGTGCGGTGACGAACGCTTGGGTTTGTTGACATATGTCGTACGCACGGCGTTCGGACCAAGCTTAATTAGGCTATTAAGCTCATGTCTTAGATAAGGCATACCGGGTAGTGGCCCTTCTTTCGTGCTGTCCTTACCTAATGCAGACCGGGTAGGAAGGGTTAAGTCTGTGCGGCCAAATTACGTTAAATGATGGGGTGCTCTCTTGAGAGATCCAGATCGCTAGTATCTGGTTCTCTCCTAGAGACCCTCTCAAAGTCAAAGCAAAACGAGTTAGCACAGTGTTGGGTGGCAGAGGCAAAAACCCTCACTCGCAACACAGTGCTAAACTAACAAGGTACACAGTCAGAAAGACCACCTAGGCTTCCCACGTCTCCATTGCGATTGTACAGGTTCAACAAAACCTGTTACACATCGGAAATCACAACACAAGTAGCCTTACCCCAGTCTAGCATTAAATAGCCCAGCAGACAGCCAAGGAATAGGTAGGGTGACACCGTGAGTGTGTCGAACCTCTACAGACAAAATGGTAACCCCTCCAAAATGCCTAACTAAACATGTAATATCTGAGATCTTCAGCATATAATACGATGGCCGATATATGAAATCGTGCAGAACCAAAGGGGATTTATGATATTAAATAGATTGAAAGAATGAGAGGTAAGAAGTTGAGAGAGAGAGAGAAAGTGTTCTATAGGTAGAAGTCGGGGACAGGTGGTAAGGGAGGTGTGAAGGGTATGCTGGTCAGGCAAGCTCTGAGGATGGTAGCTCCTCGGGACCTCCAGGATCACACACAAAGGCATGGTGGTCAGCCAATCACAGACCGCTACATCACCAGGCAGCAGGGCTGCAGAAGGCGCCAGGAACCACCAGCCAATCAAGAGGCATGGGAAGGCACGCGCGCGAGCCTACGAGCGAGGGGGAGGCAGCACATGTATACGCACGCACACACTACCACCCCACTGCCTATATTATTCTCTCTGCTTAACTATATACAATGCATCTTATGTTCTACTCATGATATAAAATGCTTCCCGTTGTCACAAACGAAAATAAAGACCACCACGGGACTGTCTGTAACAACACAAACACTATGAAAGAAAGAACAACATTGTAGATAGACTGTAGCCAAATACATTGCCCTGGTGAGTGTTAGCGAGTGGCCGAGCGAGCGGCTGAGCCCACGTGGCGTTCTGCTAAGCTGCAGGCGTCACACCCCCCCCCAAGATATTAGACGCTCAACCATGAGCTCCATATCTGACAAGCAGAACGCCGATAAGACTCGCCACCCCTAATCACTTCGCAAAAAAGAAGGCAAAGCTCAGTTATCATCAACAACAAAAATTACAACCCCTCCCAACACAATAGCTTCATTAATTCATACTGCTATGCTCCTAGAGCGAGCTTCTACTAGCCCAGCCTTCTGAGAGAAGCACAGGTTCGACTCAGAACTTTAGCTATAACATACTTAAACAAAATTTTAACTATTAAAGAAAGAGTTTTTATAGAATTTTCATTTTTAATATGTTTATGGCGGCTGCACTTACAGGGGCAAGCCAATTTTACTCCACACAAACCCGCACACCTGTGGTAGCCTAACTCGGATCCTCCACCCTCGACAAACAATCAGCAATCACGTTATCACTACCGGCAATATGGCGAATGTCTAAATTGTACTCCTGTAACATCAACGACCACCGTGTCAGTCTCATATTCCGATTGTGAAACTGATTGAGGAATTTAAGAGGGTGGTGATCAGTATAAACTACCACGACTGGTCCATAGGCCGGAACATACACCTCAAAGTGCCTGAGCGATGGCACTATCGCCAGTAATTCGTTCTCCACCACTGAGTAATTCTTCTGGGCCGAATTGAACTTTTTGGAGAAAAAACTTACTGGGTGTTCCAGGCCCTCTTCGTCTGTCTGCATCAAGACGGCACCAGCCCCAACCCCGCTGGCATCAGTTGCCAACTGAAACGGCCTGTCGAAGTCTGGGGCCCTGAGTATTGGATGAGTGCATAAAAGGTGTTTCAAGGGAAAATGCCTTTTCACACTCTGGCGCCCACAGAAACTTCTTGTCCTTCGCTAATAAGTCAGTCAGAGGTGCTAACACAGTTGAATATCCTTGAATAAAGCGGCGATAGTACCCGATCATGCCTAAAAACCTCATAATCTGCCGCTTGGTGGTCGTTCTAGGGAACTGATTGATAGCCTGTATCTTATTCTGAGGAGGGCAAACCTGGCCTCTCCCGACCACAAATCCTAGATACTGCACAGTTGCCCTTACAAAGTCACACTTTTTTTAGATTCACCACCAAGCCCGCTTCACTAAGCTTGTTAAACAAGGCTTCAATGTGTGCACAGTGACTTTCAAAGTCGTCGTCATAAATTATCACGTAGTCTAAATACACAGTACAGTTAGGGATGTCTGCTACTAGGTCATTCATCAGATTCTGGAAAGTCGCTGGTGCATTGTTGAGTCCATAAGGCATGACGTTACAACGATAGGTGTTACCATCCACCACAAACCCGCAAACCTCCTTCGCTCGCTCCGACAGCGGCACTTGCCAGTAACCTTTCACTAGGTCTACCTTGGTCAAATACTGTGCCTTTCCAATCTTGTCGACACTGTCATCCACACGAGGAAGGGGGTAAGCATTGGTGGGGGTTAAACCGTTCAACCGCCGGAAATCAACACAAAAACGAACTTTCCCATCAGGCTTGGGCTGCAGTGACGGGAGATGTCCACCTAACGGCACCCTTTTCTATCAGGCCCCGATCCAACATATACGCTAACTTGTCCCTGAGTGCTGGGAGTTTGATAGGAGGGACTCGGTATGGCACTGATTTAAAGGGTGGGTGATCTCCTACATCCACATCATGCACCGCATAAGTTGTGAGGCCTGGGTGCTCCGCAAACACAGCAGGGTATGAACCGAATAGGTGCTGCACGGCTACACGCTGTTGCTCAGGCAGGTGCTCTAGAGCCTCATGAGCCACCTGTCTCGAGTTCGCCGCCCACTGGTCTGCGGAGACATGACAATCCCAGTTATCCTCCACCTGAGCATGACTGTCCCTTCCTCCTTCTCCATCTTGACCGCTGCAAGTCATCACCGGGACAGTGAGAGGCTCAGGGGGGCGCCTCACAAACTCCTTCATCAGGTTGACATGGCACAACTGCTTTCTTTTCCTCCTGTCTGGAGTGGCCACCAGGTAATCCAGGTCTGAGATCTTCTCCACTACCCTATAAGGACCAGTATACTTAGCGGATAAGGGATGACCCACCAAAGGCAATAAGATCAACACCTCCTGACCCACCTGAAACTCCATGGAGATTCACCTTCTGGTCGTATCTGTCCTTCATCAGGGCCTGGGATCCCACCAGATTTCGGCCAGCCAACTCCAAGCTCCTCAACATCCGTTCGCGGCTCTCGAGGACATATTTTAATAATGAGCACGGCTTAGTAATACCCTCCCAGATCTCCTTAACCATGTATAGAGGACCTCTGATGCGATGGCCAAAGACAAGCTCATTTGGACTAAACCCGAGGCTTTCTCCAGGTACCTCTCTCGCAGCGAACAATACGTAAGGCAAACCCAGGTCCCAATCCTTACCATTCTCCAGACAATAACAATGGAGCATACTCTTTAAGGTTGAATGCCACCTCTCTAACACCCCTTGGCTCTCAGGGTGATAAGCCGACGACACTACTGTTGTGATCCCGCGTTGCTGCATTGTCTGTGTAAATATGTTCGAGGTAAAGTTAGACCCCTGGTCAGACTGTATCTCCTGCGGAAAACCATACCGGGAAAAGTACAAAAGCAAGTTCCTAACCACCGTCTTTGCCATGCCATTCTTCATGGGGTATGCATCAGGATATCGGGTCGCTACATCCATTATTGTCGTCAGGAGAAATTTATTACCGGCCCTAGTAGAAGGGAGGGGGCCAACCATTTCTATAACTACCTTACTGAAGGGGGGCCCCATGACAGGAATAGGTTGTAACGGAGCCTTTGGGATGCATTGGTTCGGTTTACCCACTTTCTGGCAGGTACTGCATATTGCCACCCATGACACAACCTGTGCTTTTAAACCTGGCCACCAAAACAACTTACCAAAGCCGCTACCGTCTTGCGTACCCCCAAGTGTCCTGCCAACGGCACATCGTGGGCCAACCTCAGTAGGCTATCCCTGCACGCCCTTGGCACAACCAGCTGGTCTACCACTCCTGACCAACCCTCCCAACTTCTCTTCGGGTCTTGAAATCGCCGATACAATATTCCCTCAATATAAAAAAAATCTCCTGGCTTTGCATCCCCGTCCTCCTCGAGCTCGACAGCACCATTACCACACTTCTGAACTTCCGGATCCTCCAACTGCAGTTTACTAATATCCGAGGGAGCCAACCTGTCTAGATGCTTCCGAAGCAACCCATGTCCTCCCCCAATATCAAACTGAGCAACCCTTTTTTCTCTCTGTGTGTAACGTTGCTGCCTCGGAGTCTCTTCCTGCCCTACTTCCTCACTAGCTGTGACAGGTCCTGGGGCTTCTCCAGACTCCAACAATGGTGCCAATACTGAGTTGCCAAGAAGCGCTGCTGGTACTAAACTCTCCAAATTTTTACCAACATTAGCCGTCTCCTTCTGACCGTTCCTCCGTTGATCAGAAGACTGAGGAATAGGCTGTGACACTTTGGATGCAAGAGATCTTGTAACAACGCACGCCATAGGTTGTACATGACACTTCTCTACCCACTCCTGATCCTCCTTACTCACGTCGCCTGGCTTCTCGGCAACGACTAAGGGTGAAACCTCAGAAGTAGGCACCGCAAAGTCGTTGCCGAGAAGGAGGTCGACGCCCCCAACAGGCAAGTTCTCCACAATTACCACATCCAACTCTCGTGTCACACCATCTACCTCCAGTTCCATCCTGACCAATGGGTATGACCTGATAGCATTGATACCTTGCACCACAACCACCCGTGCCGCGTTTATTGGTCTACCAGTAAAGTTTTTCATCAAAGTCTGAGAGGCACCCGTGTCTCGCAAACAGCTCAACTCCATGCTTCTTACCAGCCCACTTCACGCAGCCACGCCCTCGATGGTCGCAAAAGACATCGCGGACAGGGTTCGAGCCTTCCGGATTCTTCTCCACTGGTTGTGTCCCAGCCTCTGACGTTATACCCCGGGCAAACTCAGATGACTTCGGGGACACCCCAATGTTGCGAGCCAAAGACACAACTGCATTAGGTAGGTTGCTTGGACAGGCTCTTGCAAAATGCCCCTTCTCATGACAATGAAAACACTCTAACTCCCCCTTGGGCTTCCCTTGAGGTGGGAAAGGGCACTGACCCTTCTTAAACGGGACGGTATTAGGTTTATGGTCATACTTAATATCATTGCTCTTGTTGTTATTGTTATATGGTGTATCACTGACTCGGGGGGGTGGAGTGTTGCGCCCCTTATTACCTGCATCGTTCCGTTGTGCAGACCCGCACCCACGAATCAGCGATAGCCTACGGTCAGCCATCTCAGCTGGCTCCTGAAGAGTTTTCGTTTTTTTTTCTTTAAGATTCAACGTCAGATCGCCGCCCGTACACTTGAAAAATTGTTCTAGAAGCATCAGCTGTTTCAACTCCTCAAAAGTCGATGCCTTCTCAGAACGCAGCCAGTTTCTAAATGCATCGGACAGATCCCGGGCATGCTCAAGAAAGGTGCACTCACGACCCTTCGTTACACCCCGGAACTTAAATCTGTACGTCTCTGGTTGTAACTCATATGCCCGCAGGACAGCCTCCTTCAATACCTCATAATCGATGCACGACTCCAAAGGCAACGCATCATATGCCTTGAGTCCTTTGCCAACCAACCTAGAGGAAACAAGGGCTGCCCCCTTAACCTCGGGCCATTGGTGCTCCCGGCACTTCTTCTCAAAACGCATAAAATATTCGGTGACACCCGACTCATCAAATATAGGGACCAACTTGAGCAGGTGCAATAAAGACTGATCAAGACCTCGATTCCCAGAACCGAGACGCTGCCCTGTCGACTCCACCCTAGAATTCTCAAGATCTATGTCTGCACAGTACTTCGCCTTTCTCTCCTCAGCCTCAGTCTCATATCTGGCCCTTCTCTCATCAGCCTGAATCTTAGCCATCTCAAACTCCCGCTGCTGCTGCTCAGATTCCCGCTGCTACTGCTCAGATTCCCGCTGCTGCTGCAGCTGCATCTTAGCCATCTCAAGCTGGGAGAGCATCTCTGGAGTCAAACCTTGAGGAGAAGGAGATGCAACAATTGGAGACTCACCCAAGTGCAAACCACGCTGCCAGTGGCTATCGGCCTGCGGGAACGTACCCGGCTCCGGAGCCCGAGGGGGCGCCATGGTAGGAGTCGAGTGGAATGGAAGCTGGGCCGAAGGTGCCCCTGCTCCCACTCCACCCGAAGCCCCACGCACCCCGCCGAGCACACAGGCCACCAGGTCACCTCTCGACATTCTGCTAGTGCCCACATGCCCCATGACCGTGGCCAAACACTGGAGACCATACCGAATAATCCCCGACACCCGGTCAACAGTAATAGGCATCTCCAGAAACTTCTTTGCATCCTCCTCACTAGTTATAACTCTAATGCCTTCGGACAAACCCCGTTGCTGCACCTCAGAGTCTGTTTCCCGTACTGTGTCCTCACTGTACACTGATCCGTCGTCCGACATAGTGTCCACCGAAAATTCTCAACGTTTATAAAAAAAAAGGAGTACCTAAACTCTTATGTAGCACTATTCACTCAAAAATGCTTGAAGACTCTTTAGTGTTATACTACTTGCCAAAAAAAATCCACGTGTCCACTATATTCCTTTAAACAAAACAAATGACCACAACACTCCTGCAATATTTCTCTAAGTTCACAAAATCCTAAGCAAGGTCGCCATTTGTTACGACCGGGACTCGTATAAAACAAGGGGTCTTAATCATTGGACTAGAAAGGCACACAGCCACAACGGTAACACTAGATCCAACCCTCGAACTTATAATGCCGGCGCACAAAAACCACCTATACCCTCCAGAGTTAAATCTGCGATAACGGGGTATCCTATAACTCGGTATAAATGCACTACTACTACAGGCTGATGATCTCTGATACAGCCTGATCAGAACAACATACAATTACGTTAATAAGGTATACAAGGAAAAGATAGAGATCTTAATTAAATCACTGCAATGATTTAATGCAAACAAGAAGAAGGTATAATTAAAGTTATTCCAAACAATAATAAACTGTCACTCCTATATTAAAGAAAGTGAACGAAAGTCCTAAAGCATCGAGCAGGAATCTTCTGAAGAAAGTCTGATGCTGCTTAAGATGATCGAATCGGATTTTGAACCGTTATATAAAGCAGGAACAAGATATGACAAGTGTAGGGACATACAGGGTTAACTGGCATGGGAATAATAATAAATGCACAATAGTATTATCTCCAACAACAAAAGAAGTGCTTCCTCAGGCAACTCAAAAAGCCTGCTCGGGTTGTGCTACTCAACAACAACCAAGGCTTACAGTTAACGTGAATAAAAATGCTGCATACATAACATAAGAGCTTATGATCCTAATCGGGTGTCTGCTAGGCTAATAAAGTCTAGCTGGGATGTCGTAGGCTAGGAAACAATGGCTGAGCAAGCGGCTCGTGGCCTAGCGAGGTCCTTTAAGACCGTGCGGCCAAATTACGTTAAATGACGGGGTGCTCTCTTGAGAGATCCAGATCGCTAGTATCTGGTTCTCTCCTGGCGACCCTCTCAAAGTCAAAGCAAAACGTGTTAGCACAGTGTTGGATGGCAGAGGCAAAAGCCCTCACTCGCAACACAGTGCTAAACTCACAAGGTACAGAGTCAGAAAGACCACCTAGGCTTCCCACGTCTCCGTTGCGATTGTACAGGTTCAACAAAACCTGTTACACATCGGAAATCACAACACAAGTAGTCTTACCCCAGTCTAGCATTAAATAGCCCAGCAGACAGCCAAGGAATAGGTAGGGAGACACCGTGAGTGTGTCCAACCTCTACAGACAAAATGGTAACCCCTCCAAAATGCCTAACTAAACATGTAATATCTGAGAGCTTCAGCATATAATACGATGGCCGATATATGAAATCGTGCAGAACCAAAGGGGAGTTATGATATTAAATAGATTGAAAGAATGAGAGGTAAGAAGTTGAGAGAGAGAGAAAGTGTTCTATAGGTAGAAGTCGGGGACAGGTGGTAAGGGAGGTGTGAAGGGTATGATGGTCAGGCAAGCTCTGAGGAACCCTCCTCGGGACCCACAGGATCACACACAAAGGCATGGTGGTCAGCCAATCACAGGCCGCTACGTCACCAGGCAGCAGGGCTGCAGAAGGCGCCAGGAACCACCAGCCAATCAAGAGGCGTGGGAAGGCACGCGCGCGCGAGCCTACGAGCGAGGGGGAGGTAGCACATGTATACGCACGCACACACTACCACCCCACTGCCTATATTATTCTCTCTCCTTAACTATATACAATGCATCTTATGTTCTACTCATGATATAAAATGCTTCCCATTGTCACAGACGAAAATAAAGACCACCACGGGACTGTCTGTAACAACACGAACACTATGAAAGAAAGAACAACATTGTAGATAGACTGTAGCCAAATACATTGCCCTGGCGAGTGTTAGCAAGTGGCCGAGCGAGTGGCTGAGCCCACGTGGCGTTCTGCTAAGCTGCAGGCGTCACAGACTGTAGGACCTACAGCCCCTGGTGTGACCTTCCTTGGTACAGATGTGAGACTGTAGGACCTGCAGCACCTGGTGTGACCTACTTTGGTACAGACGTGAGACTGTAGGACCTGCAGCACCTGGTGTGACCTACCTTGGTACAGATGTGAGACTGTAGGACCTGCAGCACCTGGTATGACCTACCTTGGTACAGACGTGAGACTGTAGGACCTGCAGCACCTGGTGTGGCCTACCTTGGTACAGATGTGAGACTGTAGGACCTACAGCCCCTGGTGTGACCTACCTTGGTACAGATGTGAGACTGTAGGACCTGCAGCACCTGGTGTGACCTACCTTGGTACAGACGTGAGACTGTAGGACCTGCAGCACCTGGTGTGACCTACCTTGGTACAGATGTGAGACTGTAGGACCTGCAGCACCTTAGTGTGACCTACCTTGGTACAGGTGTGAGACTGTAGGACCTGCAACACCTGGTGTGACCTACCTTGGTACAGGTGTGAGACTGTAGGACCTGCAACACCTTAGTGTGACCTGCTTGTAGTGCCAGGTCAGTGGGTGAGGCACCATCATAAGTAACAACATGGGGGTAGCCACAAGAGTTGTCCAGCAGGTCCTCCACCACGTCTGGTTGGTCCAGGTCCACAGCCTGGTGCAGCAATGTCTTGCCTGACTCATCACGACCATGACCGTCATGGTACCGGGGGAAGTCGGCCACCCAGTGTGATACACCATCTCTTGTATAGACCACACCCGCTTCATACTTCCTCTCCTCCTTTCTCCACACATCATGCTGCAGATAATACCAGGACTCACATCAGTATACCATTTATATCTGGTTTTTACACAACAACCTTACCAGTTATAATCACTATCTGGTCACACTTACCACCTTCACTACCAGGAGTCTTTCTAAGCTGAATATAATAGTATTATAATGCACAACATAATAACTAAAGTGTAATATACTAATAAGATACTGGAACTGAACTTTTGTTGAAAATATTGTAAACTATCCTACCTTATTATATTACTGGGGCGTTTGTTCCTTTAATTTCGCCTAATTGTTCCACCCCATTAGTTTTACGTTAATGGGAGGTAGTTGCTTTTTCTAGACCCCCTTCTCCCTCATGTTTATCATAATAGTTTTGAGATTTTTAGACATTTGTTCTGTTAGTTTGTCGACTTTTAGACCTTTCGCCTTATTTCTTTGTCAATATTAAGACCTTCCGTGCCATTTGGGCGTTGATTCTTTCTTGGCGAGCGAGAGCGAGCCTGGAAATTTAGAGGGAATCGGCCTTTGGGCAGGACATTTTTATACCAACAAATTTACAAATGTGTTTTGAAAGGGGGCTAGGTGGTACTTTTATTTTAGGAGGTCTGGCGAGGAAACTCAAATATAAATATATATAAATATATAGAAAAGAAAAAAAACACTATCCTCTTAAGATGTTTTGCCTCATTTGTTTGGGGATCAAATGATGGTTTGTCCTATTCAGGTATTGAATTTGTCTGGGCAAGCGATACCAAAGCCTGAATAATAACAAAAACTGGCTATTGGCTGGGACATATTTTTACCAAAAAATTACAAA
>CM064537.1:2970349-3050349 GCA_032716605.1 Paralithodes platypus | reverse complement strand
GCAAATTCATGGCTCTGACAACATTTCCAGCAATGAAGGTCTTTTGCGCTCCAGTATCAAAGAGTGCTTTGACCGGCATAACCTCTTTTCCTCTGATCAGTTGAATCTCGGCTGTAGGAGTAGCTGTCGGCGTATGCATTGGGTTCCCAGTGGTCAGGGTCATATTTACACTTGTCGGTTTGGGTTGTACTTCACTGATCTTGGGACACAACGCGGCATGATGTACACCAGTCTTGCACCGAAAACATACATTTAATTTAGTGGCACATTCCTCATTAGAATGTCTTGTGCTAAGGCAAACAAGACACTTACCTAGTTCGATGAGTCGTGGAAGTCTAGCCTTAAGATTTGGGTAAGTCCTACAATACACTGTGGAATGTTGTTCTGAACATAACATACACACCTTCCGGTTTTCTTGGTTTATCACTGGTGTGGGGTTAATATCTCTGGTTACTTCTTGGGTCACTGGAGAATTGAGACAGGAATTTTTTCTCTCCCAAACACCTTTTGTTTTAGATACTGTATTAGTTTGATTATTCTGCTGGACGGATGTCACATAGGTACCAACCTCTTCCTTCTTGAACGGTTTTGCTTTTTCCTTAGTCCCTGTTGTAGAAATTTTTGTGTATTTAACCTTGTTGTCTCCTTCCTTGATACCTCTATCCTTCTTGGAAACCTGCATGTGTTTGCACAGCTCTCTGAAACCCTCTTCTATCTTTTGATACGTGAAGTAGTTCTTCTTATACCTGTGGTACAATTCATCACAGGTTTTCTGAGAGAGCTTTTGTTGTACAATATGGTTCAAGAGCCAAGAAGCTGAATCAAGATCATTCTGCGTACTAAGTGATTTCAAAACACAATTCAAGCTGATCCGGAATGACTGAAGATCCTGGTATGTATGCTTTGGTCCTGATAACTCCAGCAATTTGTAAACTAGGCGCTGTAGAGTCAACTCCGTATCTTCAAAATTCTCCTTGAGTACGTCTAGAGCTGCTGTATTATTGGCATCAGTTATGGGAAGTTCCTTGATAAAATCCAATGCAAAACCCTTAAGTTGGTCCAACAAGTATGAAAATTTGTTTGCTGCAGAAATATCTAACCTGCCATGAACTAAACCTTTAAATTTGTCCTAAAAGGTATTCCAATTAGATTGCCCATCAAATTCAGGTAAGGTTATAGGTGGCAACTTAGAGCTACCTCACTCGGGGCACCAAAATGTGGGGGATAATATGGCCAAAGGTTATCTCTTACCACACCAATCAAAATATAAAATTAATAAACATAAATAAAAATAAAGTCTGAGATCGCCTACCTTATGGCATGAACTATGGTAGCCTATCTCTCAGGATGCCCTAACTAAACATTGTATAAATGGCCATGTATATCAATGACTTAGCTATAACTAGGGTCCTGGTTTAGTTCAGAGGATTCCGGCTTCGGTAGATAAGGGTTATAGGTCAGGACTCCGGGCCGGGCGTGGGGAATGTTGCTGGAGAAGTCACAGGACACGTCTCTACCGTTCAGATGTTTACTAGCGTCTTGGTCGGAACTTCAATTTCCGACTCTTAAATAAACTATATATTAATTCGTTACCAAGGGTTCATTCCCTCTTCACGAAATCATATAAATAATTATCAGCATTTAAATTATATAATTATAAAGGTGAACATCGTTTCACAACGATTTAGTGAACATAATATCAAGATATTAACGACCCTAAAGCAAACGGTGGATCGAGTATGCGGTCGCGGGAATATTTAAACTGATCCTCTTTACAGTTCTTCTAAACTTATTTCTACAAGGTTTTATAACTAAATTAACTTGATCAAGGTAATCTTATACAGTACTAAATTACCTAACATTAATTAATCTCTACAATATATACAATCACCGGGTTCTGGTAGGAAATTGTTCACTCTAGTGAGGTTACCCTATCGGAAGGTTGTTGCCAACGTTCCCCAGAAACAGGTGTAGTCAATTTATTTCTCACAGATTGGGGCCCAGCGAAGTATGATGTGTCGCATCATGTTATATCACCTGCGGCTAACAAATCACGCAATTTCTTCTAGACCCCGCAGCAGCTGCTCGTGGTGGTCTTGGGCTCCCTATTACTATGGGTTGGTGTTCTTCTTCCGATGGGATGGCGAGTTCCATAGGTATGAGACGATCTACAGTTCAGAGAGTGGTTTGTCCTCGAGATACAACCTTAACGGTTCTGATAACTCCTTCGGAATCAGGATAGACTTCTTGGATCCTTGCTAAGGGCCATTTAGAGTGAGGTTGGTCCATTTTCAACAAGACTATGTCTCCCACTACCGGTTTGTGACGGTTACTAGCAGAATTCGCACCATAATACCTCTCCCGTAGGCTCAAGATATACTCAGATGCCCAATGTTTGTTCCAGGCGTCCAGTATTTTGCAGTGTTTATGGTAGCTTCGTCGCAAGTGTGCATCTGCTTCATTAACGGAGGGATCCACTAATTCCTCGGTCACGTCCAAACGGGGGACTGGGTCCAATCGTCTACCATATAATAAATGAGCCGGTGTTAAGGACTCAATTTCCAGATTGGAGTCATCTTGATACGTTAGTGGTCGATTATTTACTCTGGTTTCTATTTCGGTGACAACAGTTCTTAACTCATCCAAGGTGACCTTGGACTTGTGAAGAACCCTTTTCAGGCACGATTTCACGATACCTATCATTCTCTCTGTAAATCCATTTTGCCAAGGGGCTCTGGGAGTTGTGAATGACCAATAACAATTTCTAGAATCTAACATTTGCTGTACTGCGTTGCTATTTAATAGTTCAGAACCAACGGTGATGCGCCCACAAAATTTGTCCCATTGTCACTAATCAAACGTCTGGGACAACTTCGCCGATCGGCAAATCTTCTAAATAAATGTATAAAGGTTTCCGAGCTCATGTCCTCCGCTATTTCCAAATGGATAGCCCGAGTGCTGGTACAGGTGAATAGACATATGTAAACCTTCTTGGGTGGACCATCATCTCCTGTGAGAGTGATGGCACCAGTATAATCTATACCTGTTACCTCAAACGGTGTCCTTTGGTGAATGCGGTCTGGCGGAAGAGCCGGTGGTCCAGGGTAAGGAATAGCGATAGCTGTATACCTCTTGCAAATAATGCAATTCTTGATACAGCGTTTAACAGCTTGTCGTCCCTGGGGTATCCAATATGTTTGTCGCATATAGGCTAGAGTGTCTGCTACCCCACCGTGTTTAGTGGTTTCGTGCGCTTTTAAAACCATCTATTTGGTGAGGTCGCAATCCTTGGGCAATAGGATCGGATGCCGAGTTTTGAGGGGTAGATCAGCTTTACCAATACGACCTCGACAACATTTTAATTCTTGACTGTCTAGATACAGCCCAAGGTCCTTCATTCTTGTGGTTGGCTTGGGATTGGGTTTACGTAGCTGTGTTAATTCCTGCTCATACTTTTCAGCTTATATCCTTCTGATCCAGTAGGTAAGTGGGTCTAATTCATCCATCTTTACCTTCTTGCTCAGGAACTTAAACACAAATTTAGTTACAGTTAATAGTTTGTCCAAATTGGAGAACTTGGTGATGTCAATCACTGAAGGCTCTGGGATAATTATTGGGTTATTATTACCATTATTTGCTACAAATTCAGATGAATAATTAGTTGAAAACATTAAGTCCACAATATAATTTACCTAATACGTGGGAACGCACGCTAGTAGGGGGAGGGAATATATTTATTATTGAATTAAATGTCATATATGCTCCGTCCCGAGCATTTAGCTGGTCTACTTGGTCTTTCAGACGCAGGTGACATTAAAGTACAGAAACATAAAAATGGCCCAAATCATCAAATAATAGGGAGAACCTAGGCACAAGAATGAAGCTAAAGCTGTAAATATTTAGTTAATCATTGATTTCTTATCCCAGATGTTAGTGGGTACCTGTGGTAGTAGCATTTTTTCTAAAAGGGGGGGGGAATACATTTATTATTTATTAAATTTGGTATATGCTCCGTCCCGAGCATTTAGCTGGTCGATCTAGTCTGCCAGACGCGGGTGACATTAAGGACGGAGACATAAAATGGTCTAAATAAGAAAAATATGGGGGAAATTTAGGGACTGCAACGAAGCTCAAGCTCCGAGTTTCACAAACGCCAGAGAACGCAACGTTGCAGGCCCTCCTACCAGTCCTCTACCACAGGATATAAACGCCATGCGATTTTATCTTATTATTAATTGAAATGCCACTCACCCAAGGCCATCGCCTCACAGTTAGCGACCTCATAACGGCGGGGGATCAAACTATGTCCCACAAAAACGACCTTAAACATTAGCCTACCGCTGCAGCTTAGTAGACCCTAACTGTTGAAAACTGGCCCTAACTCAACCCCTAGTCTACACACCGATCGGAATTCTCACCAAAATACTTGGTCTTTCAGACGCAGGTGATATTCTAGAAGAGCAACAAGAACCTGTTCACAAACTTTGGGAACTGGACACTGTGGGTATAGAAGCAGATCTTCCCACCCCTGAAGACATCTTAACATATAACCATTACCTAGACACAGTTGAGTATAAGGATGGCCAGTACTGGGTAGAACTTCCATGGATGATAAATGCCCCTGAATTACCGACTAACTACCAGAGTTCAAGATGTCAATTAAATAAAATGGTGGAGAGATTGCGTCAACATCCTGAACGAATGGACATTTATCATAAAATAATTCAAGAGCAGTTGGAAAATGACTTTATTGAGGAGGTCCCAGGTGAAATAAACCATAAAGAGGGTCATTACCTTCCTCATCATGCTGTAAGTAAGGACTCCAGTACTACCCCCATCAGAGTGGTATTTAACTGCAGTTCTCGAGCAGCGAAGAATGAAGCAAGTCTAAACGATTGTCTCTATGTAGGACCAAATCTGACTGAAATACTGGGTGATGTACTATTAAAATTCAGGACAAAGAGATTTGGGTTTGTGGCAGATATCTCCAAAGCCTGTTTGAAAATAGGGTTAAAGGAGCAGGACCGCAAATTCACAAAGTTCCTTTGGCCTGAAGATCCTTTTCAGCCTGGTGGGCGGATAAAAGAATACCGCTTTCGGTCAGTGTTGTTTGGTTCCTGCTCTAGTCCTTTCTTGTTGTGCAGCACTTCGAGATATCATTTCCAGAAGACAGAGAAACCGGAAATGGGTCAACTGTTTTACATGGATAATCTTCAGGGTGTTGCCGACAATGGAGAAGAGGTGATTGAAATCTACAATTTGGCAAGGCAAGAATGTAATAAAGCCAATATGCCACTACAAAGTTGGAATTCAAACTCTCATATTCTTTTGGACCAGATAAGAAGAGACTATCCTGACTATCAAATACCAGAATATCAACCAGTACTAGGATTGCTGTGGAAAACAACTACTGATGAGATGTCTCTAAAGCCCCTCAAGTTTCCCGATGTAAAACTCACAAAACGTACACTCTTAAGTCAGGTCTCTATGATGTTCGACCCATTGGGCATATTTAGTCCCATATCAATTAAAGGGAAGATTTTAGTTCAGGAGGCCTGGAGAGAAGCACTGAGTTGGGATACTCCATTACCTGAAAAGTATACAGAAGAGTGGAACAAATTGCAGGTGGAATATGAGAAGGTATCCTCAGTCAAGATTCCTAGAAGATGTGATCCTACCTCTGATAATGAGTGTGCTCAATTGCACATATTTTGTGATGCCTCATCTAAGGCGTATGGTGCAGTAGCTTATTGTTTCACTGAAGTCCGATCTACTACGATTATGTCCAAATCCCGAGTAGCGCCATTAAAACAACGTACCCTTCCACAGTTGGAGCTGACCGCTGTTGAATTGGGAACTAGGTTAGCTACTTATTTGAATGGTATGTTTCCCTTTTTAGGTGAGACATATATATGGACAGATAGTGAGATATGTTTGCACTGGATAGCTAAGGATGATAGTCACATAGTTTATGTGCGTAACAGAGTACACAAAATAAAGGGACTGCAAATGAACTATACATACATGCATGTTAAGTCCAAGGATAATCCGGCTGACTTGGTGAGCCGAGGTGTTGGTGTCAAGAAACTGATTAACGAAACTCTGTGGTTTCAGGGTCCGGTTTGGCTACGTCAGAGTGATTGGCCAGAACAAAAATCATACGAGAAGGTTAATGATGATAAAGTTCATATGGACCCAATAATTATCCCAGAGCCTTCAGTGATTGACATCACCAAGTTCTCCAATTTGGACAAACTATTAACTGTAACTAAATTTGTGTTTAAGTTCCTGAGCAAGAAGGTAAAGATGGATGAATTAGACCCACTTACTTACTGGATCAGAAGGATACAAGCTGAAAAGTATGAGGAGGAATTAACACAGCTACGTAAACCCAATCCCAAGCCAACCAAAGGAATGAAGGACCTTGGGCTGTATCTAGACAATCAAGAATTAATATGTTGTCGAGGTCGTATTGGTAAAGCTGATCTACTCCTCAAAACTCGGCATCCGATCCTATTGCCCAAGGATTGCGACCTCACCAAATTGATGGTTTTAAAAGCGCATGAGACTACTAAACACGGTGGGGTAGCAGACACTCTAGCCTATATGCGACAAACATATTGGATACCCCAGGGACGACAAGCTGTTAAACGCTGTATCAAGAATTGCATTATTTGCAAGAGGTATACATCTATCGCTATTCCTTACCCTGGACCACCGGCTCTTCCGCCAGACCGCATTCACCAAAGGACACCGTTTGAGGTAACAGGTATAGATTATACTGGTGCCATCACTCTCACAGGAGATGATGGTCCACCCAAGAAGGTTTACATATGTCTATTCACCTGTACCAGCACTCGGGCTATCAATTTGGAAATAGCGGAGGACATGAGCTCGGAAACCTTTATAAATTTATTTAGAAGATTTGCCGCTCGGCGAAGTTGTCCCAGACGTTTGATTAGTGACAATGGGACAAATTTTGTGGGCGCATCACCGTTGGTTTCTGAACTATTAAAGAGCAACGCAGTACAGCAAATGTTAGATTCTAGAAATTGTTATTGGTCATTCACAACTCCCAGAGCCCCTTGGCAAAATGGATTTACAGAGAGAATGATAGGTATCGTGAAATCGTGCCTGACAAAGGTTCTTCACAAGTCCAAGGTCACCTTGGATGAGTTAAGAACTGTTGTCACCGAAATAGAAACCAGAGTAAATAATCGACCACTAACGTATCAAGATGACTCCAATCTGGAAATTGAGGCCTTAACACCGGCTCATTTATTATATGGTAGACGATTGGACCCAGTCCCCCGTTTGGACGTGACCGAGGAATTAGTGGATCCCTCCGTTAATGAAGCAGATGCACACTTGCGACGAAGCTACCATAAACTCTGCAAATTACTGGACGCCTGGAACAAACATTGGGCATCTGAGTATATCTTGAGCTTACGGGAGAGGTATTATGGTGCAAATTTTGCTAGTAACCGTCACAAACCTTTAGTGGGAGACATAGTCTTGTTGAAAATGGACCAACCTCACTCTAAATGGCCCTTAGCAAGGATCCAAGAAGTCTATCCTGATTCCGAAGGAGTTATCAGAACCGTTAAGGTTGTATCTCGAGGACAAACCACTCTTCGAACTGTAGATCGTCTCATACCTATGGAACACGCCATACCACCGGAAGAAGAACACCAACCCATAGTAATAGGGAGCCCAAGACCACCACGAGCAGCTGCTGCGGGGTCTAGAAGAAATTGGCGTGATTTGTTAGCCGCAGGTGATATAACATGATACAACACATCATACTTCGCCGGGCCCCAATCTGTGAGAAATAAATTGACTACACCTGTATCTGGGGAATGTTGGCAACAACCTTCCGATAGGGTAACCTCACTAGAGTGAACAATTTCCTACCAGAACCCGGTGATTGTATATATTGTAGAGATTAATTAATGTTAGGTAATTTAGTACTGTATAAGATTACCTTGATCATGTTAATTTAGTTATAAAACCTTGTAGAAATAAGTTTAGAAGAACTGTAAAGAGGATCAGTTTAAATATTCCCGCGACCGCATACTCGATCCACCGTTTGCTTTAGGGTCGTTAATATCTTGATATTATGTTCACTAAATCGTTGTGAAACGATGTTCACCTTTATAATTATATAATTTAAATGCTGATAATTATTTATATGATTTCGTGAAGAGGGAATGAACCCTTGGTAACGAATTAATATATAGTTTATTTAAGAGTCGGAAATTGAAGTTCCGATTAGAAGCTAGAAAACTTTTGAATGGTAGAGACGTGTCCCGTGATCTCCTCCACCACAATCCCCGCGCCAGGCCCGGAGTCCTGACCCTTTAACCCTGGTCTACCGAAGCCGGAATCCTCGAAACTACGCCAGGACCCTAGTATAGCTAAGTCATTGATATACATGGCCATTGATACAATGTTTAGTTAGGGCATCCTGAGAGATAGGCTACCATAGTTAATGCCATAAGGTAGGCGATCTCAGACTTTATTTTTTATTTATGTTTATTCATTTTATATTTCGATTGGTGTGGTGTGACGCATGTCCAGTGTGAGCATGCTGTACAGAACGCCTAGTCATGCCCCACTCTCGCTAGGATCGTCAGGGCAGGAACTTTAGCTGTAGTCTATGTAGAGTTTCCTAACTTAGTTAATGTGAGCCGCTGTACTATAAGTATTATGAATATGTATTTTGTTTTCATCTGAGTCAACGAGTTCTATTTTATATCATTAGTTATAAGTATTGTGTGTAAAACTTATTTGTAATGATGGGAGGAGAAGCAGCCACAGTTGGGGGTCAGTGGGTGCGCCAGGCGGGAGGTGGGCCTAACTCACTAGCACTCCCCCCCCCCACCCCCCACCCCTCAGTGCTAGGGGAGCCTTTGTCTATCCCCGAGGAGAGAGAGAAATTACGTAATGGTTGTCAGTGGGCGGTCCTTAGTAGTTCACGTTGGGCTCACTAGAGGGCCGGGTATAAAAAGGGAAGTCTAGCCATTTTTTCATCAGAACTCATTAGGCAGAGCGACTTCTCATTTCCCTTGCTAACTATATATATTCTTCTGACTGATGTGAACTTTCTCTACTACCTTACATTCTTATCTCCTCTTTTCCCTGCCTCTTTAACTTCCATGGTCCCGTTGGTGCAGAGCTAGTCAGCCAACATATTATCGCTTGAGTTCTCACGAGATACTTGCCTATTAGATAGCCTATTTTGGAAGGGTTAACTTAGAATAGGATTGATTTATGTTTGTTGCACTTGTATATGCATTTCCCTGTGTGTTATTATTATTATTCCTGTTTTCTGCTAGTCTAGGTAATGCTAGACTGGGGTAAGGCTTTTCTGTGTTACGAGTTGTTGTTTGATGCAGTGGTTAAGCTATAAACCTGCATACTCGTTTCGGTTCAGTGAAGCCTAGGTTGTCTTCGCGGCTGACTGTGTTGAGTTAATAATTTACAGTGCGTGAGGGCAAGAGCCTAACCACCCTGTATTTTATTAACAGTTTGTTTTTACTTTGTCAAGGAGCCGGGAGAAAACCAGATACAAGGGATCTGGATTTCTCAAAGTGCACTTGTTAGTTTTAACGTAATACTTTAACACCTTACGCCGGCGCGGCTATTTATGTTTACCGCTCAGCGGTGGTTTTTTAGCCAAAATACCCCAGCAAAACTTTCGAATGTAGAGCTTTTCCTTGTATGATGGATATTTTTCTTGCAATAACCGTGCAACGCGAGTGCAAAAAGCAGGTAATTCGGTACTTTCGGTACATAATTGAGTATGTAGCGAGTGAGAGAGGGAGGAGGGAGCTGAGATTTGTGTCAATAGGTTCGCCGCGGTGGTCTGGAGCAGTCATACGCTCGCTAGTCTCCTGCCACCACTTGTCTCTCTCTCTCAGCCACATTACGTGCTGAAATTGCCACTCGAGTTATGTCGAGCGCCGCCACATAGTCCAGCTTTATTTAACTCGACTTAAGTGGTGAGCCGACTTTTAGGGGTTAAACAGTTGTGAGGACTTCGCTAGGCTACGAGCCGTTTTTGCTCAGTCACTGCTACCTTTTGCCCACAGTACCCCAGCTAGACTTTACTCGATTAGTAGATACAGAATAGTATTGAAGCTTTCCTTATGTATGATATTGTTTATGCACTATTGATTTCATGTGTTGCAAGCTTGGCTACTTTAGTGATTAGTGGCCCACGAGCACAATCCGAGTAGGCTATTGCCGTTGCATTTGCGGAGTACTTCTTTTTAATGTTTGCCATTTACTATTGCATATTCTTTTAATTATTCTTATGCCAATTTAAACCTTTATTAGTTTCTTATTGCCAGTGTTTTTGCTTATTGAATTACTGTTCAAATCCGATATACGTACTTCTTACGAGCATCCGAGAAGCATCTAACTTTTTTCAGAAGATTCCTTGCTCGATGCTTAAGGACTATTAATTAACGTAACGTAATAGTGCCGATCCGAAGTAGAGGGTGGAGGACTTCTTAAGTTCTTAGTCAAGGGTGGATTACTTCGGCTTCGGCCAACACTATTCTTTGGTGTTGTTTGTTTCTTACTTCATTGTTTGATTGTTGACCAGACTAGATAATTCCTGTCTCTTTATTAGTCTGTTGTTGAACACTAGTACCGAGTTCTTGTATACCCCGTTATAGCAGATTGAACTCTGGAGGGTATTGGTGTTTTTTTGTTCGGCTGGCAGTACTCAGGGGTTGGGATCGTGTGTTTCCGTTGTGGCAGCGAGCCGTATTCGAGTCCTGATTGAGAGCCCTTGTGTACCTGAGTGCCAGTTCGTAACAAATGGCGACCTTGCTTAGGATTTTGTGAACAGTATAAATTTTTGCAGAGTTGTACAACATTTGTTTGTTTGTATTTTAGCGTGCATATTGAAGAATATTTTTTTTGTATGGCAATTAGTAAAGCATTTAAGAGACTCCAGTTAATTTAGTAATTAGTGCTTGCATAGGAAGTTAACACTTTTGTCTCGAGAATTTTTTTGTGGACTTCAGTATGTCGTGCATTAGCACTGACGATGAGCGAGAGATGTCAGTTGAAGGTGTGCCGTTAGTAACCAGTGAGGAGGATGCTAAAGTTTTTGTGAGTAAGCGGTACCACGTTACGGAGGAGAGGCTGACTGGGGTGGATGTTTGTGGCTTGCACCTGATAGCCAAGGTTTTGGGCATTTCCAATGTAGTAGGGATGTCCAAGGGGGAGCTGATTTCCTGGGTGTTGCGTGGGCAACATGGGGTTTCGGAGGAGAGGGCGTTTTGGGGGGTTCCTCCCCAGATCCCCTCTCACTCGACTCCCACAGTGCCGTCCACTCAGTTACCGGAGGTTAGCACTCTCCCACAGAGGGATGAGAATTGGCAGATTGGAGTGCCCTCGGGTGGTGCACATGGTGGTTCCCAAGTTTTTGCCCCCCCTCCTTCAGTAGTGGTAGCTCCCTCTTCCTGCCTGTCTCCAAATATGGTATTTAGACTTGAGCTTGATAAGATTGAGGCTAGGAAGCAGGAGAATGAGACTAGGAGGCATGAGATTGAGGTTAGGAGGCAGGAGGATGAGACCAGGAGGCATGAGGCATGAGGCTGAGCTTAGGTACGACTCAGAGAAATATTGTGCTAAATTAGATTTAGATAAGACTCGTGCAGAGTCGACAGGGACTCGGATGGGCCGTGAGGGCCAAGTAAGAGAACAGTCCTTAGCCTACTTAGTCAAATTGGTGCCGGTATTTAGTGAAACTGAAGTAACAGAATTTTTTAATCGTTTTGAGAAGAAGTGTAGGGAGCATAATTGGCCTGAAGAGAAGTTGGCAGCTCTAGTCACCTCAAGACTTACGGGTAAGGGTCTGAAGGCTTATGATGCACTGCCTTTAGAGTCTTGCATTGACTACCCAGAATTGAAGAGAGCTGTCCTACGGGCATACGAGTTGCAACCGGAAACATATCGATTGAAGTTTCGGGGTGTTACAAAGACTAGGGAGGCGACCTTTCTTGAACATGCCCGGGACTTAAAAGATGCACTTAAAAACTGGACACGTTCTGAGAAAGCTGAGATGGCAGAACAGTTGACTGAGCTGTTTCTGCTCGAGCAGTTTTATAAGTGTACTGGAGCAGAAATGACTTTAACTATTAAAGAAAAGAACCCAAAAACTCTACAGGAGGCAGCTGAGATGGCTGACCTCCGGCTATCACTAATTCGTGGGTGCGGGTCTGCCCAGCGTAGTGAGGCAGGTAACAAGGGGCGTGACGCCCCACCCACCCGAGTTAGTGATATACCTTATGCAAACAAGTACAAGAGCCATGATACCAAGACTGACCACAAGACTAGCACCGTCCCATTTAAGAAGGGGCCGGGCCCTTCCCAGTACCAAGGGAAGCCCAAAGGGGAGTTGGAGTGTTATCATTGTCATAAAAAGGGGCACTTTGCAAGAGTCTGTCCTAGCAAACCACCTACAGCAGCTGTGTCTTTGGCCTGCAACATTGGTGTGTCTCCGAAGTCATCTGAGTTTGCCCGGGGCAGTTCGTCAGAGGCTGAGGCACAGCCAATGCAGAAGCACCTGGGAGGCTCGAACCCTGCTCAGGATGTTTTTTTGCGACCATAGAGGGCGGGGTTGCGTGATGTGGGCGGGGCGCAAGCATGGAGTAGAGGTCTTGCGTGATACAGGTGCTTCCCAGACTCTGATGAAAAGCTTGACTGGCTACCCTATAAACGCGGCTCGGGTGGTAGTGGTGCAGGGTATTAATGCAACTCGGTCATACCCGCTGGTGCGGTTGGAGTTGGAGGTGGATGGTGTGGCACGTGAATTGGATGTCGGGATTGTGGAGAAACTGCCAGTGGAGGGCGTCGACCTTCTTCTCGGCAACGACTTTGCAATGCCCGCTTCTGAGGTTCTACCCTTAGTCGTTGCCGAGAGGCCGGCCGACGTGAGTAGGGAAGAGCAAGAGTGGGTCGAGCGGTGCCAGACACAACCCATGGCGTGTGTTGTCACCCGAGCTCGGGCAGCTAAAATGTCACAGCCTAGTCCTCCGTCTTCAGACCAGCGGAGGAACGATCAACAGGAGGAGGCTAAAGCTGGAGTTGGTTTTAAGAGTTTTGACTCGGCGGCTCTCCTGGGTGATTCAGTATTAGCACCATTACTTAATTCTGGAGTAGCCCCTGGGCCTGTCATCGAGAGTGACGAGGCTGGGCATGACGAGTCTCCACGACAGCAACGTTATGTACATCGAGAGAGACAGAGGGAGCAGCCCAGTATCGGGGAAGGTCATGCATTGCTCCGGGAGCAGTTAGATCGCGTGGCACCCTCAGATATACGTCGGTTGCAACTAGAGGACCCTGAGCTCCAAACGTGTGCTAATGGAGCTGTAGAGCTCGACGAGGACGGCGATGCACAGCCAGGAGATTTTTTGTATTTAGAAGGCATCCTCTATAGGCGTTTTCAAGACCCTAAACGTAGTTGGCAAAAGGGGTCCGGAGTAGTGGACCAGTTGGTGGTGCCACGGGAGTGCAGGGATAGCCTACTGAGGTTGGCGCATGACATACCACTGGCAGGACATCTAGGGGTGAGAAAAACGGTGGCGGCTTTGGGGAAATTGTTTTGGTGGCCGGGGATGAAGTCTCATGTGCAGTCATGGATAAACTCATGTGATATTTGTCAACGTGTCGGGAAACCGAACCAAGTTATTCCTAAGGCTCCGTTACACCCTATTCCTGTGATTGGGCCAACCTTTAGTAAAATTATTGTTGACATGGTTGGTCCACTCCCTCCCACTAAGGCTGGAAATAAATTTTTGTTAACCATAATGGATGTTGCCACTAGATACCCCGATGCATACCTTATGAAAAATGGAATGGCTAAGACGGTAGTCAGTAACTTGTTGTGGTACTTTTCAAGGTACGGGTACCCGGAGGAGATTCAGTCTGATCAGGGATCTAATTTCACCTCCAACATGTTCAAGCAAACAATGCAACAGCATGGGATACGAGCAGTAGTATCGTCAGCGTATCACCCTGAGAGTCAAGGGGTGCTTGAGCGGTGGCATGCTACACTTAAAAGCATGCTCAGGTGTTATTGTGCTGACAACGGTATGGATTGGGATCTTGGATTGCCTTATGTGCTGTTTGCTGCTCGGGAGGTACCTGGTGAGAGCCTGGGATTTAGTCCAAACGAGCTGATTTTTGGACACCGTGTCAGGGGCCCCCTTAACATGCTGAAAGAAATTTGGGAGGGGACTGTGCAGCCTTGTCCATTATTAAAGTATGTGCTTGAAAGCCGTGAGCGCATGCTTAAGAGTCTGGAGATGGCAGGTAGAAATTTGACAGAATCACAAGCTTTGATGAAGGACAGGTATGATCGCAAAGTGAGGCTCCGGAAGTTCACTGTAGGACAAGAGGTATTAATTTTGTTGCCTTTGGTTGGTAACCCCCTCTCTGCGAAGTACACTGGACCTTATAAAATTGTAGAACAAATTTCAGACTTAGATTACCTTTTTGCCACTCCAGACAGGAGGAAAAAGAACCAGTTATGTCACGTGAACCTTATTAAAGAGTATGTGAGGCGCCCCTCTGAGCCTCTCACTGTCCCTGTGTTGGCTTGTTGCAGCCGTGGTGGAGAAGGAGAGGGGGACAGTCAAGCTTCAGAGGAGGATAGCTGGGATCAACATGTTTCAGCGGATCAGTGGGCGGGGATCTCGAGCCTAAGGGCTGACGAGGCTATAGCTCGTTTGCCTGAGCCGCAGTTTGATGCTATCTGTCAGTTGTTCGGTTCATACCCCACTGTATTTGCTGAACACCCAGGCCTCACTACTCAGGCTATGCATGATGTTGACGTGGGGGACCATCTACCCTTTAAGTCAATCCCGTACCGTGTGCCCCCCATAAAACTACCAGCTCTGAGGGATGAGTTGGAGTATATGCTCGGTAGAGGGTTGATAGAGAAAGGCACAGTTAAGTGGACTTCCCCCGTAACACTGCAGCCTAAGCCAGATGGCAAGGTACGCTTTTGTATTGATTTCCGTAGGTTAAACGGTTTGACTCCAACTAACCCATATCCTCTTCCTCGGGTTGATGATAGTGTTGACAAAATTGGTAATGCTCGGTTTTTGTCTAAAGTAGATTTAGTAAAAGGTTACTGGCAAGTACCTTTGTCCGAGCGTGCTGAAGAGGTATGTGGTTTTGTTGTGGATGGGAGTACCTACCGGTGCAATGTTATGCCTTACAGACCTAAGAATGCACCAGCAACGTTTCAGAACCTGATGAATGAAATTGTAAAGGACATTCCGAATTGCACCGTATATTTGGACGATGTAATCATTTATGATGACGACTTTGAGAGCCATTATGAGCACCTTGAGACCTTGTTCCGGAAACTTAGTGAAGCAGGTCTGGTAGTAAATTTGGCAAAGTGTGACTTCGTAAATGCCACTGTGCAGTACTTTGGGTTTGTAGTGGGAAGGGGACAGGTGTGCCCTCCTCAGAACAAGGTACAGGCTATCAATAAATTTCTGCACCCAACAACCAAGAAGCAGATTATGAGATTCTTGGGTATGATAGGCTACTACAGACGCTTCATAAAAGATTACTCAACGGTGTTGGCACCTCTCACAGATTTGTTATCTAAAGACAAAAAGTTTTTGTGGGCACCCGAGTGTGAAAAGGCTTTCACTTTGGTGAAACATTTGCTATGTACTCACCCGATACTCAGGGCCCCAGACTTTAACAGGCCTTTTCAGCTGGCAACAGATGCTAGTGGTGTAGGGGCTGGTGCCGTCTTGCTACAGACAGACAATGAAGGTGTGGAACACCCAGTAAGTTTCTTTTCTAAGAAGTTCAATGCTGCACAAAAGAACTATTCTACAATAGAAAAGGAATTACTGGCGATTGTGCTGTCGCTCAGGCACTTCGAGGTGTATGTTCCAGCCCAGTCATGGTTATCTACACTGATCATCACCCTTTGAGATTCCTGAATCAATTTCACAATCGCAATATGAGACTGACCAGGTGGTCTTTGATGTTGCAGGAGTATAACCTGGACATCCGTCATATTGCTGGATGTGACAATGTGATCGCGGATTGTTTATCAAGGGTGGATGATCAGTCGTAGGCTATCACAGGTGTGTGGGTTTGAGTGGAGAAAAATAGGCTGCCCTTATAGTGCAGCCGGGAAAAACATATTAAAATATAAAAATCATATACAAACTCTTTCTTTTGATATAGGTAATCGTATAAGTTTGTCATAGCCTATAGAGTTTGAGTAGTCCACGAACTATCAAACGGCTGAGCTCCTGTAAGCTCGCTCTGGGAGCATGATATTGTGTCTTTTTGCTATTGTTGGGAGGAGTTATCAAATGTGATTTTTTTTTTAATAATAAGATGTGTTTTGGTGATAAACTCAGCTTTGTGTTAGTGCCATGCGGTCGCTGGGTGTGAGGGGCTTGATGGGGTTCTGTGTTTGTCAGATTTTAGCTCAGGGTTGAGCAAGTAAAATCTTGGGAGAGGTGTGACGCATGTCCAGTGTGAGCATGCTGTACAGAACGCCTAGTCATGCCCCACTCTCGCTAGGATCGTCAGGGCAGGAACTTTGGCTGTAGTCTATGTAGAGTTTCCTAACTTAGTTCATGTGAGCCGTTGTACTATAAGTATTATGAATATGTATTTTGTTTTCATCTGAGTCAACGAGTTCTATTTTATATCATTAGTTATAAGTATTGTGTGTAAAACTTATTTGTAATGATGGGAGGAGAAGCAGCCACAGTTGGGGGTCAGTGGGTGCGCCAGGCAGGAGGTGGGCCTAACTCACTAGCACTCCCCCCCCCCCCCCCCCCCTCAGTGCTAGGGGAGCCTTTGACTATCCCTGAGGAGAGAGAGAAATTACGTAATGGTTGTCAGTGGGCGGTCCTTAGTAGTTCACGTTGGGCTCACTAGAGGGCCGGGTATAAAAAGGGAAATCTAGCCATTTTTTCATCAGAACTCATTAGGCAGAGCGACTTCTCATTTCCCTTGCTAACTATATATATTCTTCTGACTGATGTGAACTTTCTCTACTACCTTACATTCTTATCTCCTCTTTTCCTCTTTTCCCTGCCTCTTTAACTTCCATGGTCCCGTTGGTGCAGAGCTAGTCAGCCAACGTATTATCGCTTGAGTTCTCACGAGATACTTGCCTATTAGATAGCCTATTTTGGAAGGGTTAACTTAGAATAGGATTGATTTATGTTTGTTGCACTTGTATATGCATTTCCCTGTGTGTTATTATTATTCCTGTGTTCTGCTAGTCTAGGTAATGCTAGACTGGGGTAAGGCTTTTCTGTGTTACGAGTTGTTGTTTGATGCAGTGGTTAAGCTATAAACCTGCATACTCGTTTCGGTTCAGTGAAGCCTAGGTTGTCTTCGCGGCTGACTGTGTTGAGTTAATAATTTACAGTGCGTGAGGGCAAGAGCCTAACCACCCTGTATTTTATTAACAGTTTGTTTTTACTTTGTCAAGGAGCCGGGAGAAAACCAGATACAAGGGATCTGGATTTCTCAAAGTGCACTTGTTAGTTTTAACGTAATACTTTAAACAGTTGTGAGGACTTCGCTAGGCTACGAGCCATTTTTGCTCAGTCACTGCTACCTTTTGCCCACAGTACCCCAGCTAGACTTTACTCGATTAGTAGATACAGAATAGTATTGAAGCTTTCCTTATGTATGATATTGTTTATGCACTATTGATTTCATGTGTTGCAAGCTTGGCTACTTTAGTGATTAGTGGCCCACGAGCACAATCCGAGTAGGCTATTGCCGTTGCATTTGCGGAGTACTTCTTTTTAATGTTTGCCATTTACTATTGCATATTCTTTTAATTATTCTTATGCCAATTTAAACCTTTAATAGTATTTAATTGCCAGTGTTTTTGCTTATTGAATTACTGTTCAAAATCCGATACATACTTCTTACGAGCATCCGAGAAGCATCTAACTTTTTTCAGAAGATTCCTTGCTCGATGCTTAAGGACTATTAATTAACGTAACGTAATAGTGCCGATCCGAAGTAGAGGGTGGAGGACTTCTTAAGTTCTTAGTCAAGGGTGGATTACTTCGGCTTCGGCCAATACTATTCTTTGGTGTTGTTGTTTCTTACTTCATTGTTTGATTGTTGACCAGACTAGATAATTCCTGTCTCTTTATTAGTCTGTTGTTGAACGTACCGAGTTCTTGTATACCCCGTTATAGCAGATTGAACTCTGGAGGGTATTGGTGTTTTTTGTTCGGCTGGCAGTACTCAGGGGTTGGGATCGTGTGTTTCCGTTGTGGCAGCGAGCCGTATTAGAGTCCTGATTGAGAGCCCTTGTGTACCCGAGTGCCAGTTCGTAACAGTGGTAAGAGATAACCTTTGGCCATATTATCCCCCACATTTTGGTGTCCAAGTGTGGAGATATCTGCCACAAACCCAAATTTCTTCGTCCTGAATTTTAATAGTACATCACCCAGTATTTCAGTCAGATTTGGTCCTACATAGACACAATCGTTTAGACTTGCTTCATTCTTCGCTGCTCGAGAACCGCAGTTAAATACCACTCTGATGGGGGTAGTACTGGAGTCCTTACTTACAGCATGATGAGGAAGGTAATGACCCTCTTTATGGTTTATTTCACCTGGGACCTCCTCAATAAAGTCATTTTCCAACTGCTCTTGAATTATTTTATGATTAATGTCCAGTCGTTCAGGATGTTGACGCAATCTCTCCACCATTTTATTTAATTGACATCTTGAACTCTGGTAGTTAGTTGGTAATTCAGGGGCATTTGTCATCCATGGAAGTCCTACCCAGTACTGGCCATCCTTATACTCAACTGTGTCTAGGTAATGGTTATATGTTAAGATGTCTTCAGGGGTGGGAAGATCTGCTTCTATACCCACAGTGTCCAGTTCCCAAAGTTTGTGAACAGGTTCTTGTTGCTCTTCTAGAATGTCTCCTAGTTGTGATGGTATTAATTCTGCACCAATTCTAGCCACCACCATGCCGAGTTTTGAGGGGTAGATCAGCTTTACCAATACGACCTCGACAACATATTAATTGTTGATTGTCTAGATACAGCCCAAGGTCCTTCATTCTTTTGGTTGGCTTGGGATTGGGTTTACGTAGCTGTGTTAATTCCTCCTCATACTTTTCAGCTTGTATCCTTCTGATCCAGTAGGTAAGTGGGTCTAATTCATCCATCTTTACCTTCTTGCTCAGGAACTTAAACACAAATTTAGTTACAGTTAATAGTTTGTCCAAATTGGAGAACTTGGTGATGTCAATCACTGAAGGCTCTGGGATAATTATTGGGTCCATATGAACTTTATCATCATTAACCTTCTGGTATGATTTTTGTTCTGGCCAATCACTCTGACGTAGCCAAACCGGACCCTGAAACCACCGAGTTTCGTAAATCAGTTTCTTGACACCAACACCTCGGCTCACCAAGTCAGCCGGATTATCCATGGACTTAACATGCATGAATGTATAGTTCATTTGCAGTTCCTTTATTTTGTGTACTCTGTTACGCACATAAACTATGTGACTATCATCCTTAACTATCCAGTGCAAACATATCTCACTATCTGTCCATATATATGTCTCACCTAAAAAGGGAAACATACCATTCAAATAAGTAGCTAACCTAGTTCCCAATTCAACAGCGGTCAGCTCCAACTGTGGAAGGGTACGTTGTTTTAATGGCGCTACTCGGGATTCGGACATAATCATAGTAGATCGGACTTCAGTGAAACAATAAGCTACTGCACCATACGCCTTAGATGAGGCATCACAAAATATGTGCAATTGAGCACACTCATTATCAGAGGTAGGATCACATCTTCTAGGAAACTTGACTGAGGATACCTTCTCATATTCCACCTGCAATTTGTTCCACTCTTCTGTATACTTTTCAGGTAATGGAGTATCCCAACTCAGTGCTTCTCTCCAGGCCTCCTGAACTAAAATCTTCCCTTTAATTGATATGGGACTAAATATGCCCAATGGGTCGAACATCATAGAGACCTGACTTAAGAGTGTACGTTTTGTGAGTTTTACATCGGGAAACTTGAGGGGCTTTAGAGACATCTCTTCAGTAGTTGTTTTCCACAGCAATCCTAGTACTGGTTGATATTCTGGTATTTGATAGTCAGGATAGTCTCTTCTTATCTGGTCCAAAAGAATATGAGAGTTTGAATTCCAACTTTGTAGTGGCATATTGGCTTTACTACATTCTAGCCTTGCCAAATTGTAGATTTCAATCACCTCTTCTCCATTGTCGGCAACGCCCTGACGATTATCCATGTAAAACAGTTGACCCAGTTCCGGTTTCTCTGTCTTCTGGAAATGATATCTCAAAGTGCTGCACAACAAGAAAGGACTAGAGCAGGAACCAAACAACACTGACCGAAAGCGGTATTCTTTTGTCCGCCCACCAGGCTGAAAAGGATCTTCAGGCCAAAGGAACTTTGTGAATTTGCGGTCCTGCTCCTTTAACCCTATTCTCAAAAAGGCTTTGGAGAGATCTGCCACAAACTCAAATCTCTTTGTCCTGAATTTTAATAGTACATCACCCAGTATTTCAGTCAGATTTGGTCCTACATAGAGACAATCGTTTAGACTTGCTTCCTTCTCCGCTGCTCGAGAACCGCAGTTAAATACCACTCTGATGGGGGTAGTACTGGAGTCCTTACTTACAGCATGATGAGGAAGGTAATGACCCTCTTTATGGTTTATTTCACCTGGGACCTCCTAAATAAAGTCATTTTCCAACTGCTCTTGAATTATTTTATGATAAATGTCCAGTCGTTCAGGATGTTGACGCAATCTCTCCACTATTTAATTTAATTGACATCTTGAACTCTGGTAGTTAGTTGGTAATTCAGGGACATTTATCATCCATGGAAGTTCTACCCAGTACTGGCCATCCTTATACTCAACTGTGTCTAGGTAGTGGTTATATGTCAAGATGTCTTCAGGGGTGGGAAGATCTGCTTCTATACCCACAGTGTTCAGTTCCCAAAGTTTGTGAACAGGTTCTTGTTGCTCTTCTAGAATGTCTCCTAGTTGTGATGGTATTAATTCTGCACCAATTCTAGCCACCACCAGAGATTGTGCCGGAGTCACAAAGACTGGATCCATCCGGTTGTCTGATTCACTTGGGCCACATGTGGGTAGAGATCCAATGATTATATATCCACCTGATGAAGAAATTAACTGGATACCGTGTTTCCGAGTCATTTTTCGCAAGAAGCGACCACAATAGTTGGGAGCCGATGATCAGTTGAATTGGACCTACTACGTCAGACTCTATAGTTCGGTCTGCTAGTTGAAAACCCTTCTTTGTTAAGAAGTTAGATGCTTCCTTTAAACCCTTATTTACCACAGAAGTGTTCATGTCTTCCTTAACCACCGCAGTCACTTTACATTTATATTTGCCCAATTTAATCAGGGGTTTAACCACGTCAAATGTTTGTGTTTCCTTATTTGACAAAAATCCAGTTATTGCCATGTTCACTCTTCCTACTGTTGGCAAATTCATGGCTCTGACAACATTTCCGGCAATGAAGGTCTTTTGCGCTCCAGTATCAAAGAGTGCTTTGACCGGCATAACCTCTTTTCCTCTGATCAGTTGAATCTCGGCTGTAGGAGTAGCTGCCGGCGTATGCATTGGGTTTCCAGTGGCCAGGGTCATATTTACACTTGTCGGTTTGGGTTTTACTTCACTGATCTTGGGACACAATGCGGTATGATGTACACCAGTCTTGCTCCGAAAACATACATTTAATTTAGTGGCACATTCCTCAGTAGAATGTCTTGTGCTAAGGCAAACAAGACACTTACCTAGTTCGATGAGTCGTGGAAGTCTAGCCTTAAGATTTGGGTAAGTCCTTCAATACACTGTGGAATGTTGTTCTGAACATAACATACACACCTTCCGGTTTTCTTGGTTTATCCCTGGTGTGGGGTTAATATCTCTGGTTACTTCTTGGGTCACTGGAGAATTGAGACGGGAATTTTTTCTCTCCCAAACACCTTTTGTTTTAGATACTGTATTAGTTTGATTATTCTGCTGGACGGATGTCACATAGGTACCAACCTCTTCCTTCTTGAACGGTTTTCCTTTTTCCTTAGTCCCTGTTGTAGACACTTTTGTGTATTTAACCTTGTTGTCTCCTTCCTTGATGCCGCTATCCTTCTTGGAAACCTGCATGTGTTTGCACAGCTCTCTTAAACCCTCTTCTATCTCTTGATACGTGAAGTAGTTCTTCTTATACCTGTGGTACAATTCATCACAGGTTTTCTGAGAGAGCTTTTGTTGTACAATATGGTTCAAGAGCCAAGAAGCTGAATCAAGATCTTTCTGGGTACTAAGTGATTTCAAAACACAATTCAAGCTGATCCGGAATGACTGAAGATCCTGGTACGTATGCTTTGGTCCTGATAACTCCAGCAATTTGTAAACTAGGCGCTGTAGAGTCACTTCCGTATCTTCAAAATTCTCCTTGAGTACGTCTAGAGCTGCTGTATAATTGGCATCAGTTATGGGAAGTTCCTTGATAAAATCCAATGCAAAACCCTTAAGTTGACCCAACAAGGATGAAAATTTATTTGCTGCAGAAATATCTAACCTGTCATGAACTAAACCTTTAAATTTGTCCCAAAAGGTATTCCAATCAGATTGCCCATCAAATTCAGGTAAGGTTATAGGTGGCAACTTAAAGCTTTGTTGTCCCGGAGCCGCAGTACCATTACTGGTACCATTACTCCCTGTTTCAGTAACTGTCTCTGTCGCCAAGGATTCGAACCCAGCTAGTTGATCCAAATAATTTTCACGGGCATTTGCATAGGCTTGTTGTAATTCCTCAAACCTTTCAGATTGTTCTTGTTTGATGCAAAAGTCCTCCAATTTATTGCAAGACTCTTCATAATTAGCCCACCGGGTTTTAAGATCTTGGATTTGAGATTTTAACAGCTCCCTTGGACAGGGGTCACATCTTTTTACCTCCTGGCAATTATTTAATGCTCTAGTTACCCAGCCTAATTTCCCCACCATAGATTTTCTCAAGAGTGTATCAGTCATTTTGGAAAATGGGTAATTATTTTCTGGACTATTATTAATGTTTATACTGAAGACTAATTTTCAACAATCAAAATTATATTTAGATATAGCCTAACACATACTCAATTTAGCTGTTAATCTTTAGCATTATATGCGTACCATTATTTGCTACAAATTCAGATGAATAATTAGTTGAAAACATTAAGTCCACAATATAATTTACCTAATACGTGGGAACGCACGCTAGTAGGGGGAGGGAATATATTTATTATTGAATTAAATGTCATATATGCTCCGTCCCGAGCATTTAGCTGGTCTACTTGGTCTTTCAGACGCAGGTGACATTAAAGGACAGAAACATAAAAATGGCCTAAATTATCAAATAATAGGGAGAATTTAGGTACAAGAATGAAGCTAAAGCTGTAAATATTTAGTTAATCATTGATTTCTTATCCCAGATGTTAGTGGGTACCTGTGGTAGTAGCATTTTTCTAAAAGGGGGGGGGAACACATTTATTATTTATTAAATTTGGTATATGCTCCGTCCCGAGCATTTAGCTGGTCGACCTAGTCTGCCAGACGCGGGTGACATTAAGGACGGAGACATAAAATGGTCTAAATAAGAAAAATATGGGGGAAATTTAGGGACTGCAACGAAGCTCAAGCTCCGAGTTTCACAAACGCCAGAGAACGCAACGTTGCAGGCCCTCCTACCAGTCCTCTACCACAGGATTTAAACGCCATTCCACTGCCACTCACCCACGGCCATCACCTGGTAAACAAACCAATCTGCCTGTGAATCGATCGACCACTCCACCATAATGTTATATTGGTAGTAATAAACCCATCTTATACTAGTTAGGTACGGTAGGTATATATCTGCCAAAATAACCTTTTTCATTCCATTTCCCTAGATAGTTTATAGTGTACCAATGTGTCAATAACGACGACATAAAAGGAAGGGATCATGGATGAAGGGATCTGCTGGTTATAATTATGTGGAACTTGCAGGGCCCAAGCATCACCCTTTGGGGCCCCAGCACTTGTGTCAAGCCTGGGCCCCTCCGATACTCTTAATCCTGGGAGCCTTATGTGTTCACCTACGGGGGAATCCCCCTCAAAGCCTCATACCTTGCACGGCACACGTTTTAAGTGGCTACTGGCTGGATTTTTGGTCTATAATTCATTTAGTGTTTAGTTTCCTCGCTAGACCTCCATCAAGCTTAGAAAAATACCCCATAGACCCCCTTTCAAGATAAATTTGAAAAATGTTCAGTAGAAAAATGTCCAGGCCAAAGGACGATTCCTCTTAGAATTACAGGCTCGCTATCGCTCGTCAGGAAAAATCGACACCTAAATTCCACGAGAGGTCTTAAAATTGACTACAAAATGGGGCGAAAGGTCTCAAAATCGCCAAACTAACGGAACGAACGTCTTAAAACCTCAAAACTAATATGCTAAATATGAGGGAGAAAGGAGTCCAGAAAAAGAGAGTACTACCCCCTTAACCCCTTCTGTACCGACAATATCTAGTTTATTTGATTTCAGCTTCATTAGACGATTTTATGAAGCTTATGGTGGATATATGGTAGCTAAAGGGATTAATTGAGATATTTTGTAGCCTTTTAATGGGTAGATATCTTTCCTAAGCTGTACAAAATCGTCTAATAGTTGCCAGATTTTCTTGAAAAGTACATAACTGGTACAGAAGGGATTAAGGTGTTCAAATACAGTCATGAAATAAAATTCAAGAAGTACCAAACATTTATCGATATTCATTTATTTAAGTAAAAAAAATATATATGTAGGCCTAATTGTTTTTTTTATTTTCATAGCAAAACTGGTAGGTCAAAAAATATAATAACTTTGATGACATAAATATGGCTAGAACATAAACATTATTGTTACTCATGTCTTTCCATAAAGGTAACTCGCAATACTTTTTTTAATAGTTGGCGAGAAATTTTCTCCTTTAGCTGCTAATTTTTCTATAATAAATATATAAATAACGAAATACAATGCCTCTCGTTCATAATATTGACAAGTTTTCATAATTTGCAACTTATTTCGCTGTAAAAATGTTGCTATATCTGAGAAATTATGGTGTGAGGTATTCAAATTCTTGCCGACATACTGTATATATAATGGCCTATAATATAATTGTAATAGTGGTAGAATAGCAAGAGAAATGCAACCGTTGCAGCGAAGAGAGAGAGATTGCAAAGAGTCAGTGAGTGGACGTGAGTTAATGGGACAAAAGGCTTTCTTTTTTACTTTGTCAAGAAGTGCTGTGTGAGAGGATCCTCCCCACACATGAGAACAATACTCAATACGTGGATGCACTGTGCCCCTGTACAGAGCAAGAAGCTGTGCTGGGGTAAAGAACCCCCGGAGGTGGTTGCGAGTACCTCCATTGGTAATATGGTCTTTCCAAGTGAGATCAGGAGAAAAAGAGACACCTAGAATACTGAGAGAAGATGAAGAGTTCATATTTGCATTGTTGAAGTATAAGGAAGAGTCCTGTGGGAGTTCTTGACGGGTAGATAAATGGAGAAATTGGGTTTTTGAAGCATAGAAAGCACCATGATTTTCTCCGCCCGAAATGGAAATGGTTGACGGCATCATCACATTATTTTTTGAGTGATTGCTTGCTGCGGGGGGGGGGGGGGGGGGGGCGGAGGGAGGGGGGGGGTTGAAAAACTAGTTGAATAGTGTAAGGTATAGTTATTAGCATATGCATGGATAGGACTGGAGGTACAGTTGAGATCATTAACCCTTGTTTAGCGGGGCCCGACTTAAGTCCGTACGGAGAAGAAAGGACTATGTGGCGGGCCCCGACTTAAGTTTGTGTGCAATTTTGGCGCAATAATGGCTCTGAGAGAGAGCCGAGCGGTGGGAGAAGCGTAGGTTACCTCATAACCACTCGCCACGACTGTCGTGGACCCACTGACATGTACTCCACACTACTCCACCCTCTCTCACTCGCTACACACGTAATTATGTAACGAAATGACCGTATTTTAGCGATTTTGCCCTTCGGTTGCACGATCGTTGCAAGACAACCAGTGATCGTAGAAGGATGGTTCGGGTGTCATGCGAAAGCTCAATTTACGCCCTTTCAGGGATACATACTTGTATTACACTCTGGCTCTTGTTTATGCATGAAAAAGAGCACGGAAACAACCCCATTTATGGTAAAAAAAAAACGCTGGGCGGCACAGTGAATATACTCCAGCACACGCACTTTGAGTGTTAATGAATATCAAAAAGAGATTGGAGATAGGACAGAACCCTAAGGAACACCAGAGTTGATAGGTTGCGGAAGTGAATGGTGGCCGTCCACAACCACAGCTATTGAACGGCCAAAAACGAAATTAGAGATAATGGCACAGATAGAGTGATAGAAACCGAAGAAGGGTAGTTTAGAAATTAGAGATTTTTGACAGACTCTATCATATCAAAGTAAGATATGAAAGGAGATCCCCAATAGAGCGACCACTAAGGAATCCATACTGGCGATCTGACAGTAGATTATTAGAAGAGAGATGCTTAAGAAATTTTGACGTATAATATTTAAAAAAAACTTTGGAGATGCAAGAAATTAGAGCAATTGGACGATAGTTGGAGGGTTGAGAGTGGTCACCCTTCTTTGGGACAGGTTGAATGAGAGCAAATTTCCAGCAAGAAGGTACGATATTAGAGGAGAGACAGAGACGGAAGAGTTTGACTAGGCAGGGAGTAAGCATGGAAGCACAGTTTTTTCAGTACAACACGAGACACCATCAGGACCATATGACTTCTTAGTATTAAGCCCAGAGAAAGTAGAAAGTACATCTTTTGAAGAGATTAGGATATTAGGAATGAGTAAGGGAGAGGGAGGAATAGCACTGGAATCATCCACGGTGGAGTTTGTAGCCAAAGTTTGGGCGAATAGTTCAGCTTTGTCAGAGGAAGAAGTGACGGTAGTGCTGTCAGAGTGGGAAAGGGCAGGGAAAGACGAGCAAGATTTTTTTTTAGATAGGTTTTTGGATAGATGCCAGAAAGCTTGGGATGAGCTAGAGTTGGATAGTTAAGTGCATTTATTATTGATGAAAGAGTGTTTGGTGAGTTGAAGAACAGTTTTGGCTTGATTCCGGGTAGAAACATTGGAAGAATGAGATTCTTGAGATTGAAGGCATCGGTACCGTGTGAATGCATCCTCCTTATTGCAGACAGCCGTATAACAAGCGTGAGTAAACCAAGATTTTTTAGCATTAGACTGAGAAAAAGAAAATGGAATGTATGCTTCCATGCCTGAGAGGATTACCTCGGTAATGCGTTCAGCACTCTCCAAGGGTTCCCGGCCACAAAAGCAAAAGTAATTCCATGGGAAATCAAAGAAGTACTGCCGGAGAGCCTCCCAGTCGGCAGTGTCAAAGTGCCACAAGCGCCGCCAGCTGGGAGCATCGGGTGGCCGTACTGGAGAGATAGGACAGGTGACAGAGATAAGTTTTTGGTCGGAGAAGCCCAAAGGGGAGAACAGATTTATAGTATAAGCAGAAGGGTTAGAAGTTAGAAATAAGTCAAGAATGTTGAGCCGATCTCCGAAGCGATCCGTGATATGGGTGGGTTGCTGAACTAACTGCTCTAGGTCATTTTGTAGGAATCGGTTTTTACACCATACCCAAGGTAGTAGGGGTAGGCAGCCCCGCCCTGGGAAGTACTACCGCCAAGGTTTCGGGAGACTCAGGGAATAGCCTGAATTCCATTTTCTCTCCCAGGCCTTGGTAGATGGATACATATCTTCCTGCCTCACACACCAGGGGTATCAGGAAAACCCTCTTTATATAACATACTCATCCAACTTCACGGCATTGCCCTACATCGCTATCCTCTATCCATAAAACACTGCTCTTCCCACTACATATCATACATGCAACACTATACATACTTTACCTAATAAATCATGGCAGTAGAATTGTTAAGAGCAAACCTGGTGGTACCTCGGATATGCACCCCCAGCAGGGTTAGGTCATCGACACAGGGCCCTCCCGGTCGTCATCATGCGACTGTGTCAACAGCATTGCAACGTCCCAAAGCTGCTCGTCGGTGCAGCTTTTTCTTTAGCAATATAAGGGGACTTCACTCTAACATCAATTCTGTACACCAATTTCTTCAAGCAGAATCCCTTACTCTCCTTTTTTTGACAGAGACTCAAGTAACATCCACATCTGACACATCTAGATTTAATTTTCCAGGTTATCAACTGCTCCAAAATTTCAGACCTAAAGGAGGTGTATGTTGCTTCGCAAAATCTGAAATTACCCTGGAGGAGGTTACTAGTTTCAATTGTCCCTATTTTGATTATTCTATATACAAATTAATTTCGGCTGGTAAATTTAAATACATATGTTGCATCTACCGTTCCCCAAATACTCCTCCAGAGCAAAGTCTTTTTGATTCTCTGTCCTCACAACTCAGTGTCCTGAACTTAAATGCTTCTTCTGAAATCACTGTGTTGGGTGATTTTAATGTCCATAATGTTGAATGGCTCACTCATTCAGCCAGGACTGATGATGCTGGTCTTGAATGTGAGCTATTTTCAGACTCATTTAATCTCACTCAACTAGTCAACCAACCAACCCGTGTACCAGATAATCCTGATCATAATTCCCACCTACTGGACTTATTTTTAACAACCAATTCAGAAAATTATGATGTTACAGTGAGGTCCCCGCTTGGATCTTCTGATCACTGTCTGATACAGGCCACCTGTCTATCACCTACCACACCTTCCCACTCTGAACCTGTTTTGGTGACTAAATGGCATTACGATAGGGCAGACTGGGAGGGTCTTCAAGATTTCTTTATTGATATTCCCTGGACCTCTTTCTTTTCTAATGATGCACACTCCACCTTGAGCCGCATACAAAATTTTATAAAAATTGGAATGGAAACTTTTATTCTTCATCAAAAGTACAGTAAAAGATCTAATTCACCTAAATGGTTTGACCATAATTGTGCTAGAGTAACTGAACAAAAAGCAATAGCCTACAATGCATACACAAGATCAAAAACACAAGAAGCCTTTAATTACTTTAGAAACATCAGAAATCATGCCAAAATTGTATTAAATCTAACTAAATCAAACTTTCTCCACAAGCAGCAAATAAACTTCTAAATAATCCAAATGATAACAAAATATTTTGGTCTACTCTTAACTCATTCAAATCCAACTTCACTACTGTTTCATCCATTCCACCATTAAAATCTACTGGCAATCTTGTAAGTGACCCACAAGGTAAAGCTAACCTTCTTGCGGATATTTTATCCACCAACTCAACCTTAGATGAAATAAATCAAGATGTCCCTGTACTTAATTTGAATTCGCCTGAAATTCCCTCACTTAAGATCCACACCAGACATGTCAAAACTATTTTGCAGAATCTCTCAGTAGATAAAGCTCCTGGTCCAGATGAAATTCCTCCAATAGTACTTAAAAATTGCTCCTTGGTGCTCGCTCCTGTATTGGCAAAAATGTTCCGTCTGTATACTCATACCTCATGCTTCCCTGTATCCTGGAAAGAAGCAAACATCCATCCAGTTCCTAAAAAAGGTGCCTCTTCAGATCCATCAAACTACAGACCAATAGCTATAACTTCCACTCTTGGTAAAGTCTTTGAAATTATATTAAATAATCACATAATTAAGCATCTTGAGAATAATAAATTAATCAGTGATAGGCAATACGGTTTAAGACGATGTCGATCAACTGCAGACATTCTTTGCCTTCTTACGCATCAAATCAACCAAGCTACACACGAACATGGTGAAACACATACAATAGCACTGGATATATCAAAGGCATTTGATAGAGTCTGGCATCAATCCTTCTTGTCGAAGATGTCACACTACGGGCTTGCATCATTAGTTCCACTAATTTCTTATTTTCTTCATAACAGAAAAATATGTGTAATGGTAGATGGCCTTTATTTTCAATTTCACTCAATAAATGCTGGTGTTCCCCAGGGATCAGTTTTGGCCCCAACTCTGTTCCTCAATCATATCAATGATCTCATATCTACCACTCATAATCCAATACATTCCTACGCAGATGACTCAACACTCCACAGTTCCTTCACATTTACCAATTCTTTCACCCAACCCAATCTTATAAATTAAAAATAAACACTGAAATTTCTCTGAACCAGGACCTTTCTAGAATTAATGAATGGGGACAAAATAATCTAGTTTCCTTTAATGCACAGAAAACCAAGTACATTCAATGTTCTAACCGACAGAATCTCACTGACTCCCATATATTTCTTAATGATGTAAATATTCCCACTTCCCCTAGTATTGACATTGTCGGTGTAACATTAACTACTAACCTGAGCTGGACACATTATGTTAGAAGCATTGCTAAGAATGCCTCTAAAAAACTGGGACTCCTGTACAGAGTTCGAGAATTCTTCACTGATGAGCAGTTGGCCGTTATATAATTATAAAAGTCATGTGCGTTCTCAGATGGATTACTGTTCACCTCTGTGGAGTGGAATTGGAGTAGTTGCATTGAGGCAGTTGGACAAAATTCAAAAAAAGCTATTAGATTAATCAATAACCCTGCAATCACACAGGACCTTCCTACATTATCCATACGAAGAAACGTAGCATCCCTTGCATTATTCTACCGATATTTTCACAGCAATTGTTCCGAGGAACTTGCTTCAATTGTGCCGCTTCTCCACATCTTTCCCCGTAGAACTAGGGCAGCTGGAAGCTCCTCCACAATGCAGAACTTCTGCTTATCAAAATTAATTTATCCGCAGAACTACTACTCTTTGGAATTCACTTCCCTCGAGTTGTTTTCCACAAACTTACAATCTACAACAATTTAAATCCAGTTGGTTTCAAACATTTTATGAATGGAGGATGCCTTTAGGCACATGGGCCTTTTTTGTTTTCCTTCCTCCGTTCATTGTCTCTTTAAAAAAAAAAAAAAAAAAAAAAAAAAAATACCCGAAAGAGGATTTATGAAGCTCCGATCTTACTCTCAACCATCTGAACAATTTTACCAACACACCTAAACTTCGGTTAAATGCGGAAATAGCCTCACGAAAATATCATGCCCTGGTTGGGGCACGAACTCTCGGCCCTTGGATGTGAGGCAGACACCTTACCAGTTAGACCAATAGAGATATCCCACTTGGCCTGTTCGGCTCAGGGTATTTCCGCATCCGATCTGTTTAGGCTAGCCTATTTTCACTGACTTTAAAATTTAGGATAGAAAAGATGTAGGCCTGTTTACCAAATTGGTCAGTGGAAAGAGAAGAAAGCCATTGGCAGTGGTGAATGTTGAAATCTCCTAGGATGGAGATTTCTGTGAAAGGAGAGAAGGATAAAATATGTTCCACTTTAGAAGTTAGATAGGAAAAGAATTGTGAATAGTCAGTAGAATTAGGGGAGATAAACAGTGCAGAAATATTTAGTTTGAGAGTGATAAGAAAGCTTTAGCCAGAGAATTGAAAATTCAGAAGAGTCAAAGTTGGGAACACGAAGGAAAGCGAGATTGTTCAGCACATATACGCAACATCCACCTTTGGCTTGAAACTGAGGATAGAGATAGTAGGAGGATACAGAGAAGGGGTTGCTGTTAGTAGTCCTAGACACTTGAGTTTCAGTGAGAAAGAGAAGATCAGAGTTAGCAGAGGAGAGGTGGTGTTCCACAGAGTGGAAGTTAGAGGAAAGGCCACGAATGTTGCAGAAATTGATAGTAAGATTAAGTAGAAGGTAGTGGTCCCGAGCATTTTGAAGAGTCATTGCCAGGGGACAGATCAATGGGGGCATTTCTGGTGCCCCCCCCCTCCCCCCCCCTGGTGATGTATTGATAGTAGGATAAAGTGTTTTGGAGGGCAAGCTGGGGTTGCCCTTAGGGTCATGAGTAATAGGGGAGTAAGGTGAGTCTCGTGTGTATAGAGGACTTCACAACAAAATACTAAGAATCTAAGAATACTGTGAAGTAAAGCCCAGACTAAAAGGTGTCTCCCTTGCAGGACAGTAATACTTATAAGTCAGTAGTGAATGGACGTGTGGCTTAATAGTGAGTTATAAGTAACTATATAAGCTGTGTGATAGCCGTGTTAAGGGAGTATTGAGGCCTAGAGGGTTTGTATCTTGCTTTGGCCTAGTTTAGTTGAAGAGTTACCCACACGTCTCACTCACTAGGGAGGTGTGGTGATACGGAAGTGATTATGATAACAGCCTACCGAAAATTAGGTGGCTTTGTATAGTCTGATGCCTTCAAATGTGCACAATGTAAAGGAACTGATTTAGAATAATCCTATGAATATACAAAATTTGATAATACTATAAACATATAGTGTGGGTTATGGTTAGTAAGGTATTGATATTTAGTAAGGCCAGGTGTTGTATTGGAATAGTTAAAGCCTATATACGGCAAGGTAGTTAAATCTTCCATATAGAATAATAGTTATATATATATATATACCGGTATATATATATATATATATATATATATATATATATATATATATATATATATATATATATATGTATATATATATATATATAAATATATATATACAGTATATATATACAGTATATATACTGTATATACCAGGTATATATATATATATACACAAACTGTAGGAGTCTATGTAACAAAATGAACGAACTTAGAGCCCTTGTTAGCAAAGAAAATATAGACATAATAGCGCTAACTGAAACGTGGATTAATACAGAAACCAGGCATTTTTTAGCAGAATTTGATATACCAGGATATAGTTTGTTTAAATATGACCGAACAAGTAAGAGGGGTGGCGGTATAGCAGTGTTTGTCAGGAGTACATTAAAAAGATGTATTAAATCAGGTATTAGACTAAAATTTAGTCTCAAACACTTTCATTATCGTTATTTAATAACGATAATGAAAGTGTTTGAGTAGAGGTTAACGAAGGTAGTGAGACCATAGTTATTGGAGTTATGTATAGACCGCCAAATATGAGTAGAAATGACGGAACGTCATTATGGGAGGAAATTAAAATGGCATCAAGGTTTAGCAATGTGTGCATTATGGGGGATTTTAATTTTCCGAATATAGATTGGCAGCATCAAATAGGAGACTCTGATTCTGAGGAGTTTATAGAGGTAGTACAAGATAGTTTTTTATTTCAATTCATAGATACGCCGACTAGAGGTAATAATATTCTCGATTTAGTTTTCAGTAACAATGAACATATGGTAAATAATGTAGAGATAGGGGACCACCTAGGAAATAGTGACCACAATTCTGTGTATTTTAATATACAATGGAAAGGTAATACCAGAGAGAATACAACATTAATACCTGACTTTAGAAAAGCCAATTATGGTGGGTTAAGAAGAGCCCTATTAGCGGACCCTATGGTCAAAAAATTAAGTCGATCCAGGTGTCCAAATGAGTGTACCCCGTCTCAGGCACCTGTCATCTTAAGTCAGGAAGAGACGTCAACCTTGGTAGATACATACGATAATTTTATCAAGTCAGTATTCAATGCACAAAATAAATACATCCCCAAAAGAAAATTTAGATCAACACAGAACCAACCCAAATGGATGAATAATAGACTATTAGATCTTCTAGGACAAAAGAGAGGAATATATAGAAAAATTAGAAAAGGCGAAATTCACCTACTTGCTTACTATCAGAATCTATCAAGACAGGTAAAAAAGGATATTAGGAAAGAAAAAAGAAATTATGAAATTAAGGTTGCCAATGACTCAAAAAATAATCCTAAAGCTTTTTACCAACTATATAAATCCAAGGTTAGAGATGTAATTGGTCCCCTTAAAACTTCGATAGGAGAAATGACAGAAAATGATTTAGAAATGTGCAGTACATTAATAGTCAATTTCTTTCCGTTTTCACTAATGAAAATTTGGCACAGTTTCCAGAAGTCCGTAAGGTATATAGCGATAGTATAGAAAATAGGTTAAGTACGGTTACTATAAGTAGAAATGATGTGCTTAGGGAAATTGACAGACTGAAACCTCATAAATCGCCTGGTCCTGATGAGGTATATGCTAGAGTATTAAAATAATGTAGGGATGAGTTAAGTTACCCATTAACATTTTTATTTAACAAGTCATTGGAGACAGGTATAGTTCCAGAAGCTTGGAAGCTTGCAAACGTAGTTCCGATCTTAAAAAAAGGTGACAAATCAATAGCATCCAATTACCGTCCCATTAGTCTTACATCAATCATAGGAAAGCTACTAGAGTCAATTATTGCTAGTAAAATTAGAAACCACTTAGATACATTTAATTTAATAAATTCTTCTCAGCATGGATTCACTCAGGGACGTTCTTGCCTTACTAATTTGCTTAGTTTTTTCTCAGAGGTATATGAAGCAGTAGATAATGACAAGTCATATGATATAATATATTTAGATTTCAGTAAAGCTTTCGACAGAGTCCCCCATGAGAGATTGATGAGAAAGGTTGAGGCGCATGGAATAGGTGGGGCGTTGTAGGGATGGATTAGGTCATGGCTAATTGGTAGGAAGCAGAGAGTCAGCATAAATGGTACGAAGTCAGAATGGGGAGCAGTCAAAAGTGGTGTCCCCCAGGGATCTGTATTAGGTCCTCTGCTGTTTGTTATTTTTTTTTTTTTTTTTTTTTTTAAGAGACAATGAACGGAGGAAGGAAAAACACAGATAAAACAAAAAGGTCCATGTGCCTAAAGGCATCCTCCATTCATAAAATGTTTGTAACAACTGGATTTAAACATTTTTTGATTGTAAGTTTGTGGAAAGCAATTCGAGGGAAGTGAATTCCAAAGAGTAGTAGCTCTGGGGATAAATGAATTCTGATAAGCAGAAGTTCTGCATTGTGGAGGAGAAAGTGTAAATTCATGGGCGCTCTCAGCTGCCCTAGTTCTACGGGGAAAGATGTGGAGAGGCGGCACAATTGAAGCAAGTTCCTTGGAACAATTGCTGTGAAAATATCTGTAGAATAATGCAAGGGATGCAACGTTTCTTCGTATGGCTAATGTAGGAAGGTCCTGTGTGATTGCAGGGTTATTGATTAATCTAATAGCTTTATTTTGAATTTTGTCCAACTGCCTCAATGCAACCACTCCACTTGCACCCCACAGAGGTGAACAGTAATCCATCTGAGAGCGCACATGACTTTTATATATTACGGCCACCTGCTCGTCAGTGAAGAATTCTCGAACTCTGTACAGGAATCCAAGTTTTTTAGAGGCATTCTTAGCAATAAAATACATAAATGACCTTGATTTAGGTATAACTAGTAGGATAAGTAAATTTGCAGACGATACCAAAATGGGGAGAACAATTGATTCAGATAGAGATATAGAGTGCCTCCAAAGGGATCTAGATACCTTACACGAATGGTCAGTAAATTGGCAGATGAAGTTTAACATTGACAAATGCAAGGTATTAAAGATAGGGAAGATGCATACAAATGTTAAATATAAACTAGCTAATGTGGAATTAGAAAACTCGAATTGTGAGAAAGATCTAGGTGTGTTTGTTAGCAATGATTTGAAGCCTAGACAACAGTGTATAAGCGTTCGAAACAAGGCAAACAGGATTCTCGGGTTCATCTCAAGGAGTGTGAGTAACAGAACTGCTGGTGTTATCTTAAAACTTTACTTGTCATTAGTGAGACCCCATATGGATTATGCTGTTCAATTTTGGTGTCCTTATTACAGAATGGACATAGATTCATTGGAGAGAGTACAACGTAGAATGACAAAAATGATCCATAATATTAGAAATCTTCCGTATAAAGAAAGGTTGAAGAAATTAGTCTTACATTCGTTAGAGAGACGCAGAGTTAGAGGGGATATGATAGAGGTGTTCAAGTGGGTTAGTGGGATTAACAAAGGGGACATGACAAATGTACTAAAGCTCAGTGATAGCGAAAGAACTCGTACCAATGGTTTCAAATTAGATAAATTTCGTTTCAGAAAAGATATAGGCAAATATTGGTTTGGTAACAGAGTTGTAGATGGGTGGAATGGACTACCAAGTGCTATAGTGGGATTAAAAACGATAGGGAGCTCTAAGATAACATTGGATAAGCATATGGACGAGAAGGGTTGGGTGTGAAGGGGGATCAGCCCGGTTGGGCCAATCAGCGCTCTGCAGACCCCCGTAATCCTGCGTTAATCTCTAACCGTTTTGGTAAGATGATCCTCAGGGTATTAGAGTGTTGAGCCTATAATTGGGCTTTGTAATTGGGGTTGTGTGAGACAGGGATCTGCCTTGCTTAGGCCAATCGGCTTTCTGCAGACTCCCATTTTCTTATGTTCTTATGTTCTTATATATATATATATTCCTGGGTGGATGGGACTCGTTAGCCTTGGTCGGCAACCCATCTAAAAGAGAGACAACCTTACAAAAATCCTGGTGGATGGGATTCGTCAGCCTTGATCGGCAACTTGTCTAGGGGAGTAAACCTGATACAAATCTGTACTGCTTATCCAAGTGTAAAGCAAGTTAGTGGAAAACTAGCCAAACCACTGTAGAAAAATAGTGCTAACAAGATACATAGAGGGTCTCTGAGTCGGACGGATCCTAAATTGAGTGGTCAATCTGGTAAGTCCTTCAGTAAACTGGCTCGTGTTGGCCGTCTTACAGGGAATAGGTTCGTTTGGTGGCCTTCAGTGTATGGCCACCCTCATTAAGGGGAGTAAGGCGTCCGGCAAAAAAAAAAAAAAAAATATATATATATATATATACAGTATACCGGAAAATATATATATATATATATATATATATATATATATTATAAGTTTACTGACTTTCCCAAATTCTTCGACTATCTAAACTCTAAAGTAGAACACATTCTATCTATCTTTCCCTTCTCTGAAATCTCCATCTTAGGAGATTTCAACGTTCACCACTGCCAATGGCTCTCCTCTCACACTACTGTCCAACCTGGTGAACCAGCCTACGTCTTTTCTATCATAAATGATCTAGAGCAGCTGGTCAGGCAACCCACCCGTATCCCGGACCGCTTCAGAGATCGGCCCAACATTCTTGACTTATTTATTTTCTAACTTCAAACCCTTCTTCTTATACTGTCAATCTTTTCTCTCCTTAGGCTCCTTCGACCATAAACTTATCTCCGTCACCTGTCCAGCTCTTCAGTACGGCCACCCGATCCTCCCAGCCGGCGGTGCTTGTGGCACTTTGGCGCTGCCGACTGGGAGGCTCTCCGGCAGTACTTCTTTGATTTCCTATGGAATGTCTTCTGCTTCTGTGCCCGAGGACCCTCGGAGAGTGCTGAACGCATTACCGAGGTAATCCTCTCTGGCATGGAAGCGTATATTCCATTTTCTTCCTCTCAGTCTAATGTAAACAAATCTTGGTTTACTCACGCTTTTTCTACTGCTGTCCATAACAAGGAGTAAGCATTCAAACGGTACCGACGCCTTAAAACTCAAGAATCTCATTCTTCCTATGTTTCTGCCCGGAATCAAGCCAAATCTGTTCTTCGACTTGCCAGGCACTCTTTCATCAATAATAAATGCACTGAGCTATCCAACTCTAGCTCTTCCCAAGCTTTCTGGCATCTAGCCAAAAACCTCTCCAACTATTTTTCTTCCTCGTCTTTCCCTCCCCTTTTCCACTCTGATGGCACAACCATCACTTCTTCCTCTGACAAAGCTGACTCTTCGCTAGAAACTCCACATTGGATGATTCCGGTGTTATTCCTCCCTCTCCACCCCCCTCTCTCCTATTTATGCCTAATATCCTAATCTCTTCTAAAGATGTGCTTTCTACCCTCTCTGGGCTTAATACTAAGAAGGTGTACGGTCTGGACAGTCTTTCTCCTGTCGTATTAAAAAACTGTGGTTCCGTGCTGACCCCTGCCTAGGTAAACTTTTTCGTCACTGTCTCTCCTCTAACGTCTTTCCTTCTTGCTGGAAGTTTGCTCTCATTCAACCTGTCCCAAAGAAGGGTGACCGCTCTCAACCCTCCAACTATCGTTCAATTGGGAGGTTTGACGTACCTCCCAACCTACCAAATAGGAAAACCTACTATTTGGTAGTAGTCTTGGAAAATCCAACGTCAAGGCTATTAACCTAATTGCAATGACGACTTGTCTATTTTGACTGCTATGTCGTCATTCCAACCGCGGTTAAAAAGAAAACGTCTAGAGTCTACTCCTTATCTTGCTCTAGGAGACGTTGTACATTAACCAAAACTACCACCGAAGGTGAAAAAAGCATAGAAGAGAAGAAAAAGGGGTTTACCTTAGTTACCGCTTAAGGCCCATCCCGTGTTCCGTCATGTGCAGATCCCTGTCGAACGTGCGCATGAGCGACCCTCTCTTGTCATCACATCTCACGTCAGCAGAAGAACGCGGATGGGCAGGGGTCCGGCGTGAGGGAGGGTATTATGTACGTTGGATTTTCCAAGACTACTACCAAATAGTAGGTTTTCCTATTTGGTAGGTTGGGAGGTACGTCAAACCTCCCAATTTGTTAGTAGTCTTGGCAAATCCAACGTCAAGGCTGCATAACAAATAGAAGGAGGACATCCAAGCCCAACCTACCAAAAAAACCAATGCATAAAACAAAATTACGAATGACAAAGACACAATTTAAACAAGAGAGTTTAATAAAAGAGTGAAAAACTGAGGAGTAGCTAAAAAGAACAGTTTTAACACATGCCCATCATTCATAGTAATGCAAAAACATAGACTTGTCTGAAACCAAAAAGGTACTGTACCCAAAATCCCTTTTCTTCAAAAACCAACAAAAACACTGAACACAAGAACAAAACACAATTTTCAATGTGGCAAAAACACTTATGTACTGGAACAATACATAATCCCAAACTTGCAATCCAGTGTTGCAAACCCATACACCCCCCCCCCCCCCTTTGTCAAAAAAACAAAGGAAAAGAACGAGGGACAAGGGGGGAAGACCAGGGATCTTCGCCAGAGCACCAGGAAACACGACCCCCGAGAGCAATCACCGGCCGAGGGGGTCGAACACTGGACACGGAGAGGTAGGAGGAGATGAAGGAATTGATAGAAGACCACAAAACCTCTGAGGCGAAGGCAGGGAAGGATCGATGTGGCAGGAACCGGAAGGAGGCAGCAAAGGATCTGACATCGCGGCGGGAACCCCTACAAACAGGGTGACGGGCACGAACGGTCCGACAAACGTGGCGGCCCAGCTGCACCTGCTAGAGCCTCCCACCTGTCCGAGGAGACACCCACACAGCAGTACCCGAAGGCGGCGCCACAGACGCAACAGAGGAGTGCAAGGCTGACACCGGGCACAACACATGGCGAGGATGCCCACGCCGTAAAGCCTGGACGGCGAAAGGCTGGAAAACGGGGGCCTCCCTCCCATGCGTGGTAACAAAAGGTGGGGAGGAGGCGAACGAGACGCCATGCAAGGACGGGGAGAATCGCACGCAGTCCCGGGGCCGTGACAATGCCGCTAGTGCAGACACCCGATCCCCAGTGGCCAGAGCGACAAGGAAGAGTGGACGCCCGAGCAACGGAACCGGCGTAGCGGCCCTTGTATACGTGGGGGAAGCCAGAAGGACCAGAGCCCGCCCCAGATCCCACAGCGGAGGGACCTGGCGCGGAGGCGGTCGATCCCGGAAGGCAGCCGTCAGGAAGGAATCCAGCACCTGTGGCGGAACGACCAGCCCAGCGACGGACCCAAAGAACCCCCCGGACGGCAGACAAGTGGGTACGTATAGCGTCGACTGGAAAGCGACGTGTACGGAAGAGGTGAAACAAGGAGCGTAGGACGAGGGAAGGAGAGCCAACTGGCAGGCGAGTGGCCTGTAGCCACCTAGTAAAAGACCTCCAGCGGGACCCGTAAGTCCCCCAAGGAGAAGACGGCCAGGAACGCTGCAGGAAGTCAGTCAGGGCCCGGCCGGGGACCGGGAGCCACCGTGCCTCATGAACAAGCACGATGCGAAGGCCAAAGAGGTCCGCAGGACCCCAACCTAGCCCAAGTGGAAGCCGGAGACAGGTAGAGGGACCGGACACGGGCACCACCGCGGCAACCGGGCGGACCAAGTCCGTGCCGGCCACAGAGGCGCGAGGAGCCAGACGCAGCAGTGGTACAGCAGCAGCTTCGCGAGGACTGGGCACATCAACAGCGCGTCTGGTGGCGGAAAGATGGATATCGACCGCCACCTGTACCAGGCGACCATGAAAGCGTCCGGACCCCCCCCGGAGCGCGAGGCCGGAGGGAGAGGTCCAGAGGCAACAGGCGCGGCACCCCCGATGCGAACAAGGCGACCTCCGGAACACCTCAGGAAGCCGCGAGGTCGGCGAACACAGTCCGTTTCATCGCCCATTCTACAAGAACGCCCTGCCCTCTCGACAGGGCGGCCGCCCAAAGGGTGGCAGGCCCGGGCAGGGAGGAGGCATGCAAGGAGAAGGGGTGTCGGTCCGCGAGGAAGAACAACTCCACCGAGACCCCCAATAGAGTCAACGACCTGGAGGACCCCCGCATAAGGAAACAGGGGACAGCCTGTCTGAGTGTCCAACCCGAAGGCCACCGACTTGACCCGAAGGGCCAGCGCGTGGTCCCGCAGGAAGAACAAAGGAACCAACAATCCGAGGGCATAGACGGGTAAGAGGAGGGAGACCCACCCATCTGCCGGGAAGTCGACGTCCCAGGTTCGATTGGGAACCTCACCCAACCACGCTCGACGTATCTGTGGTTACCCAGACCGTCGGCGGGGGGGGGCGGTCCAGGGCACAGCCGCAGAGAGCGAGCCCCGAGCAACCCAGCGACCGAAGCGTCGGCGAACGGTACGCGGGAGCGGCAGGAGCCGATCCATAGGGGCAACGGAAACACCGCGGTGCCCATGAGGAGGAGGCGGCGTAGCCAGAGGCTCCCTAAGGGAAGGGGCAGAGCGGCCCAATGCAGCGAACCCACGAACGAGTCCCAGAGCCACCCCGGGAGGGAGACCGAGTGCAACACGGCGAGGACCGTCCACCGAAGGTGCACCGCGGCCGGCAGACCCCGGGTCACCGTAGCGCTGGACAAAACCCATGCGAGACCGACCCATGGCACGACAAGCGACGGGGTCAAGCGTGACTTGGGAACATCGAAGGGGAACCCTAACCGTGCGATGTTGCGAACGACTGTGAGGGCGTCGCCAATGCACAAGCCTAGGGCGTCGGAAACTACCAACCAAACGGCCAAGGAAAACAGGAGCTGGAGCCCGCTCCTGAGGAGAGGACCCAGAGCCTGCCCCACCAGTGCGGAGAAGATCTGCGGCGCGATGTGGAGACCGAAGGGAAGGCCGTCGAACAGGAACACACGATCGGAAGTCCGAACGGCCAAGAATCGCTGGAAGCGAGGATGGAGAGGAACGAGCCAAGACACATCCTGGAGGGCCAGCGACACTACCCACGACAGAGGGCACAGGGCCAGGCGTACCAGGGGTACCGGCAGCATCCGAAACCGTGTGTGCACGATGTGCCCGTTGAGGGCCGACAGATCCACCACCTGTCGCATCGCGTCGCAGGTCGGCGACGGAACCAGAAAGACACGGGAGAGGAAAACCGGGTGACCGGCGGTCAACTCCCTCGACGCTACCCAGCTCGGGCATGGAAGTGAACACGTGGGCCACCGCTGAAGAGATGGGCCGTTGTCGGTGACAAGAGCGGAGTGGGGGTCTGGACGTCCACCTCCAGGTGAGACCCCTCCGCGCAACCCGCCGCCCCCAACGTCCCTCGCGGCTACCGAGGGGCGCAAGGGCGAATACAACCCGAGGGAGCACCCGAGAGGAGGGGAGCGACCCGGTACGCCCAGGCGAGAAGGAGAACAAGGAGGCCGACCCAGAGAACTACACATTGTGTTGACGTGGAGGTACCCCCGGTACGGGCCGTGCGGGCATGAGCGCCACGTTGACCTCCTCTACCCCCGCCCCCCCCAACCTCGTCGAAAAGGGCGGGCCACCCCAACCCCAGGCCGGCGCGGGGCTGACCCCTTCGAAGGGCGGCCGGAAGTGGAAGGCCGGCCAGCCCCGACACAGAGGGGATGAAAGGGGCAAGAACAGAAGTGCGAGGCGGAACCGATGCACTGGCCAGCAACGTCCCAGTCCTGCGCCCGTGCAAGGCGGCAGCACTTGCAGCAGCACCCCGAAGAGGACCGGCAGAAGGACGGGACTGAGAAGACCCCGCGCGCGGCACAGCGCGTCGGTGCGGACGTAAGCAGGGTCCGTAACGACACAGCGCGGCGTCGTGTGGCGGAAGCAGGGGCCGCCGACAGAGAAGCGTAGCATTCCCAAGCATCCTGCGTAAAAAACCCCGACGTATATAGCGCAGAGTACAACAAACCCTGACGAATAACCAAGGGGGCCGGCCGGCAGAACGAAAGACCGTACCGTCGTGCGGTGCCGAGTTGCCGCGCACAAAACCGCCTTCAGCTCGGGAACCAAAGACACCGCGAGCCGAAGGTGGACCCGCTGAACGCGGTCCAAACCCTCGCGAAGATCGCCTGGCGCAGACGCCTCGAAAAGCCGCAGGTGGTGAACAGACGTCTGGAGGGAACCTAAAGACAAGACAATAAGTCCGTCACCCTCTGTCGCAAGGGAAAAACCTTGGCGACAGAGGGCTGATCCGGGGGAGAGAAGAACGGGGTAGCAATAGAACAAAGTTCAAGAACGGGCGCGCTCATCCAGGACCAGAACGCGCCGTCCAACCCGCCGACAGACACAAGACGAGGCAAAATCAGGGACGACTCCGGGGGAGGGACGGAAGGAGAGCCGTCGACGGATCGGTGTGTGAAGTCGAAGGCCTCAGCAAACCAGGCCTCCAATGGGAGAGGGTGACCGAGCATGATGGCTAAGCCAGGCGTACCGGCACAAACCTGTCCCATAGGAGGACAGACCTGTCAACACAGCCAGGGACTGAACAGCCGGAAGGATGTCAGGGCGGCCGAAGTCTGACCAGAGCGTAGGCCTGCAGAAGGGAGGGGGACCGTAGCAGGGGTAGGGAGGGTGAGGCGCAGAGGGTGATTCACCGCCAAGAAGGGCGAGAAGAGGGAGGCTTCCATCGACTCCAAGCGCCCGTCGAAGCGTGACACAACCCAGCCCTGCATAGCCGACAATCGATCCGAGAGAGGCTACCCCCCCCCCCAGATTGGGCGGCCCGCAGGGGCGAGCGTGAGCGGGAGCGAGACCCACGACACGAACCAGCAGCGTCGCGGCCCAAGGAAGGCGAGCGACGACGGTTGTGTCGCCGTTGAGGGACTCGTCCCCGATCACGAACGGCCGAGGGGGAAACAGCACCATTCCCCTCTTCCAGCGACACATCAGCTCCTGAGAAAGGGGACCCCAAAACCTCGCGAAACCCCACCGAGGCAAGAGGAGGGGTACCCCCCTGGCGAGACGGTAAGCGAAGGTCAGGAAGAGAAGAATGAGGAGGAGCAGGACGACGGGAGTGGGAAGGCTGGCCGGGTGAAAGGAGGCCAGGAGCCGCGGGGGGAAACAGAGCAAGGATCCCCGGGGCTGAGATAACAGGGCGGCCCGACACCGAGGCGGAGGAGGGAGGGACCACCACCGTAGGACGAGACCGTGAAGGAAGAATAGGCACTGAAGCAGGTGAAGTAGGAGAAGCAACGACATCCAGGCGGACCCTCCTGGACAGTGTAGGAGGAGGGAGCAGAGGGCCAGCTACAGCATGAACAACCGCGCGCGGAGAGGACAACGTAAGAGGAAGTCGTCTGGGCTGGGGAAGCGGGCGGAAGGGAGTAGAGCCCCTATCCGTAGAGGCCAGGGGAGGGCGCACAGGGGCAGAGCCGCTAACCCCGGCCTCAGGGCGAGAACCATGACGAGGGCGATGGGCGTCGGCAAGGCGATCAGGAGGACGACGAGGCGGGCGAGCGAGAGCGTGGACGGAGCCGGGGAACCCCCCGATGATGGGACGACCGGCTGCGGGACCCAGGGGAGAGGGCCCGAGCAGGGAGAGGGCCAGGTGAACGGCCTTCAGTCGGGTCAGGGATACCCAGGGCGACGCGGATCCGGTCGGCAACAAAGGCCGGGGAACGGTGGCCCACAGTCCTAATGAGGCGGGAGACCATCGGCCACACCGACGGAAGGGAAGCAGAGGCCACAGCCGCCGCCGAGGAACCAGGGCCACGGAGCAGCACAACCACCAGGGCCAGACACGTGCCACACAGAGCAGGGAGGTAGGCCGTAGAGGACACACAGAGCGAGTGGCGCAAGCAGGACTTGTGCCTCTCCAAGCACGGGGAGCGACAACCAAGGCGAAAGCAAGGCAGCCTACCTGCACTAGAAGAACACACACCATAATCAGCACGTCGAAGGAGTAAGTGGAGAGAATGTCCAAGAAGAACCAGGGAAGGAGCATGGGGAAACAGGAACACACATGCAAACAGGTATCCGTACTCACCCTAAACTGGGAGCACAGAGGTAGGTGAGGAGGGCGGCCGAGGCGGAAGAGCACTAACAGAACCTGCAAAGATGGAGAAAGTGTTAACCACCACTCAACATCTTACATGCAGGGCCTATAACACCAGTAAAGTGCATACACCAATATAGTATCAGGCAACAAGATGACATAAAAAAAAATCAATAGTGAAAGCCAACTATTACCGCAAATTTGCGGGCCAATGGAGGCATAACCGTACCGACACCACCCTCCCGCAATTTTGAGGGACCCCCCAACGATCTCCGCAAATTTGCGGGGAGCCGAAATGTCCCAGAGGACCGAATCAAGCCCCCGCAAATTTGCGGGACCGGCCGAGATGGTCCGGCGCCGAAAAAGCGAGAGGAGCGTCTAGGGAAAACCAAAAGAGGCCCAGAAAAAAGCGTCATCTCCTTATGAACTCCAAGCGACGATGGCCATCAAGCTGAGCAGTGTCTTCCTTGATAATATCCTGACTCAACCGGTCAAGGGAGAGGCAAGGAAGACACACCAGGGGAGAGGAGGCACATCCCCCAGGAACCACCCAACCCACAGAGATAGAGCAAAGCCCATGAGGAGAAGTGGCAGGAAGGGTGGTTTGGCACAAACAGGGGCCCCCGTAGGGTACCCCAGGATTGGGCAAAAGGATATGAAAGGATGGAGGTGAAAACAGTAAGGGAACACAAAAACCAGTAAATGAAACTGGCGAGAAAAAGGGTGGCCTAGCCGTGAGGAGAGAATGTGTCAGGGGCGAAAAACCCTGTGGTGTGAGGGAGGGGCCCCCGTGGGGTACCCCTGGATATCACGAACCACCAAGCGCCCAGGCCCTTGAGACACAGTGAAGGCTCGAAAGGGGGGACTCGGGAATAACGCTAATAATGCGGCCGACACAAACCCGACAAACAGCACCGCCACCACGAAATCTCAGATTGTGAACCAACTGTACACCTAGGCTATGAAAATATGAAAACTCATAGGGGCATAGCAATTCCTGAATGAGAAACAAGCTAGGCTAAAATAAGCTAAAAGCTAAACTATGCCCAGACTAACAGGAAACAAGAATATGAAAAGAGAAAGGAATGAAAAACACACACGAGGAACGCCAGGCGCCCCCGTACCTTCGGTAGCTATTTCCACACCCGTCTCCATTAAACACACTGAGGAGCCCATTTACGTGTGCCCTAGATCACGTAACATCTGTCTAACAAAAAAGAAGGCCAGATAAGCCGAAACGAACCTAAACAGGGTGAATTAAAGGAGCACAACAAAAGCGACTGCATTCAATGGAGCGCGTGAAAAAATGATGACAAGAGAGGGTCGCTCATGCGCACGTTCGACAGGGATCTGCACATGACGGAACACGGGATGGGCCTTAAGCGGTAACTAAGGTAAACCCCTTTTTCTTCTCTTCTATGCTTTTTTCACCTTCGGTGGTAGTTTTGGTTAATGTACAACGTCTCCTAGAGCAAGATAAGGAGTAGACTCTAGACGTTTTCTTTTTAACCGCGGTTGGAATGACGACATAGCAGTCAAAATAGACAAGTCGTCATTGCAATTAGGTTAATAGCCTTGACGTTGGATTTGCCAAGACTACTAACAAATTGCTCTCATCTCTTGTATCTCCAAAGTTTTTGAAACTATTCTTGCTTCCAAATTTCTTAAGCATTTCTCTTCTCATAATCTGACTCAGATCGCCAGTATGGCTTCCTTACTTAAGGGTCGCTTTACTGGTGATCTTCTTTCATATCTTACTAACTCTTGGTCATCCTCTTTTTGGGACTTCGGTGAGACCTCTTCTATTGCACTAGACATATTGTAGGCCTTCGACAGAGTCTGGCACATATCTTTAATTTCCAAATTACCCTTCTTCGGTTTCTATCCCTCCATCCCTCTAATTTTCTTTCCGGGCGTTCCATAGCCGCGGTTGTGGACGGCCATCACTCACTTCTTCATTCTATCAACTGCCGTGTTCCTCAGGGTTTTGTCCTATCTCCTATTCTCTTTCTAAATTTCATAAATGATCTTCTCAACTGTACATCCAGTCCCATCAATTCCTATGCAGACGACACTACCTTACAAAATTAGTTTTCCAGAACGCCCCAGCCAGCAATCCCTTAGAGACAAATGTAATAAAGCCATAGAACACTTATCTTCTGATATAGCTACTATTTCCAATTGTGGTAGAGAAATCCTTGTTGCATTTAATGCTTCCAAGACCCAGTTTCTCCATCTTACTACCCGTTCGGAACCTCCAGAGGACTATCCCTTATTCTTCAACAATACGAAAATCAATCCTTCATCTTCTCTCAATATTCTCAGTGTCTCTTTTTCTTCTGCTCTCACTTGGAAGTACCATATTACCAGTCTTGCTAAGGCAACCTCCCAGAAGCTGGGTGTGCTCAACCCCCTCAAGAGGTTCTTTACCCCTGCGCAGCTTCTTGCTCTATACAGGCGCACAGTGCATCCTTGTATTGAGTATTGTTCACATGTGTGGGGAGGATCCTCTCACACCGCACTCCTAGACAAAGTAGAAAGGAAAGCCTTTCGTATCATTAACTCCCGTCCACTCACCAACTCTCTGCAATCTCTCCATTATTCTATCGCTACTACAATAATCAGTGTTCCTCGTAGCTTTCCCAGTGTATACCACCTCCTCTATGTAGGGTACATAGTACCCGTCTTGCAACACAATCCCACCCCTACTCTGTGCAACTCTCCAACCCAAGAGTGAAACCCTATTATCAGACTTTCTTCTATTCAACTGCTGAGCTCTGAAACTCTCTCCCAGAATCAGTCTTTCCCTTTTCCTATTACTTAAATTGCTTCAAACTCTGAGTCGTAAATATTCCGGGACGAGCTTAATAGACGAAGAAGAAGAAGAAGAGGGCGTATACTTTTCTGCCATTATATTTATGTAAATAAACTATTAATGATTGATAATTTCCGTATTCATTTTTGGAAAGAGCATGCAAAATACTAGTCTAGTCATATATATAAAAAAAAAATATGTTGTTGTTGAAAACTGTCTTGATAGTGTAATGCATAAGTGCGCGGAATTTCGATGCTAGTATCCTAGGTTGGAGTCCTTGGAGTGCCACATGCGTTTGTTGATTTCATTAGTTGAGTTTAGATGTGAAGTTGGTTGGTGGAAAAAGCATAATAATTTGGAGATATAACAGTTCAAAGTGAACTGAAGTTGCATAATATATGCCTTAGTCAGATACAGAAAAATCAATATAATATTTGTTTGTGGGTTTTGATGGTGGAGTGTAGTATATTGGGCTTTCTTCTTACTATTGAAAGATTGAACTAAACGTAATGTTTGTGGCTGAAAATCAACATAGAGTGAATGTTTTCGATCTACATGCTTTATTTTTGCTTGCTATGTATCGATTTTGAAAATAATCATATTAAATCAGCTATTAGCGATAGATAAATTATAATGACATATTTGGAATACACGTAAAACGCCTGTACTTTATATATATATGTTTTGTATTGCTTTGCATATAACGAAATTATGACTGTAAACTCTAAAAATCGATAAAATAATTCTTATATTGCCAATTGCAATGAGCTAATTTTACTGTATGTGATTTTATCTCCGGTTTTACAGTTGTATAAGTCTTGTTATATCTTAGGATGTATAATACACACATGTAGAGGCGAGTATTGTGGGTTATAGTCCAGCGATAACATGGGTTTGCCGTCGATGGGAAGCCAAATTTGAGCTCGGCGAAGAACGATCTTGGAAAGTAAGTTTAGTAAGTAACTGTCAGACCTGAGAGAGTAACTCTATCTTATCTGACATCCTGTGGGTTATTATGATATTTTGTATAAATATTATTGAGGATTTTGCTTGTTTAGCCATTTTCGAGCAATGTAGGCCTATGTTAGTTTGTCCCCTACATATTTCGATAGAAACGTGTCCCAGCCGCTATCTTCCAAGTTACAGGCTCGCTATCGTTTGTCCAGAAATAAAAATCTACACCTGAATGGGTTGAAGCTGTTGTCCAAGGAGGGGAGAGATTTTTTTATTTATTTATTTGTTATATATCTCCCTTGTTTCCCTCTATTAGTTTGGAGGTTTTAAGACGTTTCACTCTATTAGTTTGACAACAATATGATGCTTTACCCCATGCAGGTATTATTTTTGTTTCTGTGCAAGCAATAGCGATCCTGTAACTTAGAAGAATTCGGCCTTCGGCCGGGACATTTTCCTATAAACAAAATGTACAAAATTAACATCAAGGGGGTCTCAGTGGACAATTTTGTTCTTGAAGGACTAAGTATGGGAGGACGTTTCTGTTAGCCTAGGGGATAACATAAAATAAGTATGGGAAGGACGTTTCTGTTAGCCTAGGGGATAACATAAAATAAGTATGGGAAGGACGTTTCTGTTAGCCTAGGGGATAACATAAAATAAGTATGGGAAGGACGTTTCTGTTAGCCTAGGGGATAACATAAAATAAGTATGGGAAGGACGTTTCTGTTAGCCTAGGGGATAACAAAATAAGTATGGGAAGGACGTTTCTGTTAGCCTAGGGGATAACATAAAATAAGTATGGGAAGGACGTTTCTGTTAGCCTCTACATAAAATAAGTATGGGAAGGACGTTTCTGTTAGCCTAGGGGATAACATAAAATAAGTATGGGAAGGACGTTTCTGTAGCCTAGGGATAACATAAAATAAGTATGGAAGGACGTTTCTGTTAGCCTAGGGATAACATAAAAATAAGTATGGGAAGGACGTTTCTGTTAGCCTAGGGGATAACATAAATAAGTATGGGAAGGACGTTTCTGTTAGCCTAGGGGATAACATAAGTATGGGAAGGACGTTTCTGTTAGCCTAGGGGATAACATAAAATAAGTATGGGAAGGACGTTTCTGTTAGCTAGGGGATAACATAAAATAAGTATGGAAGGACGTGTTAGCCTAGGGGATAACATAAAATAAGTATGGGAAGGACGTTTCTGTTAGCCTAGGGGATAACATAAAATAAGTATGGGAAGGACGTTTCTGTTAGCCTAGGGGATAACATAAAATAAGTATGGGAAGGACGTTTCTGTTAGCCTAGGGGATAACATAAAATAAGTATGGGAAGGACGTTTCTGTTAGCCTAGGGGATAACATAAAATACATTGCTCAAAAATGTTCAAAGGAAACAAAATCCTCAATAATAATTAAACAAAATAAATATAATAACCCACAAGACGTCGGCTATTCTACTGCCAATCCTTCTCCAGATCATGTCCCCAAACCGTAATTCCCCGCATATTATGCTGCCCGAGATCAGCCCTCTATGTGTTGCCTACGTCAATGTAAACTTAAACTAACACGCAGTCCGTATTCTTACACACGTGGGAAGGGCATTTTGTTTACCTTGCCAAGCCATTATGAACACATAAATATTACAGTGTATTCAAGGAGTTAATGTTAGTATAATGGTCAGTGTGATAGACAGTGTGATGTATAGTGATAGATAGTGTGATGTATAGTTTGATAGACAGTGTGATAGACAGTGTAATGTATAGTATGATAGACAGTGTGATGTATAGTTTGATAGACAGTGTGATAGACAGTGTGATGTATAGTGTGATAGACTGTGTGATGTATAGTGTGATAGACAGTGTGATGTATAGTGTGATAGACAGTGGTGTACCTACCCTTATAACCCCTGGCGTGAGGGTCAGCAGCAGCAGCCAACAGTATCTTCACAACCTCGGCATGACCCTCCCAGGCAGCATACATCAGTGGTGTCTGGGGGTCACTACCAGCACCCTCCACCATCCCGCCAGCCTCCAACAGTATCTTCACCACCTCACTGTGACCCAGCTTGGCAGCCAGGGTCACCGTGCACCCGGTGCTGGTGACCGTGGTACTGGGTTCACCACCAAGGTCAAGTGCTGCCCTGACCCGCCTCACATCACCTGACCTCACACCAGCCTCCAGCTCCTGCAGGAAATATTGGTGTTCACATTACGGTCAATGACAATACCACTTTCAGCAGACAATGACACTTTATTTAATTACATTAGAGTTATTATTGAACGATTTTATTAAGCTTAGAAAGAATCTGTGACAGCTCAGGGGGATAAATGAGATATATAGGCTATACAAACAATATTAACAATAATTATCAATATTACCAATAATTATCAATATTAACAATAATTATCAATATTAACAATGATTTTCAATATTAACAGTGATTATCAATATTAACAATAATTATCAATAGTCCAAATAATTATCAAGATTAACAATAATGGTCAATATTAACAATAGTTATCAATATTACCAATAATTATCAATATTCCCAATAATATCAATATTAATAATAATTATCAATAATAACAATAATTATCAATATTCACAATAATTATCAATATTACCAATAATTATCAATATTAACAATAATTATCAATATTAACAATAATTATCAATATTAACAATAATTATCAATATTAACAATAATTATCAATATTAACAATAATTATCAATATTAACAATGATTATCAATATTAACAATAATGATCAATATTGACTAAATATCAATAGTCCCAATAATTATCAATATTCCCAATAATTATCAATATGAACAATAATTATCAATATTCCCAATAATTACATATACATGTCTTATACCCTCTTTATAACCTTGATTTTGTACAGTGTGGTCCAACAGTTGACCAGGTGAGTAATGAACCAAATGAGTCACCTTGGTTCCTTGCTGCTGTTGCTGTTGTTGCTGTTTGTTATGGTGTAATAGTAGTAGTAGTAGTAGTAGTAGTAGTAGTAGTAGTAGTAGTATTTGTTCCTTAGGCTGCCTGGCCAAACAGCCCCGAGCTCCTAAGGAAGGCCACGGCCGAGACCAGGTTTTCCCACAAGGCTCTCAAGGAATGTAAATTGTGTTGTTGTTGTAAGTGGTTGTGTACTATGCAGTCTTCTATAATGTGTTTGATAGTATGTGTTGTGTTGTTGTTGTAAGTGGTTGTGTACTATGCAGTCTTCTATAATGTGTTTGATAGTATGTGTTGTTTGTGTTTGTTGTAAGTGGTTGTGTACTATGCAGTCTTCTATAATGTGTTTGATAGTATGTGTGTGTTGTGTGTTGTAAAGTGGTTGTGTACTATGCAGTCTTCTATAATGTGTTTGATAGTATGTGTTGTGTTGTTGTTGTAAGTGGTTGTGTACTATGCAGTCTTCTATAATGTGTTTGATAGTATGTGTTGTGTTGTTGTTGTAAGTGGTTGTGTACTATGCAGTCTTCAATAATATGTTTGATAGTATGTGTTGTGTTGTTGTTGTAAGTGGTTGTGTACTATGCAGTCTTCAATAATATGTTTGATAGTATGTGTTGTGTTGTTGTTGTAAGTGGTTGTGTACTATGCAGTCTTCCATAATGTGTTTGATAGTATGCAGTGTTGTGCTTCAGCCTGGACAGGTATCATCCACCCATTTCTGATAAATCAAAGAGGCTGGATGGTGCCCACATCACAGCCCAGCCAGGTGGCCTCTGTCCTTCTGGGAAAGGAGGGTTTCTGAGGGATGGACATCAAGGGGGCCGTGCATTTAGCTGAGTGATGTCTTTGAGTGACTGGATGGATCGGTGGATGATATGAGTATGTATATGCTTCTGGAGGGTAGTTTGGGGTGGGCAAGAGGGAAGTATGTATGTATGTATTTACTCAGGCCCATTCCTCACTTTTTCATTTTTTTTTCTGGGGGTGGCCAAATCGACACAAAGCCTGAATATGGGCAACAAAACACAACAGAAAAACAATGAACACACAAAAAAACAAAGCACAAATTCACACACATCTAGGTCCCCCAGGAGAAGACCCGGAGATCAGGATCACCAATGTCACTCCAGCACTCCCCCGGCCCCCAACCACCCGGAAAAGTTCCGGACTCAGCAGGCAGAAAATATTTTGTATGATAACGAGTGATAGGTATTGTTTTGATGTTTCTTGGTGTGTGTGGATGTTCTACCATGTAGTGTAGTGGGTGGTGTTGGTTAGTGGAGTCTGCGGCGAGAATTTGTGTGCCTCTCATATCAAGGTGATGAGGACCCTGGTTTCCTGGTGTAGGTGGTATGTAGTGGCGCTGTAGCTATGTGCCCAGTGTTAATTTTAAAGGCTTTCTTCTATATAATCTGTAGGGTGTTGTGATGTGTTTCAGTGAGGTTAGAACCCCAAGCAGGGCTAGCATATTCCAACACTGAACGTATATATTGTTTGTATATTGTGGTGGTAGTTTCTTTGATGTGTCCGAATGTTGTGTGGGCAAGTGACTTGAGGGCGTTTAGTATTGGTGTCATATTGTTTTTGATGCTTGTGTAATACCCTGTACTGTACAAACATCCTATCTATCTATCCATTTACTCAGGCCCATTCACCATTTTTTCGATTTTTTTTTTTCTTCTGGGGGTGGCTGACTGAAAACAAGAGCCCAAACAGGGACAACACAACACAACAGAAAAACAATGAACACACAAAAACAAAACACAAATTCATACACATCAAGGTCACCCAGGAGAAGACCCAGAGACCAGGGTCACCTAGGTCCCTCCAGCACTCCCCCGGCCTCCGACCACCAGAAGTTCCTGTCCCAGCAGGCAGACATGCAGCGAGCCGAAACCAAAAGCCCACCCACCACACTTCCAGGCACACCCTTCATATATACCAGCTCCCCGGGCCAGGCGCCTGACGAACTATTACCTAGTCCTACTGGCGCCCGACTCCTCCCAAATGACCACGTTATCACTCATCTATTCACAAGCCTTCTCCATTCATTCCCGTTTATTAGAATACGAGCAAAATCCTGCAACCACAAAACTACCCGAGTTGACGGCGGGGATAGCGTAAAATAGTCGTTGGTGTGAAGTCTAATATACCCACTACAATTGAATCAACTACCACGAGACTATCACCTGGTTCTTTCAAGGAGAACCCAGACATCAACTCTGGTAGTTTTGTGGTTGAGGGATTTTTGCGGGTACAAGGTATTACAATATAGATGTAATAAGAATTTATTATTTTAGAGTTGTTTGTATGATGTATCAGTTTTTCGCCTATCAATATTGTCCAACTTACCTTATTAGCTTCCTGTAGTGACTGAGCTTCCGGCATCTCCTTAACTTCTTGTAGTGACTGAGCCACGTTGATAGTGTTGACGGTGAGAACCTTAACTGTTGGTGTTCATGGCTACCTCCTTAACTTTCCCGTAGTGACTGAGCCATGTTGATAGTGTTGATGGTGAGAACCTTAACTGTTGGTGTTCATGGTTAACTATCACTTTCCTCTACATAACTTAATCACATATTTAGAAGAGTCTTACAAATACTTAAACAGTCAATTATTTGAAGTAAAAATAAATGGTCAGTAATGTTAGTACACAACCGTACAGTACTGAGGCACAGCATAGAATAATATATACATTGTTATTGTAACGGGGAAAGATTATGACGTTCACTGATAAACTAGTGTTGATACCAGCATCCTGCATGACACTCCTAGCCGGCCAACAGTGTCAAGATTATGACGTTCACTGATAAACTAGTGTTGATACCAGCATCCTGCATGACACTCCTAGCCGGCCAACAGTGTCAAGATTATGACGTTCACTGATAAACTAGTGTTGATACCAGCATCCTGCATGACACTCCTAGCCGGCCAACAGTGTCAAGATTATGGACGTTCACTGATAAACTAGTGTTGATACCAGCATCCTGCATGACACTCCTAGCCGGCCAACAGTGTCAAGATTATGACGTTCACTGATAAACTAGTGTTGATACCAGCATCCTGCATGACACTCCTAGCCGGCCAACAGTGTCAAGATTATGACGTTCACTGATAAACTAGTGTTGATACCAGCATCCTGCATGACACTCCTAGCCGGCCAACAGTGTCAAGATTATGACGTTCACTGATAAACTAGTGTTGATACCAGCATCCTGCATGACACTTCCTAGCCGGCCAACAGTGTCAAGATTATGACGTTCACTGATAAACTAGTGTTGATACCAGCATCCTGCATGACACTCCTAGCCGGCCAACAGTGTCAAGATTATGAACGTTCACTGATAAACTAGTGTTGATACCAGCATCCTGCATGACACTCCTAGCCGGCCAACAGTTGTCAAGATTTATGACGTTCACTGATAAACTAGTGTTGATACCAGCATCCTGCATGACACTCCTAGGCCGGCCAACAGTGTCAAGATTATGACGTTCACCTGATAAACTAGTGTTGATACCAGCATCCTGCATGACACTCCTAGCCGGCCAACAGTGTCAAGATTATGACGTTCACTGATAAACTAGTGTTGATACCAGCATCCTGCATGACACTCCTAGCCGGCCAACAGTGTCAAGATTATGACGTTCACTGATAAACTAGTGTTGATACCAGCATCCTCCCTGACACCCCCAGCCGGGCCACAGTGGCAAGATTATGACGTTCACTGATAAACTAGTGTTGATACCAGCATCCTGCATGACACTCCTAGCCGGCCAACAGTGTCAAGATTATGACGTTCACTGATAAACTAGTGTTGATACCAGCATCCTGCATGACACTCCTAGCCGGCCAACAGTGTCAAGATTATGACGTTCACTGATAAACTAGTGTTGATACCAGCATCCTGCATGACACTCCTAGCCGGCCAACAGCGTCAAGGATTATGACGTTCACTGATAAACTAGTGTTGATACCAGCATCCTGCATGACACTCCTAGCCGGCCAACAGTGTCAAGATTATGACGTTCACTGATAAACTAGTGTTGATTACCAGCATCCTGCATGACACTCCTAGCCGGCCAACAGTGTCAAGATTATGACGTTCACTGATAAACTAGTGTTGATACCAGCATCCTGCATGGACACTCCTAGCCGGCCAACAGTGTCAAGATTATGACGTTCACTGATAACTAGTGTTGATAACAGCATCCTGCATGACACCTCCTAGCCGGCCAACAGTGTCAAGATTATGACGTTCACTGATAAACTAGTGTTGATACCAGCATCCTGCATGACACTCTAGCCGGCCAACAGTGTCAAGATTATGACGTTCACTGAATAAACTAGTGTTGATACCAGCATCCTGCATGACACTCCTAGCCGGCCAACAGTGTCAAGATTATGACGTTCACTGATAAACTAGTGTTGATACCAGCATCCTGCATGACACTCCTAGCCGGCCAACAGTGTCAAGATTATGACGTTCACTGATAAACTAGTGTTGATACCAGCATCCTGCATGACACTCCTAGCCGCCCAACAGTGTCAACACCTCAAGGTCTTCAATGTGGCCACAATAACTATAATGAATATATTATTATATACAAATTTCGGTAACATCTGATATAAATATATAAAACAAAATAACAATTAATGGCTTATATTCAATGCAGGTGTCTCAGATTTAGAACATCCGAGCTTTCAAATGATGTTGTATAGCCATAGATGCAATATATACCGGTACTGTATTATATACCTGTATATACTGTACATATATAACCTACATACATACCACATACTCCACTCCTCCCCCCTTTTATACCCCCCCCCCCCCCCTCCCCCTCAACTTGACCTTTTATATTGCACAGCTTCTAGCAGTTCAGGGGTTAAGGGGAGGCAGTTGGTTTTTCAGGTCCTCCTCCTCCCTCATGTTTAGCCCTATTAGTCATGAGATTACAAGACATTCGCCCCATTAGTTTGGCAATTTTCAGACCTTTTGCCCCATTTCTTTGCCAATATTAAGACCTTTCGTGCCATTTAGGTGTCAATTTTTTCACTGGCGAGCAAAAACGAGCCTATATTTTAAAAGGAATCGGCCTTCGGCCGGGACATTTTTCTTACGAAAAATGTAAAAATTTATATCATTTGTGGGTGTTTTTTTTAAGTTTGATATAGGTTTAGAGAGCAAACTAAATCCCCTCCTTAAAACCATTGAGCCGAAACCAGTATATTATGCTGTACAATACCGTCTGAGCTCCCTTACACACCAAAGCCTTTATTCTTCTGCCAACATTTCTGTGACCTTAGCCAGCCAGTTGGTTACTCTAGTGGATAGCGTCTTGACTTCCTACCCAGGAGTCGGCCGTTCTCACCAAGCTTGGGGGTCAACATTTGTCCACAAACCTTATAGAGTCTCTGTTGGCTGATAGTGAAAATTGAATCTTAAAGGAGATAAGATGCATGTAACAAAAAAACACACTATTATTATTATTATTATTATTATTATTATTATTATTATCTATCTACAGTATATGCTCAGGCCCAATCCCCACTTTTCCTATTTTTATTTTGTATTTTCTATTTTACTCTATATTATTATTATTATTATTATTATTATTATTTTTTTTTTTATTTTTTTTTTTTCTTGGGGGTGGCCCACTTAAAGGTGGTGGTGCATGACATGGGCTCTACCTATAATGGTAAATACCAACGTGCAAGTAACGCACTTTGAGTGTTATTAAATTTTGTCAAACAATAATCTCAATATATCAAATTTTATACCTTGCGGAAGGTGTGCATGACTCGGAGTTAAGGCGATCTTCGTGACTTCACACCAGTCAAATTGTAAACAATAACAGCACCAAGAGGAAGACGCCTGAGAGGCTGAGGGCTTCAAGATGGCGTCACACCAAGTAGAAGCTTTAGAGACCTTCTCCTCACAAAATTCCCTTTCTCATGACACTAACATTAACCTGACTAACCAGACTGACTCAGACATAAACCCAGATAACAGCGAGACGGATGTATGGCTTGATAGCAGTCGTCACTCCAGTATCAACAGAAGAAGGGGGAAATTTCGTCAGCAGAGTGATAACCCAAACAACTACACCAAAGACCCCCGAGTACCGGTAGGCCAAAACAACCCTCAGTCGGCCCTGAGTAAGTACCCAAATGAAACCACTACAACATTAATCATTAAATTCAAAGAGTTTAGGAAATTCTATACAAAATGTAACAAATTCCTAGAGTTTAGCAAGAACTTAGAAAGACCTCCTACAAATTAAGGTAACAGACATAAGAATAAATGAAGGAAAAGGATTAATAGCGGTAGACAGCGAAGACTTTTTCCTCCTCGCCCTCTAAATTAGATGCAGCTTTACAAGTAACCCACATAGATATTTGGGAGTATACATCACGCTCCCTAGGGATTACCAGTACTCCTTTGGAACAATCAGGATACCACAAATATCACAGTAGAAAGAGATTGCCATTGTAATCCAAGAAGGACACAACTCAACCATAGACATTTCAGATATCCGCCGTTTCAAAGAAAGAATAGATGGCGACCTACAAGACACCCCAACAGTTCTTATCACATCTCGGAACCCATTACCAAGAAACATCAAGGTATGGAAGCTTGCCTGTCCAGTCAGCTCATACAGCCCTCCGCCTATTAGCTGCAAAAAATGCAAAAGACTAGGACACTTTGCAAGAAACTGCCGCTCCTCAATCCGCTGCGCCAAATGCTCCTCACCACACCCAACAAAAGAGTGCTTAAGTAATGAAATTAAGTGCCCCAACTGTGGAGGGAACCACCCATCCACATCCAACAACTGCCCAAGGTACCAAGAGGCAGTACATATGCAAGCTAAAAAAAAAAACCAACTTAGGCCTAGGCCTAACCAGAACAGCTATGAACAGAAGTTACAGTCAAGCGGTAAATACAGCCGCTCCTAATGAGTATCCCAGTATGCCTAGTTCACAGGCAGGCCTAGGCCTAAATCAAATAAATCAATCTCAGAAAGATGACCATGAAACTGTACAGCAACAAATACCGGTAACACTAACCTCAGCCCAACAGACTAGGCCTAGTACCAGTAGTAACAGAACTGCCGCCCCTCCATTACCAACACCTCCCAATGAATGTACTCCTCCTACTAGACACTACATAACAACAAAGAAAACAGTCAACCAACTAACATTCTCACATGCCCAACAATGAGGCAGAGTAACAAGATATCAAAAAATTCAAAAAGACTATACACCACGGACGGTACATCAACACCAGGCCTCATCCCAAAAACCCCCCCAACCCCCTAGCCATCCCACAGTATACACACATGGTCAGTCGGTACTCACCTAACATCAGAAAACACTCACCCCCTCATACCAGTTGTAACAGCACCTCATCCCCCATCTACCAGAAGTCATTGTTAACCCACCCTCTCCAACACCTTTGGTACAAACACTATTGAGGAGCACACACTAACGTACTCCCTCATTAGCAACACAGGAAGACACGATAAACACAATAACAGCTCTTCCACTCCATCGGAAACTGTCCAAGGCCAAACTATCCCCACCACACCACCCACAGGAGTACCAACGGTACTGTCGGTACACCCCAACCTACGCAATCACCACTCCCACACCTCCTGCCTATATGCACTTCCACCCAGTGACAACCACGCATCATCAACAAATACCTCTGTAACCATGCTACCCTCCCTCACGCTCCAAACAAAGAAACCCTGACATATTGCAGACACAGCGACACTCACCAGCACATCACAGTCCCTACAAACCTCACCTAGAAGACCACCTGGGGAGGACTACTGACCCAACACAGTCCAGGAAAATACCAGTTAGTCTTCAAATGAACGCCACAAGAAGCCGAAGGAAACAACAACCCCCAGAGAGGAGAAATTAAAACCAGGACCCCGAGAACCCACCCAAACTCTAATCACCTACCTTCCTGTGATGTGGACTTGTAATCCGCATCCCCTTTACACTGTGACCACCAAACCTGCAACAAACAATGTCTCGCCCTCTGTTAATCACCTGAATGCAAAATCCCTCAATACATCTTTAACTCAAAAACTATATTTCGCCACATATTGCATTATTACGACAGGCTAAACCTACCTTTTTAAACCCTATTTAATTGAAAGGAAAGATAGAACAGGAAGACTCGGAGGGATTACTATTCCCAACCCCATAAAGTTATGCCAAACCCAATAGTGCACTTTCCGCAATGGCACACTAGCATAGCCAACATCCCTTTCTAAACTCGTTCAGATTATATAAATACCCCAAATCCATCCCCCATAGTCCCCCATCCCAAGTCCCTCCCATAGGTGACTTAAATGCAAACCACCATTCAATCCCATGGAACACCATATTTTTACTTTGCTACAGCTACCCCCTCCCAACTTCTACTACAGCTCTCAATTACTCAAACCCTCTTACTCTTAGATATTCTAGTCGCTATCTCTTCAGCGCCGCAACCCCACCATCAGATACAATTTCCTACAAATGGATCCCCCCTCCAGATAATCCAATCTGGCGGATTAAAATTGCATTAGCCCGTCCCCAATGCAACTGTGCCCCCCAAATACTAACTCCTATCCTTCCTGATAGAGGCAATCAACATGCCGCAGAACTGCCAATACTAACGCACCCTCGAATAATCGAAGCCGTGGACTGAAGAAGCAGTCGCAAGGACGCAGAGCAAGTCGCAGGCTCCAATCTACAAACTGGATACAGCAATGAAGGCTAGACAGCATATCTATAAAATCATCTCTCTTAAATCGTGGCCAAATTTCCCCCCCTTCCCACAAGTTGTGGGCCTCCTTTCTATAGCCCCGTGGCCTTTTCCCTCCTATCCTTTCCTACCTTAGCTCTCACCTCCCATTTCTCAGCCAATAGACCTGAGATGCATTCACTAGACAATCTACCACCACCCCACACACAACCAGTCGTTCTGCGCCTGCCAGCAAACACATATGAATTCACAGCAAACAGCTGACCAACCCCCCTTACTCCAAATTCGCGTCCCCTTCTCACCTCCCTTTGCTATATTATACCTCTCCTCATATTGTAGACACATGGATCGCCTCCCATTCGACCACTTACCAATCTTTATAATGGGGCCCCTCCTACCCGAGTCCAAGGCCCTCTCCTTTCTTCTCGCCCACAGTTTTTTCCCAGACACACTTCAGGTCCAATTGCAAAATACATCTACAACAAGAGCAAGTTCACAGGATCCCCCAGTTTCCACAACCTGCAATCCAGCTTCCCCCTCCCTCCTCCCCCCCCTTCTAACAAGACGCTCATCTTCATGCCCCCGGTCAAGCCCCCCCCCCCCCCCCCCCCCAGACATGTTTCACTCCTAGCTAACTCGACAGCCCCCCCCCCCCTTTGGGATGACAAACGCACCCCTCAGACAGCACAACGCAACCCATCCACGCTTCTCTACACTATAGAGATTCACAAATCCCCATCCCTATTTTCTAACGGGGAGACTCAACAAACGGACCCCCACACACCAATATGACAAAGAAAAGACAAACCAAACATATACAGGTACAAACCTATATCGCCAGTCAACAGACCTGGACAATGTGACCTAGGAAAAGCAACATAGCTCAGGACTTCTAATGCCCCCTGTGACTACTGCGCCCAAGCTTATTCCTCTGCTGCACCCACCACCACACTGCAAAAACTTGAGGTGATACAAACTCGGCAATGCGGATTATGACAGGAGCCCTTAAATCATCGCCTATAGCTAGTCTGCAAAGCGAAACTAATCTAATACCCTTGAACCAGAAGAGACATACTTTGTGCATCATATTTTTCAACCACTTATAGTGCCCCACCATCACACCCCTTCTCGGCAACCCTACGAAGGGTACCAATTCCTCCGCAGGGCGCCCTACCTCGCCAAGCACCATTCCGGGACGAAAAAAAATAAATAGTTTCCCATTATTCACAGAAAAGCCCCCATCGTCCTTGGCTTGCCATGCAAATCTTATTGCACAGCCAGTTCCACCTTGGGAGTATAAGCCATCTTCTATATATACTGTACAGATCTAATTACCACATCATAAAAGAATGACACTCCTCCTGAGCTCAAACAGGAGTTTCTGCAATTACTCTCCCACCCCCGCCACCTCAACCCTACCCATATATATATTCAGAGGGATCTCAAATCACTGTAAGGTATAATAGCTTCAACTTCAAGCGCTTTATGGCTCCCAGAATTCCACCTAATACTGGGATGGAAACTGCCTCATCAAACCTCTATTATCGACTGGTGATGGGCTGGTCTAACAGAGTGAGAACTGAGCAATCTCTGCCATACCCATAGCTTACTCTGACTGTTCCTTTTACTTATATATTTTCTAGATCTCAAGTGACGGCATCTCTAACGTGGATTGACCTCCCACGCTACCAAGATTGGAAGCCAAAGCGTCACATTTTTCCCTGTTGCCCCTCAACTTTCTCTGCATAATTGCTGATGGGCCCAGGGCCCCTGTGTGGGGCTTTGGTTTCCCGGGCGTTTCCACACCCTCGCTCAAGATCCCCCGCCATGGATTGGCTTCGGTCACCCAAGTGCTTTATTGTGGTCGGCGGGGAGGGTTCTGTGGGGGCGCTCGGTTGTGGCCCTTGGCCTTGCTCGGGGCCTTGGGACTGTTTGGTGCCAGGCAGCTTGTGGAAACAACAAAACAACAACAACCTCTTTAATATTCACAGCTGAACCTCTATGGAATCTACCAGGCCCTATAAATACCTTGAAAACAACTCCCATCAGGACGATATACTCTCTGCTCGTGACTTCAAATAGTGTGCAATTCAAGCTATCTATTACACAGCAAAGAAGAACAGAGAGTTGGTATAAGCCCCATGACTACAGCAAATCACCAGTCATTTCTTTCATGGATACACCATAAGCGCTACAATGGGTTCCTGGGCATACCGGTATAACTCCACAATGGAGATCGTATATAACCGTGCCAAAGGTATGGCACTCGCCTCCAAAACATCACCCACCTCCCATACACCACATCAGGCAGAAGCACCATACCTCCGAAAAGACATTCGCGTAGACTTTAAGGACGAATGGAAAGTTAACCTCTCTGGTACTCAATATGGGGACCTTCTTTTTGGTGGAGTTGCTGTCCCCAGCCTCAAAGCCAGCTCACCTAATGCACCGGTGACTTCTCCAGAAACAGCTTAGAGCTAGATTTAAGAATTAGTTTAAAAATTATGTATTCTTGAGAAAGGATAGTTACAGACAAAGAATTGAATTGTATATCTTAAGCAGAACTCTCCTCTCCTTACTTTAACCTACCCCCTCCCCTACACCCCAATATCTTGTTCCATCCTTACCTTAATTTAACTTTTCCCCTCTCTACTAGTTTTATCTCATTTTTCTTCCTCCCCCGCTCTGGTCATCCTTCTCCCCCCATCACCCTATTATATTCTATTCCGTTTTCCCCTCTTCTGCCACACCTGCTCCAGGAATCTTTTCCACTACCTTCATTCTTTTTCCCCATTTCCCCATCTCTTAACCGCTCTGCTGTCCCGAGACCTAACACAAATTTTAACACCCTCATCCTCCTCCTCTTTCTGCTCTTCCCATTCCCTTCTGTCCCCTACCTACCACCATTTTCAAACTCATTTTTCCAACCCATCTCTCTCCTCTGCATAACCCCTGGCTTCTGTCACTATATTGTTCTATTGTCTCCTCCACTCTCCATCCCTCCAACCTCACAAACTTAAGACACTCTTTCACCCCCCCCCGCCCCTCCCCATTCCACCTCCATTTTCTACTATTTGTCTCTAATGCTGCCTGCCTTAGCCTTAAACAGTAGTTCAGCTCCCCCCCAACTTCCGTCATAAGAACTCCTCTTTTTCTCGTGTCGCCCCTGGCTTCAGATATCTTACTCAGTTGTACTTTGTCTTCTCCATATTTCTCTTCCATTCCCCTGTCTTCCGACTTCCTTTCCCTCCTCGGTCCTATCTCTTTCTCTAGTCCTCCTTCCCTGACCTAGTCCTGGATTACTCCCTACAGCTCTCCACTCCTCTCCCACCCTTCGTTGTTTCACTCCCTATTTTTTTCAGTTTTCTCCTACAAACACTCTTTTGCCCATCTACTTTTCCCACTCCCCCCATTCATTCACTCTCCATTGGCCACCTATGATCCTCTACTATCCTTCAACCTACTCTTGTACCTCAACTTTTCCTTCGCCATCCTCATCCGCAAACGTACTCCCATCCGCATCTCCCCTCGCGACTGCTTTCATATTGCTGTCCACCTTCTTGCTCCTACCCCCATTCTTCCTATTTTATTTTGTCCCGTCTCCAGTCTATTTATTTCTCTCCCCCTGTACGCCCTCATCACATCCATCCTGTACAGTATTCTCGGCACTTCAAAGCCCTTCCCACACCGTCTCTTACTATTTTATATTTATTTACTCTGGTTTTTGTGTCACATTCCACATCTTTCCCACTACATCTGCTCCACCTTCATGAATTTCTCATTCATTGTCCTTTGTCGCCCCTTCCCTCCCTATCCTAACCCCGAAATACTTCACTTCCCTCCTCCTTGTTTCTATTTTTTCCCCTCCTAGCCTCATTTCTACTTACTGCCCTCTTGTCCATTTACTACTATCATACTGAACAGTTATTCTCTACACTGAACTTCAATTTCTAGGTCTCTGCCATAACCTTTCCGCCTCCTGTAACTTTTACCCCCCATAGCGTCCTCTGTCTCTGCTATCAACACAACATCATCAGCAAACGTCAGAATTGCTAGCCTATACTGTCCCTATTGTCACTCCTTGACCCCTTACTCTTAATTCTCCTCACCAACTCCTCCATGCACATTGCAAAAGAGTGGTGACGAGGTTACATCCCTGCCTTAAAAACCCTTTCCTTCTCCGGAACTCTTCACTGCAATATTTTTCCACAACAATCTCTGTCTCTCGCACCTTCAGACATATTCACAATATCATGTCGCTATTCTTCCTACTCACTCCTAGTTGTCTCCATCACTGAGCTTCTGCAACTTCCCTACTAATCTTATCATATGCCGTCTCCACATCCAAACACACTATAAAACACATTTCCCTTGCTTTGCCTTTTTATCTATAATCTCATCTACTATAAAAATATTGTCTGTTCCTTCTTCTCACCTGCCTAAACCCATTCTGGGCTCTTCACTCCAGCAGAATCCTGTTCTTCTACATACTCTCCTACCCTCCTTCCTTTAAGTATCACCCTAAAACGAATGGGCAGCTACTGGGAACACACCAATTACGAAGAACAAGCCAATAAATACAAGCGGCTCTCAGACTCAGAATTGGCCACTCAAGACTGACAGCACAACACTATGTTCAAGATGACAATAGCAGACAACGAAAACTGCCAATTTTGTCAGATCCCAGAAACAGGGGAGCACTTCCTACTCTAACTGGTCAAAGCCGCCACTACTCGCCCGCATCACTCTTCGAGAAGAATTTGCTCAAAGAGGAGAAATATTTTAACGTTAGACAACAAACTCCGGCTGGAGGCAACCTACCCCCAGGAGTACAAAAAATCAATAGGCAATGCTTTTGGGGACATATATACGCATAACCAACAGAACTACCTCCGACATATGAATTCACAGTAAATCAGTAGCAGTAAGTACACAAAAATTAAATACAGTACCAATCTACAAACTCCTAACCTTTAATTCTCAATCCAACCAAGACCAAATGCTTAACTTTAACTTATGATGACCCCCACTCCGACATTTCATGTACCACACAAGAATCAAATTGACTACCATTGCTAGAACCAATACTAATCGCAAGACCAATATTGACCTACCCCGTGCTGTACCAAATACTACAATCCCTCACCAATATTTTCAATCCCCTTTTCAGCTAACACATCTATTCATCTAGTTTACTTCCACCAAGACAAAAAGGACTTACCATGCTGTACTATCTTACTTTTAACTAACCCAACGTTCACAGAAAAAGCTGTCCAACGACAATAACTCCTGTGCAAATATCTGGAGATTTCCTACTCCCAGTGTACATTGCACATCGACCTACCCTAAGAAGAAGTAGAGAAAGACGCCTGACTAGCCGTTAGCCATTCAATGAGACTACATTAGGACTCTTCGTTCGCTTCTTACCTCTTACCGGGCGTATAAGCTATCCTATTGTTTACTACAGCCTATACCCCTTTTAAAAGGCACATTAGCCTAACCTAACAACCTTACCTAACCTACTCCTAGTATTATGGGTTTGGGCTGCCCCGCCCCCGAGATCCACCACCCCCGGCTATTTAGACATCTTTGACAGATTGTTTGTTGTCTTTGTTCTGTGAAAAGGGTATTTTTTTATTTTTTCAGTTGTCAATAACGCAAATCCTCCCAGTTGCGAGACTATCTGGAGAAAAATATGGGCGATCCTGTTGGTGCCTGTACTTTCCCTAATCAAATTGTTTCGTAGGGCGGATGTAGTTTCCTTTGAATATTATCGACTAGCACTATAGGTCTTGGTGATTTGTGATGCTGGATCCTAGAGTACACTAGGCCTATGAGTGTCAATTTTGTAATCTTTAACTTCTTTGTCCTAACAACCTGCACAATTGACGATGATCTGTGAGAGCTCCTGGGAAAGTAGCCTAGGTCTAGTGGAACAATTTGCAATGCCTTTTAACCCGCGACTTGTCTTATTTTTTTTTCTAGCTGTATTTTAGAAAACGATATTCATGCAGCTTAGGAAGGATTTGTGGTAGTTTAAAATAGTTTGATAGTCTTATTATTGCTGGAGCGTCTTTCCTAAAGCTGAATAAAATCCGTTCCTAGCCTAGCCTAATAGCCTAGAATGCCTTAAAATATAATGAAAAGGATTCCCCTTGGTACCGAAAAGGGTTAATTTGCACAATAAATTTAGTTAAAACCGTATGATAATGCCTGACTGTAGTCAGTTCCAGACCCAGAAGCTGCACAGCAACCAACAGTTGCATCGGCGTCATGCACAGACGTCTGCTCATTCTTCAGGCGTCAGGCTCAAGCTGGTTGGTGACCTCATTGCTAGCGATGCTTACACATGATCCCCAGGCCACAGGGAATATTAGCCTTGCATAAACATAAGCATTTTTTCGTAATAATTATTATTTTTATGGTGTCACTGAGGATAATTTATTTGTTCAATACTGGGCTGAAGATGAGAAAGATATAGGACCTACAAGAAAATTAGTTTGAAATGAGCCTAGGCCTATTTGATGTTGCTTATTGGATCACTTCCAAAGACCTACGTAACCGTAATAAGAACTGTAACGGCATAATTTTAACTTTTGGTATATCCTATCCTATTTAAATACACATTATGAAAAAGATGGAACTGCTCTTGTTGGATAGCCGTTTGTCTTTTGCATTAGGCCTAACTAGTGCTATGAAGTTTATTCTCTGTTCAGTCAATAACAAGTGCCCTCTAGGAGTTACCTTTTTTTTTCTTACAAGCTTACTGTTATGGCCATTCATTTTTATTTGTTTCGGCCTTTGTTTTGTGTGTAGGAAGCCCTGAGCGAAACTGACAATAATCAGATTTTTTGTTTATAAGAAATTGACAGAGGCCTAAGTCCTAATTCTTTAGACTAAGATACGTGAGTTAAATTTTGTTTTTCCATCTGTGCTTTGACAGAAGAATTTACTAGAAATTGACACATAGGCCCAGACCGCCCAGGCCTATCCTCCCTGTGATCCTCCGGAAAGATAACACACTTTTAATAATCTACGACCTTTTACGCTCTAGGGTCGGCTATGCCTAACTACAGCGAGAATCTAACTTACTGTAACCTAACCTTTCCAGGTCGGTTATGTTACTAAATGATAAATGTACGTGCTGGGTTTTTTTAATATAAATCTACATACAAATAGCCAACTTGCAAATCTAGGTGTTTTTAATGCTCAATGGAGAATCTTTAAAAAGGTGTTGGTTTTGAGGGGGCAAAGCCACCCTTATCCTAGTACTGTAGGCTATTGTGTCCCACAGCCAGTAACTTGACATTGTAACAAAGCAGATAGACGTGTGTTACAAAAATGGGTAAAGCTCCTCACCCCCCTTGAATTATGTTCATCATATACCGGTATATATTTATGTTCCCATCATGGGCAATAAGTATGACTGCTGCTGTGTGGGGATAATTGGTAAACAAAAATAAGAAAATAAATGAGTCAAATTATAAACGTTACTTAGGGTGCCTAATTGCAAAGCGTTCAACTTATGCATAATGTCAACAAAGCGATAGTATGCCTGCTATCACAAAGAGAACCCTTAACCAACTTAAAAGTTTTATTATTGCTTGACAGTAGATGTGCCTTGATATCTTTAGCAGTTTCGTTTTTCTTTACATTATATACATCCTGTAACTGGAATTTAAGCTGTGTGGGCTCGGCTATTTTAACACCAAAATGTATCGTTAAGTGGCGTCATTCTCCTGCAAAAATAAATCTACCGGTACCTACGGTATGTATTTTTGTATTAAGGCTAAGACATATTGTTGAACAGTTTACACGGTCATTGTGAAGATTTATGCCTGGTTAGGCCAACACATGTAAACTATATTTTTTCTTTGAAAAAATAATCAACTATTGAACTCGCTCTTAATGCTTGCCGTGCCCGGTATGAAAACTCGTTTGATGCCTCGTGAACACAAGAACATAAAAGTAGTCCTAGATACAGATTACTCCAGGTGGTCAACCAGCGGCGGACGTGAGTCGACGGACCATTGTAAATCCCTCCTAGTACCAGCGTCGGTTATAAGCCGACGTCGCTCTTGAACATTGACATAGAACGGCTCTTATGAGGGTTCAGGATTTGTATGGGAACTTCTTTTAGAACCCCACCGAACAATACCGATGGTTGGCACCCCCCTAAGTCCATCCGCGTGCACGCCTGGCGTGATTGTCCAGTATTTGTGGCCTACCCATCACCCCATGTTAATGTGTCGACTTGCTCTGTTGATTTCTGCCAAGGTCCCCCAAGGACTCCTAAATGACCTAAAGTGGCGTTTTTTTTTGTGGGTTTCCTTTATTACTAACCCATCCCATGTGGTTTTCAGGAAAACAAAAATTGACGAGTGGCTGTTCTGGAGTGTGCAATGTTTATTAAATCAGCTGGGGTTTAATTGGCAAGTAGGCTAGGCTTTTTCAGCAAATATGTAAACAATTGCTTCTCTTGTGCGTAACGCGTGCCTCTAACCTTTCACAAACACTCGTTGACTAGACCAAGGCCTATGTGACTTTTCCCACCAGGAATAATAAAAGGCAGTGGACAGGTGGATAATTTGTATATGGTTACTAGGCAAGGGGTGACCCGTATGTCAGCACTTTGGCTGATGTTGGACATATGTGCGAACCTGTCCGGCAGCACGACTCGGTAAGGGTTGTGTTAGCGGGCGTACCTTGGTGTACGATCCTGCGTTGGTTTTCAATAGTAGCATACTCGCATTTACGTTCGCCGTCTAATTTGACTGCTGTTATTTGCCCCCTGCGTGGTAATATATATGAAGATGACAATACGTCGGGGGGTGAGGGGAACCAAGCCCCCTCAACCCAGTATTGTGTCCCAAGGCCAGGTGTTGGATAAATTGTGTATTGGGTTTAGGGAGTTGCCGTCCCACCCCCCATGACTTATTGTCATTAATCATATAATTATTAATTACCATCAGGGGCAAATAACAGCAGTCAAAATTAGACGAGCAATGTACAGTCACATGCGAAGCGTGCCACTATTTGTAAACAAAAGGTATGGTAACACCCGCTAACACAACCCCTTACTCACGACTGAACTAGTCCATCTGCGTATCTTCAAACGCATACCAGCCTCAACAGTGCCGCAACAAGACAATACGGGTACACATAACCAAGACTCCACTGGTACATTAGGACAACTTGGACTTTAGAACAACAATATCCTGCCACCAACACTTGCCCTATACCATGTAACACTTCTGGGGGCGCTCCGACTCTGGCGTTGCGCCAACAGCGCCCAGGTTAAACTATTAGAGGTTCCCTTGTGGCACCTAACCGGCACTCCACCAGTCTCGGCAGTGCTTGTTACCAAGAGGGTAGTGACCGAGTGCCAATAACAAGTGCTTTCTTGTATAGGCATACTAATGTGCTGTTGGTGCACAACTCATATCGCACACGCTTACCCTATTAGTCCGCCTTATACAACATGCAGTAGGATGCCATGGGGCATAATTTAATTTATCTTTCCTTCACCATAAGATACAGGCCTCCTTAACCCCAGGGAGGGAATGCATCCCCTCTCGTTCGCGCGGCCCCCTATTGACCTTCGAGTTCCATTGTTCACACGCATGCTAAACATAATTACTAAACCAAAACTTTGCAACGCCACTGTACGTCATTGATCAACTCCATAAGAGCAGTATCATCAGCTAAACGTAGCCCTAGGTAACTTCCAGCTCAGCTCCAGTGCCTTATCTAGTGTACTTGCAACATCACTGCCTTTCCTGGGATTTATTTCATGTACTCCCATCCATACAATATATACTGTATATGCTACTTGAAACATCCATGGGGACATTACACCACCCATGCTTAAGTTGAAGAAATTGCTATGCTCATTCTCCTACAACGCATTGCTGCGCTTTCACCCTCCTACATGCTTTTCAACTGCTTCCAGCAACTTACCAACTATACCGGTACTTTGCTATATCTGCAGTACTTTCCCACAAATCAGCACCTTCTCTACCTAACTCGTCTTAGGCTTCTCCAAGTCCATGAAGGCAAGCATAAACTAAACTACAATTTCGTACATGTTCTTCTGCAGATACTGGGTACCTCTTCTTCTTCACAAGGTAGAAGATCTGAATCTACACAGCGCTCTTCCATCTCCCTTCCTAAACCCACCTTGTTGTCCCCATCTACTCATTGCTCGGTTACGATCACTATCCTACAATACCATTGATTGGTCTATTCTACGACGACCCTCTTTCATTTCCCAGTTAAAAGTGCTTTCTTAGCTTGCTTTATCACTAGAACTCGCTCCATTTTTATCTTTCACCACCCCCTTACTACTATCCTTTGTACACCTTCCCTAACTTTCTTGCCCTCCTTCCACAACAATTTCTTACACTTAAAATTCTTCTAAATTGGGCATTTTACTGTTCTCGGACTCAGGCTCACTACTCTCTTTTTGCTTCAACTTACATTTTCCCTTTTCAGCCTCATTCCAAATTTTCATTCCCTCTAACTACCCATCACTCCTTGTATGCTTTCTTTTTCCTCCTGTCAACTGCTTGTTTCACCTCTTTTTAGTCCACCAGTACGTGTTTTAACTCCTTTCACTTCCTTCCCCTCCTCCTAACTCCTCACAATGCTGGCCGTAGCACGGTTTTGGTAGAACACTCGCCTGTAAACCTCACGGCCAAGGGTTCGAGTCTCAGGCCAGCCAGTGTGTTTATTGTCAGACGCCAGTTGCTATGGTGGAGGGTGCCAATCTAGCAATCTGTGGCAACTGTTCACTTGATGTCACTGTTCATACAGGGCAACCCACCTTAGCCCATCTATTGAGCAGGGAGTGCAATGGTTGTAAAAACTGCATCATTTATCATCGTGGGTTGCACATATCTTTGTCTCTCTCTTCCATAAACACAAAGCTCACCCCTCTACACCTTCTCTATTCAATTCCAAGTCAAACCTCTCTAAGTGTCTTCTACTTGCTTTTTTTAACTCTATCCTGTATACCGTTTCCCCCCCCTCTAACATGACTCCTGTCCTCCATCCTGCCTTACTCTGACATTTCCTCAAACCCACATTCGTCTGTACTCACATATTTGCTACTACCACATTATGGTCAGTTTAACCCCCCATCCCTTCATTGCCCCAAATACCTCCCAGCAATGAAAACCCAGATTACCTCATTCCGTTCATCTATACATATCAAAAATCAGATCGGCAACATTTCGTCTCCACCACTCTTACTCTAATATAGTCCCTTCTCCACATCCTCCTCATTACTGATACCGGTACCATTGTTATCTTTTTTTCACTCCTGCCTGAAAAGTGGCAACCATCAGCCCTCCTCCCCACACATACGTCCAACGTTGCCTAGCTTATTAACCCACTGAGCCCCAGCTAAATATTAAATAAATGTACACCCAGGGACCGGCAGGATTTGATTTTTTTTTGTCCAGAAACAATAGCGAATTTGTTAGGAATGAAGGAAAAAACACAAACAAACACAAATACTCAAAAAGGTAAAAAATTGGTCCTAACGACCAAAAAACCCCGAAAACAGGATTTTATTAGAAGTAAGACAAATTGGAAGGCAAAAACACCCAAAAAACCTGTTTTTTGCGCGTTCAAACAGCGCATCATACAGGGGACGTTGGACTGTTGAGTTTTTCCAACCCATCGCCAAGTTTGCGTGGGATACTTACACATTTCCCAACAAATCTGAAGCCCTCTAGTGCCATAGGACATGATCTAATTGGGACCGGAGTACCAGTGACAGACACGTTGTCCGTCGCTGGGTTTTAAGCGTTTACATAATCCATTGCCGACGGACACGTTGTCGTTGCTGGTATTCAAGTGGTTAACCGCAGGAACTAACTATGGTTTCCTAAAATCCGACCAGGACACGGTATTTTAAACATGTACAATCAAATCAAATTCTGTTGCCAGTGGCTGGAAAAATGTCCTCAAAATTTGGGTCGAACCACCTAGAAATGTAGTGGCAATCTCTCCATGCCACAATCCTTCACTCCTGTCCGCCCCCACCCCCCCCCCCCCCCCCCCCCCCACTCTACTTCATCTTTGTATCTTTGTACAGGTTTTCTAGCAGTTTCATGGGGTTAACTAGTATATTTTTTGGTTAAGTGGTATAGTTTGGTAATATAAGATACATTGTCGAACGCTTCCGCAAGAGCGAGTAATACTAGGGGGGGACACTGGGGGGTCCGCACATTGAAAAAAGTCCGTACATTGAAAATCAAGTACAAAAAAATACGATGAATTGTTAACGATCGTACTAACCAAACCTGTAATAAAAATAAATGCACTTAATGATATAATACTGTATACAAAAAAAATCCTTATCCTTAATATCTATTGAAGTAGTTTACACAACTAGGTTCATGTACTCGTAATACAGCTTATTCCGATGTCCGATGAGCCGCCCACGTCCATAGGTGGTGTGGGCTTGTACCCACTGGTACTAGGCTGGGGGTCATCGGGGTTTTTTTTTCAGATAGGTATGTGGCACTGGCACCGGGCTGGGTGTCAAGCAGGCTGTGGAGGGTCGCTGGCACCGCGGGGCTGGGTTGTCAGCAGGCTGTGGAGGGGCGCTTGCAACCGGGCTGGGAAGGCGCTCGGGGACGGAAGACAAGGAGTGCAATCTTGGCCTGTTTTTTCCTCCCCTGTGGCGGTCTCTCCTCTAATCATGACTATCCCGTAGCATCCATCCAGGATGACGCATAGTAAGGCCCCTGCTTCATCACACTTTGAATAGGTTGTATAAATCAATTATAGCGTCAATGTAGCTGCGGCAGGTAGAAGCCTTGGTCGTTTTGCACTGATGTTCTTCCCGCTTCGTCGTCATGTACTCTCTTCCGTTGTCATCCTTCGGGGAAAACCACTAGTTTCTGCTGCAATGTCGTCTCATGGTACAGCAACTGATACCCAGGGTCACTCTCATTCCTCCTCGATCGTTCAAGTTCCGGACACTCATCCTCTGTGACATCTTTCCTCTCCCCCAGCACTGTTGAACAACCTCCTAAAAATCCTGGGCTTCAAACCCATCAAACCCCTTCGAAAGCTCGCCATCTTCTTCACCCAGCAACACGTTTTCTTCCAGCAATTATCGAGGGTGGCCTGGCCTTCATATCCTGCCAGGATTGTGCTAGGTTGGTACCAGGGCTCGGGTAGACCGGATGTTTTATAGTTGTTTTTATGTTTAGCGTTTGGTCCTGGCACCTTCGGGTGTCTTCTTCCAAGTCCTCTATCTGTCTCCAGGACTACCAGCACTTCTCATCTCCAAGTAGCGTCTGGTATAGCGGCGCTTACATGCACTTACTTACACCTTGGTCCATAGGCTGGATGAACTGCAAGTAGTGTTTGGGGGCAGGTATCATCACAAACATCGAATCTTCCCGTCGGCACTGATGGAGTTTCTCGGGCACTGGGATGTCAGGGTGCGTTGTCCAGAATGAGGATGGCTTTCACATCCTCCCCTGCGACTATTCACTACTTCCTCCCTGGTTATTGTTTCTTTCTTACAGCTGGGACGAAGTATTGAAAACCAGTCGGTAAATATTGCTGCCGTGAACGATGCTTTTTATGGAGTCGTATAGCTAAAATAGACTGGCCAGAACCTGATCAACCTGACAGTCTTTCCAACGCCCTTGTATTTTTTGTTATCCGTAGCTTACTTACCCCACAACATTGGTTTAAAACGTGCTTACTGTGCTTCACAAGTTGCTGAATTGGCGACACATGCAAAGGACGCCAAACAGTCTTACCTTGCTTCATCTGTTCTTTCCTAGTCGCGTCTTCTCACTGCGCCCTATTTAGCGGCACTCACTATGGGGTCGTTTTTGGGCAAGGATTAGTCCAATAACTCTGCTCGACTGACTCGCAGTGAAGAATCTGCTCGTCGAGCACATTCCATATATTAATGCGACGGAAAGATAAAAATTCCCGGCCCTGGTCTATTCGTCTATTCACTGTTTATGGCAGTTTTAGGTGCCGGACAGGTATACTACAACTGTAGATGTGTTCGTCGCACTACTGCGTAGCCAATCAGCCATGGGCTTTGCCACATTAAACAATAGCCTCGTGGCTCGATATAGCAGAGAACGCCATAACCACCCATCACTGTGCACGTCCCTTCAAGTCATTAATGCCCAAACTAGTAGCAAGTTTTTCTTTGCCGCGGCCAGTATCCACGGATTCCACTAACCCAATTCTTGCACTAAATGTCCCAATTTGTGTCGATGTCATCTGTACGTACCACTTCATGTACCGCCACTATCTAGTTGCAGTTAGTTGTCAGTTTCTCTGCACATATTTGCTAGGCTGCACCTTTCCACTCTTGCTGGCCTGCGGCTTCAACACAATGAGGAGGGATGCATACAGTTTCAGAAGTTCAGCTTGTCTTTGGATTTCTTGATTATCTGATACTGTCGTGTATTTATTTATATCCGTAATCATCAACAAATCTGTCTTCGTAGAACGATCCCTTTTCTAGCTTACGCAAGTGCACCCCAAGCTTCAGCTGAACGTTGAGGTTCACACGCTTGGGTCTTGGGGGTTTTGGGAGGCATAATGATAGCAACTAAAACAATGAATATCCACGGGTACGATTGGGGGGGGGAAGTGACCGGTAGTGGCGCTTGTAAACAACTGCGTGGATGTTTTACCGGCGGGACATTGCCTGCCAGAGCGTCACCCGCCTGGTACCCGCACCTACCGGACACTTCAAATTAGCGGACTCTTTTGCCCAATTTGTCCGGACTTTAGGGCGCTTGTCCGAATCTCAGATTTGTTTGTTCCGTACAAACCGTGAAGTTCCCGTTCACCCAGGGTTCCGCTCATCCCCACCATGCGAGGGTCGACTGTACTGGTACGGTAGCTTTTTAGCAGTTTGTTGATGACGGTACTGTACCATTCTTTACCTCATTAAAACTTAGATCAGATAATTGCAGGTGTCTGTGTGGGAATTGTGATGTGGATGGAACACCGATGGATGCAGTTGTCACCACCATACACTCCCTGCTGAATAGCAAGGGTCTAGGGTGGGGTGCCCTGATGAATCAGGGACTTAGTGAATAATTGCCAACAGGATTGCTACACCGCGCCGTTTCAACCAATAGCACTGAACATCTGCCAATAACTCCTGGCTGGCCCGAGGCTCGAACCGTCAACCCTCACGCTTAGCCAGGCGAACGCTCTACCATTGAGCTCACCGGCCTTAGGAGTGTAAATAAAACTGTCAAGAAACAATAAATGTAAGAAAGTACATTCATGTTGTTTATAACCAGGGATGGAGTGAGTACACAAGAAGTCAGATAGGCCCTATTCAAATACGAATATGAATACTGTTATGAAGTATTCATGATCATTCATAATACTTTTTGTCTATAAATTAATAAACTTTTATTATTTACTATAGCTACTTACCGGTAGGTTATGCAATGGTTAACTATTTTATGACTGATAACAGACACTACCTGTATTCCAATACTGGTATTTAAAGTTAAATAGTGTAGTAAAGTAACTAGATATATATGGTATGGTATCAAATTTGTGAACATGACGAGATACGCAAAAAAAACGATGCCACACCTCTCTCTTGCTCTCCGCGTCTCTCTGTATTCGTCGCCATAGTACTTCTAATTAAGAATACAAATAATTTGTTTGTCCAAATTATTTGAATACAAATGCACATACTTTTACTCTTATTTTGCAAGAAATCCAATACGAATACCCTGATTTACTGTATTAGATTACGAAGAACAAAAACCAATACTCCATCCCTGATTATAACTTCAACAGTACGGTATATACAGTAACTGTCTCTAGTCGGCCTCCCCAGCTAAGGGACTATGGTGCCTAAGTATAGCCTAGTCACACAAACTTAGTAACTATTATTTTAATCTTCACACCTATTGACACTTCACTATGCCACTTTGTAATATTTTAAAAGGATTGGCAAATTTGGAGCCAAAGAGATAGGCTATCATTAAAGTAATTAGAAAAAACCATTCAAAGTCCATCACACCAAATATATACCGGTACCCGTACTTGGAATAGGCTAAACAAATAAATAAAAAATAAACAGTGTTAAGTTGGTGTGAAAATATATATATATACCTGGTATATCAAATTATATATATAATCTTTTTGTTTTGTTACCGCTGGCTACCTTTGCTCAATACAGAAGAAATGTGGATTATAGAGTACTGGTACAGTGTATATGCGGTATGTGACTGACTGTGTCATCATTTGTTGGTTATTATATTATTATTTTTGTTTTTCTATGTCCCAACTTCCGGACTGTAGGCTGTTCAGTAGCCTGTAAACTCTTACGAGGCCCCAGGATTATCAATTGAAGCTTTGAGATGATGGGTGCGTCTTGTGTCGCATTAGATGAGATGGAGACCATGGATCTTCAAGGTGTTTGTTGCGTCCTTGCTGCCACACTAGATGTCTGTTCATACACAGGGATATACCCCATAGCTTGAGGATTGTCTAACAAAAATATATAGTCACACACATCTAGATCGCCCAGGACAAGACCCAGAGACCAAAGATCACTAGTGGCCTCCAGCATTTCACCAGTCCCATCCCTCCCTGAGAGGTTCCGGTCTTGGAATGCAGACATGCAGCGGAGCACACCACAATGCCACCCCACCTCCCATCCAGGCATGACCCCTTCATATACAACCGGCTCCCCGGTCCAGACGCTTGATGGACTACACTATTCTCTAGTGGTTCTAGTCGAACTGGCGCCTGACCCGAACGCCCGCGTTATCTCTCAACTAGTTCCAAGCATTCTCCTATTTACTACCCCCTGCTCTTGCATGTTCTAACAGTCATCTCTGTATCCTTTCAACGCTTGTAGCTCCACAATCACTCCATCTCACCGGAGGTAAGTTAAGTCTTCCTGCCCTCCTAAACCTCCCCTGTTATCTGACTCATAATATAGCGTACTCTCTTTGTAAGCCTTTCATCTCCCTTTCGCTCAACATGTCCATAACCAGCCCAGGACCCTTCTGGGTCCATCTCTGGCCGACAAAGGTTTCTGCTGTCCCACGGTCCAACTTACCTCTTCATTTCTCAATGGTGTCCTCTATGAGTCTCTCCACATATACTCCTCAGCATCTCATCTCCCATCACATTCAACTTCCTTCTCTCGTTTGCCTTTCACAGCCCATGTCTCTTCCCCATACATAAAGTGTTGGTACAACTCTATCCCTTGATACATTGCAGTTTTAGCTTTCATTCCGAGATTTCTCATCTTTCCAACATACTTACCATTGCGCCGAAAACTTGCTTTCCTATCACATACTCTCTGTTTTACTTTCATTTCCACACATGTGTCCTTGCTTATCATTCCTCCCATTATTTAAACACACTCAACTTGTTCCAGTATTTCATCATCCAGTCTCACATCTAGATTCAGCCTACAAGCACCTCGATTACACACCATCATCTTTTACTTTTATTGGATGCTCAACTCGCAGCTTCCCCCTCCGACATACCACACCAAACTCTTTGACTTCAGTTTCTCTTCAGATCCCGCCACCAATGCTATAATCATCAGCAAACAGCAAACTGGTGCAAACTCCATTCATGGAGTGATATTTTTTGGCAAATCATATATAAGCAGTTATTTATCAGCTCCTTTAGAACCTCTCAACCATGATAAAAAATAAATGTGTTAATTCTGCATCACACGACCTTTAAGTCATAGCAAGAACAGGGAAAACACACAAACACAACATAAAACAATGAACACACACGGAACAAAGCATCCAAATTCACACACATCTAGGTCACCCAGGAGTATACAGTAATTACTGTATAAAAATATACCCGGTTAGCCTATATTTCATAAAAAATTTATTTACAAACGGACAGACCAGAATTGTTCAAATAATTGGCATAAGAAGTGCTTGTGTGATAGCGATTTAAACACTTCCGTACTATGTTGTTGTTGTTGTAGCTGTTCCCCAGGGCTGTCTGACCGAGTGCAGACCACCAAGGTCCCAAGCAAGACCAAGGGCCATAATCGAGCACCCTCGCACAGAACCCTCCCGCTTACCACTAATAAAGCCCAGGTGACCGAAGCCACTCCAAGGTGCGGAGCTGCGGAGGGTGCGGAAACACCCGGGACCCCAACCGAAGCCCCACCCCAGGCCCTGTGCCCCTCAGCACTTATGAAGCGAAACTTAAGGGGCAAAGGAAAAATGTTACGCCTTTAGCTCCCAGTCTGCCAACCTCTAGGTTGGCAGTAGGAGGGTCAATCCACGGAAGAGATGCCGTCCCTTGAGATCTAGAAATAATATAAGTCAAAAAAAAAGGGGAAAAAACCCCCCAGTTCCCCCCCCCCCCCCCCCAGGAAAATTTAAGCTATGGGTATGGCTGAAAACGCTCATCTCTCACTCTGAGAGACCCGCCGGTACGATGTTGCTGAAAATGGTGTTTTATTTATTCCGTTTCTCTCTTCTCGCCCTCAATCGCCCCTATATCTGTGTGTTGTCCAGAAGTGCTACTATTGTGATAGCCTTTTAACCTTCCGTACGATGTTGCGGACAATGATGATGTTGCTACGTTCTCTTCCTCACTCCCCCATATAACTGTGTAATGGACCCATCCAGTGTTTTGGCTAATCCAGGGAGCGCACCTCTCTCCCCACTCCAACCTATATCGGTGTATGGTCCCAATCCAGTGTTATGGCTACGTCCAGCATCAGTGCTTTCAATTGTGCAGTCTTGCGTTCAAACAATCCCCACTCAGATTGAAAAGTTTTTCTGAGCCATAGCCGATAGGTTACTGGTCTCCCCATGAGCAAGGGGGATGGGTAATGGTCATTGGTTGATTAAAGAAGTGTCAAGCGCTTAAGAATCCTCAAAGGAGGAGATACGGACGCTATAATAAGTAACCAGAACTATTATTATTACATGCAAAGATAAAATTGGGGTTTATAGTTTCAAATTATGTCTGGAAGTGATAAACTGGTCCAAAACAATACTACAGTAGGCCTACTTTAATGTCAATTTTCCTTGTATTCCTCCTCATAATTCATCCCGCCTTTTCAAACACAATTGTTCCGGTTTGATACCCTGGTGCCACAGTATTTGCATTTTGGACCAGTGTTGGGGCAGGACTTTAGTGTTCTGTAGTCCAAGTTGTCTAATGTATTGTAGAGTCTCGTTAGGGTGCTGTCTTGTCGTATCACTGTTAAGGCTGGTGTGGTTTGCAGATACTGCAGTAGATACTTTTGTCGGCGTCTTGCTGAGGCGCGGTTTCAGCACTAACCGGTATGCCAACATCAGCCACAGTGATGGCATGTTGGGACAGTCTTCTGATGGGACTTTATTGTACTACACTACAACTACTGAAAGGCAACCCCGTTTGAGCCTGTTACAATGTATGTAGGCTAATGGAAAATTACGCTAAACCATTGTACTGTTTGTATGTATAATAATTGACCAAGTAGGGACGGTATATAATAACTATACAGCTGCAAGATATATATATTTCAAGTGTGTGTACCATACCATATTCCCCCCCCCCCCCCCCTGAATAAAGTAGAATTTGCAAATTCAGTTGTTCATTGTCAGCGCGGCGGGGCCCTTTAAGGTAGCCTACGGGTACATGCAACTTACAGGTTTCCATGCCTTTTACATACATTTTATAAGCTTAATCTTGTTACCGTTATATTTTGCAAAAAAAATGTAGGGTAGAAGTGTTAGTATCCGATCACTGTGTTAGTATCCAATCACTTTCAGTTTTTAGTGCAAAAAAACTGCTACGAACAAAACTATAAAAGATACAGTATTAACCTTATATACAGAATATAGAGCTATGAAAGCTAAGTATTGTGTAAAACTATAAAAGATACAGTGTTAACCTTATATACAGAATATAGAGCTATGAAAGCTAAGTATTGTGTGAGAAAAAGAAATTAAAT
>CM064537.1:2894806-2970249 GCA_032716605.1 Paralithodes platypus | reverse complement strand
CTTTACGTTTCCTGAAAAAACTTTTCAGTTGAAGATATTGCGTCAACACAGTGGTGGGCGGCTAATCATAAGTTTCTCTCTAGATACTTGTCAGTGGCTTCTAGACAAACCTTCCTTACCAGGTTATAGCTTTAAGGGCAGAAGGGTCTAGGTGGACCCTGCCAGTCACTTATGTTTATTTTCAAGAAAAGGGGGGGGGGGGGGTGCAGTCAGTTGACATAGGACACCCTAGACCCCGCCGGAGTATGAGAACTGTGATACAATTTAAGGTTGAAAATGTGATATGAAAATTTCTCTGAGAGAATTTGCTGCTAGTACAAAGTTGTAGTACAAAAACAACGGTGTTGTTCTAGTAGTTTTAAGCTGCGAAAGCAATGTAACATTAGTTCAATGGGGTTCATTAAAAGTGATCTCCACATGTATTGTGGGGTTTAGGATGTGCACATATTAAACTTATAACTGATTATTTGTCACCACTCGTTGAGTGGGGTTGCCTTTTGTAACTACAGATCTGTGTTCAGAATCTTCAGGGTTACCTCTTTTGTTCAGGCAGGCTTCTTTGAAGCACGCACCTGCCTGAACCCCCTTTTTCTTGTATATTTCCGGCCTACGACGTATTTTAAATACATTTTCAAAAAGTAAGAAAATACTATGTGGGTGTTGTGTATCTGCTCTTTCTAGAGTTATGATAGGACTTACGAATGTCCCCCTCCAGTCTTAGATATCAGGCATGTTCGTCAATATGGATGGTAGGGGCCACTAATAAAATATAGGTTTGACTCCTGTAAGGAGATTAGGAAAACCTAATATTTAGTAGTGGCCCCGTAATCATTGCCGACTCGCGCCCTCCCGGACCGTCCACTTCCCAATTAGTTGATGTATTAAGGATTTTGGTTTACTTGATATCGTCAGTGAAGGAGGAATGGGACGCCTGAATCAGCGTCTGGCTAGAAATCCACACAAGTAGCATCCAACGATATGATGGAAAGCTGTATTGGATTAGTTTATTCGTATTTTCTTTTTGTTTTTATTTTTTAAGAAGTTTTTTTCGTATGTGAGAACCCAATTCATAATGACTGAAGCCATGAGTGAGGTCGCGTGAGCTCAATGATGGAAGGCTCCTCAGTTTTTAAATGCTCTGCGCGGTAGATTCAAACTACGGCGGATTAGTGTTTGAAGAGGATGCCTTATGTAATAGGCATGTTCGTCAATGATTACGGGGCCACTACTAAATATTAGGTTTTCCTAATCTCCTTACAGGAGTCAAACCTATAATATCACCATAACACGTCTCCAAGGTCACAAATAAAAAAATACAGCATTTATAATTTTAAATAAGACAATATACCCCGACACTTCTGGCAATGTTTGCAGTCTTTCGTAATGAGACTAGTTTAATCATCTTTTCCCGAACGTTCGTACTAGATATATTTATTTACGCTGTGTACTTCGACAGACTAGGCATTATTTCGTTCAAGTGAAGGCTGAATAGCTTAGAAGAGCATAATATATCGGTAAATACCAATGCTAACTGATTTACTTGACTACAGGTTGGCGACTTTTGGGCAATGGTTGTCGATCACGATCGAAGACAGTTGGTTGCTCCGATTGAAGTCGGAGTAACACAATTTCGGCAACAGATTGACCAGATTGCAGTTGGTTGGCCAGATTAGTGCCGGTGTGATAGCCGCTTCACTCTCATACCCCAATTATCCACCCCTTCACTCCTTTACCCACCTCCTTCTCCCCTATCCCACTAGCACACACCCCTCCCTCCCTTCTTCCATCCACTCCTCTCCTCTCCCACCTCATCCCCCTCCCCCCACACACACTCCTCTCCTCTCCCACCTCATCTTCCCCCCCCCCCCCCCCCCCCCCCACCATCCTCTCCTCTCCCACCTCATCATCCCCCCCCCCCACCCCCCCCCCCCACACACCTCCTCTCCTCTCCCACCTCATCCTTCCCTCCCCCTTCCACCCCACCACCTACTCCACTCCTCTTCCCCCCAACACCTCCTCTCCATCCAACTCATCCTCCACCCCCCACTCCGCTCCTCGCCCACCTCTATCCTCCTTCTTCCCCCCCACACACACTCCTTTCCTCTCCCACTCTTACTCCTTCTCCTATCCCACCTCTATCCTGCCTTCTCCCCCCCCCTCTCCTCTCCTACCTCTATCCTTCCTTCTCCTCTCCCACCCTCTATCCCTCCCTTCCCTCTCCTCTCCCACCTCGATCTATATCCTCCCCCCCCACCCCTCTATCCTCCTCTTCCCCCCCTCATCTCCTCTCCCACCTCTATCCTCCCTTCTCCCCCCCCCCTCCTCTCAAACTCCACACATTCCCCTCTTCTCCCCCGGTACCTCAACCCCCCCCCCCCCGTCCTTCCCTCCATCACCCATTACCTCCTCCCCCCATAACACCTCCCTTCTAGAATAGCTGCATAAGTATCTTCAACCCTCAGCAGAAATGTGTGCCATTTTCTATGTGACTACTAGATAGAAATTAGAAATGGAGAGGGAGATGTTTGTTTTTTCGTCGATAGTCAAAGTGCCCTGGAATCCTAAAATAGCAACAGCACCACAGTATGTAAGGACATAGTTGATCAGTTGTAATAAGATTATGTATACATAAATCTTCGTAATAAACACAGGAACATTACCTACACTTGGATACCGTCCCACGTAGGGATAGTTAACAATGAAAGAGTCGATTACAGCTGGCCTAAAACTAGGGACAGAAAAAAAATAAAACTATTGATCTAGAGATTGCATGTGCTATCACTGAAAACAAATAAAATCAATAATACGTAAAAAGCAGGATGAACAAATGATTGAAAAAAATGACCAAACCAGATACAGGAACAGCCAGACTTTAGATCACTACATTAAATGTTGCACAAAGAACGAACTGTACATATGGGCAATACAGGAATGCTTCTAAGGATTCCTTATGTACTAGATTTAATTAATTAGGATATAAGTTACATGTGGCAGCTAGGAGTGGTGAAGGAAAGCAAGAAGATGAAAATTTGCTGTCCATTTCTGTAAGGAGCCAAGATGTTGACACCCTGCCTCACTATATTCTAGTGTCCTTTAAACTGACAATTGTAGAAATATCTTATAAAACAATGTTACCCAACAAAGTAATATGGATATGTATTAACAACAATCAAAGTTGAATTGTTTAGCTAAAAATGTGTAAAAATATAGGGACATTGTTAAGATAAGCTGTTAAGATATCAATTTTCTTGATGCCTTCATTATAAATATTGTTAGTATTATTTGTAATTATTATTATTATTATTATTATAGTATTATTAGTATTTTTACTGTTACTCCTTTTATTTTCATTTATTAATTAGTTAGTATTTTTATTTTTATTTATATCTATATTATTAGTATTATACTTATTGTTGTTTAACTTTTTAATTTTATTACTATAGTGATGTACTATAATTAACTAGCTACTATCTACAATTTTACAAGTCACCAAAATATAGATACGTCTGTCAGCTAATTGTAGCAATTAGTTTGGCCATAAATGTGTGAATCTTTTGCTGATGACCCCAGGTGGAGCTGGGAAGACGGTTCGGGTTTCCCTCGTTAACCCGGGGAGCTGGGGGGAGATATTAAGAGATTCCCCCGGCGCACTGCGGGGAGGGACCTCTTAAGAGTCAGAGAAAAAAAAAATCAACTTTTGGACATCGAAAAAATTTTTTTTTTTTTTTTTTTTTTTTTTTTTTATATCTATTTTTGTTTTTTTCAGGCCCCTGGGCCATGCAAAATCTCAGTCCTCTACCTCCCCTCCTTCCCCACTTTCCTCCTCTCCATTCAGTTATCAACCTATGTTCCCTGTTATTACCTTATTCTGAGGTAGTATTTTCGTGACTAAACATTAGAAATCCGATTGGAGGGTGTGGTCACTCAATGATAGCAAAGCGAGTGCAAAAGAGAGAGAGAGAGAGAGTATCCCGATCGACTGGTGTCTCAGGTGGCCTTGGGGGAAATTGGCGGGGGAAAGCAGATTGCCTCACCCATACATTATACAACTCGCGGGCTATATCTCCGATTTTGACCATCCAAACGCTGTTTTCACTCGTTTTATTGTTGTTTCAGGTTAATACCTTTATAATCAACCCATAATAGGCGCATATGGATAAGTATTAATGCTATTAATGGCACAATGAATATTTGACTCAAATACCCCAGGTCAGCACAGGGGGACGTTTCCAATTACCCCCATGCGCACTTCAGAGGTTAAGAGGTAATCTGACCGTTTTCCAGCCCACTGGGGATTGGCAGGGATTAACTAACTGCCCCTGTCTCAAAATCTAGACAGGAGGGCATATACATTCCATGTACTTTAGTTGATTTACTGTATTGTATGTGAAACAGATAATATGGATGTTCAACAGTGGAACTATGTACAACCTTTTAAAAGAATGTAAAATTATAAAACATATAATTTGATGTGTAGCTATGCTCTTCAACTAAACACATGTACAATCTAGTGGTGCCTTACAGGCCACCCTGGGTCAGCGAACCTACGCTCCCTAACCATACTGCTGTATTGTCCTCAATATTCTCGGCTAATGGCTTGATGTACAAGTACCTCCGGATATGCGGCACATCCCTCCCGGAGGACTACTTGCACCTTCCCTCCGAATATTATTTTATGGAAATAAAATAATCTGAATCTGAATCTGAATCTGTATGGCCGTATGTTTTGGGTGCTGGGGTCTGGTGACTGGGTCACGACGGTTAGGGTCCCTCTAGGATGTTTAACCCTTAATTAGCGGCGAGCAACATAAGTCGAGTATAATAAATCTGGACTATCTGGCGGCGCTCGACATAGGTCGTGTGGCAATTTCAGCACGTAATGTTGCTGAGAGAGAGAGACAAGTGGTGGCAGGAGAGTAGCGAGCGTATGACTGCTCCAGACCACCGCGGCGAACCTACTGACACAAATCCCACCTCCTCCCTCCCTCTCTCACTCGCTATAGAAAGAATTGTTGGGGGAAAGTGCCGAATTACATGCTTTTTGCACTCGCGTTGCACGGTTGTGCAAGAAAAACTAGCCATCATAAAAGGGATCGTTATGGTGTCATTGGAAAGCTCTGTTTATGCCCTTTCAGGGATAGATACTTGTTTTACGCTCTGGGTCTTATTTAGGCATGAAAATGATCACGTAAACAGCCCTATTTTGGCTAAAAACACCCCGCTGGGCGGTACATATAAATAAACCGCATAGGCCGCTCGTAAGGTGTTAAGGAGGGATTAACACGGTCGGGGCTCAGTTGGGGGTCTTGTGGGACAGCATGCGTGTTTAAAAACAAAAACAAAAAACAATCTGATCAAGGTCTATAACGGGGACTCATGTATTTTAGATATGTCTTTATTATAATACTGTATATACTAAACTTAGGTAGTGTTAAAAATTATCTTCAATATCAATGTATTACTCATCTAACTATATAGGTAATGACATAGTTTAAGCTAGAAATAGGGTGAAGATTGCGTATGCACCTTCGCCCTTTTGAGATAATGTAACTATGATACTTGTGTAACATTTGTACTTTTCTCAATAAAACAATCAAATCAAAAAAAAAAATTCCACCCCTTCTCTCTCTCCTTGATAATAAGTGTAGTCGAAACTTCCTGACTGGTGATCGAAGATTCATTATTTAGAAACACGTGGAATATAATAGACTACACGATACTTCCATAGCAATTGCTTGCGGTAATCTTACGGTACTATTATAGTCAACTAAAAACATTATTCATAGCTTCGGATATCCAAGAGTTGTCAAGTTGCCTCAAATCCTCGGAGATAGAAATCCTAAGTAGGTGGGACCGGCCATGTTTCCTCTGGGCGCCATTTAAGAACCATGAATATCAAAAGACGCGACTATATTTTAGTTTTGATTAGATTAAATTTAGATCCGAAAGTTACTAGTATTACCGAATGTTTATTAAAGTAATTGACATATAGAGAGAAAATAGCGACACCAGTGGTAACAATATGGCAGCGACTAATGACACCAGTGGTAACAATATGGCGGAGTTTGGTTGAACTGTTGCCATAGGGTTGCTACTCCGATTCGGGTGTATCATATGCAAGACAGAAACCATAATACAGAGGCTACGAATGTATTCATACATTACTTTATTAATTATTAAGAATACTCTATAGTATACTGCTAAATAACCCATAATGTTACAGTAAATAAATGAAATATTTAAGGGAGCCCACCTCGCTTTGTTTCTCTTTCTCTCCCTCTCTCGTCGGCTTGTATCCATTCTGCCCCATTCAGTCTACTGTTTTAAGACGTTTACCCCCATCCAGGTGTCAATATTTTCCTAGCGACCGGTAGGGAGCCAGCATATGTATTTTTTATTTTTTTTACAGCTAGTTAAATTTGTAAATTTTTCGATAGAAAAATGTCTCCGGCGAAGCCGGATTTCTCCATACAATGCTGGCTCGCTATCGCTCGCCAGTACGAAATTGACACCTGGATAGGAATAAACATCTTAACACAGTAGGCTGAATGGGGCCGAATGGATACAAGCCAGAGAAAGAGAATTGGAGAGAAAGTGAAACAAAACAGGTGATCCCCCTTAATATAAATGGTCCACAATTAGCGCTATCGGATCTTCATTACTGCTCGCTTAACTGGTTCACCATTACAGGGTTTCGAATCTTCATTACTGCACGAATAAATGGTTCACAATTATGGAGTTCCGGAGCTTCATTACAGCGCACCATGTTGTCTCGAAGCCTTGGAGTCGGTGGGGTGGTGCGAGCGACGGGAACCAATGAGGGGCTTCCAGCAGAGCCCGGTTCTCACTCTGTACTGAACCGGCTTTGGGGCCGAGTCGGGTTCCTGCCGTGGAAAGGTAAATATAAGTTTCTTTCGATATATGTTTAAGCCTTATATTTATTATGTGTTCTTCTTTTCGCTCTTGCCTGATCCTCCCTACCCGTTGTGGGAGTTGGTGCTGGCTACTGACTGACTATTAGTGTTTAGCCTGCGAAAAAGAAAATGAAAACTTGGAACATTATATATTCCTCTGTGAATACTAGCCTACATATGCTCCCTTTTGATATATTTTAAAGCTATGGACTAGAGTACTCGAAAAGAGGCTCTAGTCCTAGCGCTATTTTTGACTTATAGTCCAGTAAAGGTATGGTTTGACCCAGGGAAAATTGCAATATTAATGAACCATGTTTTTTTTTTTTTCCTTTTTGCAACATAAACATCATATTAAAAATCTAATTTAATATAATTGGTGGAACATAGTTTTTGAGAGGGAGCAAAAACGAGCCCTCTAATCTCGAAGGCAAAACCATGAATTTAGATATCTTTGGCAGTTTTCATGGTATATTAACAAATTTTATATGTATTCCTGGGTTTTTTGGGGTTGCTCTTTCCGATAGAATAGCACACTTTATGATAGCACTGCTCCTTATACCCTAAACCAATGTACCCCTACCCCAAACCCAAAATAATTGCACCAAAATAAGGCGCTCTGCCAGTTTGATTCCTTTTTTGTTTCTTTGCATTAACCTTATGTATCTTTGGCATTACATGTCGTCAATATAAGACTATGAAAGACAAAAAATAGTTTATCAATTGTTTATTATGCCTGTATAAAGACTGAAACTAACAAGACTTCTAATACGACCAATTACTCTAAGAGTCTCGTGACCAATGAAACCTATTCTGTGTCCGATTTCTCATCCTCTTCATCTCGTAATGTATTTAAACAGTTTTCCCTGCACTCTGAGCACGCCATGGAGCAGTCAAGACCTTGATGATGGCACTTGCACCTTAATGTGCTGCAATCAGTCTTACACTGACACCTGATAACTTCCAGCAGCGATTTGGGAGCAGTGTCCTTTTCAGTCTGAATTGGAACAAGTCTTACATCGCAAACCTTCCAGCCCCACTCCTCTGGATTAAGGGAATTGCCCTTCCATTCTTGGACCTGGTGGTACACTCGGAGGATGTGGAACTTTGCAGCTGCTGATGTTGGTGGGAGCTTCTGAGTATGCACAGAGGTCTTGCTTCGTGCAACAAGTATCTGAAACTTGCGTAATCTAACAGCATTCAAAGTATCATCTCCACCCCCTTGAAGATGCAAACCAAAGCCTTTTCGCTGGCTTGTACAACAGCGTCTTTGGAGAGTTCGAGTTGTAGAACACCTCTGCTTGCTCTCGGAAATTTGAGTCCTCCTTCATCAACGTCAGTGCGACAGCTTTGCCCATCCCAAATATCCTTGAAGTAGTGTCACATCCCAAAATGGCATGAAGAAAGAGAATATTGCGTGTTACACTATCTCCAAGAAGCTGCCTAGCCTTTCTCACATCCAAGTACTTGCGGCAACTTGATGACGCCCCTTTTGGTTCTGGCATGAAGTACAGATCAGCATCTTTTGCATGGTAGCAAAGAAGTACAATCAAGTCTGTGTCATCCCCAACAAGTACAGTAGGAACCTTTTGTGATGTAGCAACAGCCGTTTGGACAATCAACAGATCTGCATCGCATTGTGCATTGTGAACCTCGACTCCATCTGCCTGTAGTTTCTCAGTGAGGAGGTTGATGAATCGCTGCTTGTTTTCCGAATTCAATAAGAACTCGTGCTTCTTCACTTTGAGGACCATCCCCCCAGTGAAAGTCGCCTTTCTTCCAGGTCAGCCATTCCTTCTTGCATGCGTACTATCTTTGGTTGATGGAGTGTTGCTGTATCCGTCAAATACAACTATTGCAAATGGGCCATACTTGTCCCTAATGTAGTCAGAGTAGCTCTGTGCAATTGCATTGTATGTCTTGCCAGTGTCCCAGGGTATTCTCTGTAGGAAGGCACCTCCATCTAGAACAAACACACAGTCCTTGGGACCATCCACTGCAGTCGCTACATCCCATATCGGCTTAGCTAACTGTGGCTTGTTTGCAGGTAGAAGCACATTTTTTGCTTCAAACAGTGCGGCTGGATATCCACAAAGTTCATACTCTAGAGCCTCAGGTAGTTGTTCAGCCTGTGTTCCTGCAATCACCAACCTCTGAAAGAGTAACTGAGGGTCTATTTTAACGGTTTCCTCATCGTTTAGCTTGACAGTCGATTTTGAATCCATGAGAACTGCCCGAGATTTCTTCTTGAAGGAAAACCCAATCACCTTTTCTCCTTCCATCTTCTTCAGAATACTACGACCTACTTCCTTTCCATTGTCAACATTTGCGGATGCGTTGGCTGTAACACCATTAACTATGTTAACCAGTCCTTCACTTCCTGAGAATGGGCTCCTCAGTTCTAGTGGGCTCAGAATCTCCAACGTGTCAGACACATCCCTTTTCAGATGTGCGGGTTGTAGGTCTTTGTGTTGTTCACTGGTCTCATAGTTCACTTTTGTCAGCTGTTGCATCGCAAGGTTGACTTCAGATGTAACATGATTCGACATCACCCACACTAGGCGCTGAGCCTCGCTCATACCTCGTCCTCGGGTGAGGCCACCTGTAGTTTTGATGCTACGCATCAATGTTTGTTCGATTACGAGGTCAGGTGGGAGTCCTGCCCAGAATTCATCAGACCTGCGGACAACCTGGAGGCCGTCTTCAATGAAACACTTATGAATTCCTGGGTGATTCTTCATCAACCGATCCATTTTCTGCAGGTAGACATTCAAGGATTTGACGTACAGGTTGTGGCCAGCAGAAGCGAGCAATGGCATAATTTTCCTCAGTGTATCAAGATGAAGCAACCAATTTCCCGTTCTTTCAGATCGTAATAGATTCCGGACAAGGTCCACCATCTCCATATATTGTAGCCACAGCTGTGCAATTCGGTCACCCTTCAGTTGTAATTTCCCCTTTTCAATGCATTCAGCTATCAATTTTAGACACTCGGACTCCTCCAGCTCCACAGCAGCTCCTGATACAACACTGTCATACAACTCCGCTGGCTCCATCAGTACGTCTGGCATTTCAGAACTAGTACTAGAACAACGATCTGCATGTTCACTGTCAATTCCATCAAGCTCTGTATCCTTTGATGGTAGTTTTATGTCAAAAGTTTTTGATGTTAGTAGTGTGTTAATGGCCCCATCAACTATGAAATATCCTCGAACAGCACGTGCAACTGCTTTTCCATTCAACATCTTTGGTACAGCATTCTCAGCATAAACTAGCTGAAGCAACTCTTCAAGGCCTGATCCAGACATCAGATGCCCTATGCAGCCGAGGAAGCTCATGAGGATATGGAAACTGCCAAGTCGAAGAACAACTGACTTCAGTTGGCTCCCCTCTGGTTCATTTTCTATGATCGTCATTGCCTTCCAGTACAGCGGCTGGTCGAACGTGAGCACTGGTGTATAGTCATAACGAAATGCATATTCAGTAACAAAGAGCAATGTTGAGTTCAGACAGGTCAGATCATTAGGGTCCATGTTAATCATGGGCATGAACATCACAGAAGACTGGCCCGGGAAGTCTGCTTCATCATGGACCATCCTCATCATACCAGACCAGCTAGGTCTTGGATTCTTCCCAAGCGACAAGGAGGTTTTCCACAAAGTATCAGAAGCTGAAACTCGTGCCTCATCACTCTCTTCTATTTCAACAAAAGTAAGATCCTTCACATGATTGGATTTCTGAACGTAGTGTCTGATGTTGATCTGCCCGACTTCCTCCAAATCTTTCATTGTCACATTTATCCGCGGTACTTTTGTAGCTGACGTGACTGATGGGGTGATGCAGGCAATTATCCCCATCCCGTGGAAAGTTCCTTTACCATCGATGGTGCATAGGTTATGGTCGACATTGTCAGCCACATATTGTACAAAATGTCCTTCTGTGAGTCCTGGAATATCGGTCCCTCTTGTTGCAGCAGAGCACTTCTCAAACTTGTGCACCTCTGAGTAAGAAGAGCAGAAGCCATGAGTATGAAGGCTGTCAGTGAGAAACCTGGACGCAAAGTGACGGTCCAATTTGAACATGACAAAGCAGTGCTCTTGGTCTCGTCACCTGCATAATAGCTTGTCCTATAGACCCTATCTTTGTTTCCTTTTCTGCACCGACAAATAAAGTGCGTAGGAACAGTTGCAAGGATGCTGGGATAAATTACATGACCTGTTCTAAAGTGGACATCTCTAGGTTTGAGGGATAAGTCGTCTTTGACTGTGCAATGCGCTTAACCTCTGAAGTGCGCATGGGGGTAATTAGACACCTCTCCCTGTGCGCATGTATTTGAGGTGTTTCCGTCACTAAAATATTCATTGTACCATTAATAGCATTAATACTTATCCATATGCGCCTATTATGGGTTGATTATAAAGGTATTAACCTGAAACAACAATAAAACGAGTGAAAACAGCGTTTGGATGGTCAAAATCGGAGATATAGCCCGCGAGTTGTATAATGTATGGGTGAGGCAAGCTGCTTTCCCGCCAATTTCCCCCAAGGCCACTGAGACACAGTCGATCGATACTCTCTCTCTCTCTCTTGCACTCGCTTGCCATCAGTGATGACAACACCCTGCTTGCAACTCGCTAATGTTAGCACGAAAATATACCTCAGAATAAGGGAATAACAGGGAAAATAGGTGATAACTGAAGGAGAGGAGGAAAGTGGGGAAGGAGGGGAGGTAGAGGACTGAGATTTTGCATGGCCCAGGGGCCAAAAAAAAATAAAAAAATAAATAAATGTTTTTTTTTTTTCGATGTCAAAAGTTGATTTTTTTTTTCACTCACTCTTAAGAGTCTCCCCGCAGTCCGCCGGGGGAACTCTTAAGAGTCTCCCGGCAGTTCCCGGGTTAATGTCTGCTTTAATGAGTTCAGCAGCTGCACTGATTACTCTCCCTTTGTCTATCTCATCGGAACGTTCCTGCTGGAAAAAGTCATGGAGAATTTTGTTGGCATTTGCCCTAAACGTAACAACATTCTGTCTTCCACTAACTTCACTAATGAAGATCTCATCACCAAACCGCTGAAGTAGCTGTTCCTTCATGTGACGAAAACTATATGGTTCCTCGTCATCTAGGTACTGTTTCATATTGTTCACAAGGTCACCTATGGTTGTCTGCTCGTCATCGTTTCGTCGAAGATCGTCAATTACTTTTTCAAGTGATTCAACTCGAGACAGTTCTTTTGGCCTACCAGCTCTTACTTTTTTGTGTTTCGATGAATCATCAGTACCCATTTCTTTAATGAAGTATTTTGGGATAGACTTCCCAGATCGAAAATTTCCATTGCACACTTTGTGATATACTGCATCAGCAGCATGGAGGTCATTGACGAATGCTATTCTGCCCTGTACTTCTTTAGACTAATCATCTGAACGAACTCGGCAAAGCTCAAGTAACCATTTCTGAAAATTGAATGTTCTAACAGGTATCAATTTGAAATTCTTTTTCTTTCCATCGTATTTATCTGGCATCCCACAAAACAAGCACTCCCGGTAGGAAAATGCTGGATCTGCGGACCTTCTTCGGCATCCAACACTTTCTGCTTCCATTGCCTCGAAAGATCGTTTCTGACGGTTGAACTGTGTAACTTCATGGGGATTGCAATACTTTCGTCGACACTCAGTATGCACGCGTTGACCAACGGTTACGAGTATGACTTCACCACGTTCCTCACTTGCTTTTTTAATGCCGTCACAACCTTTCTGGCCCAGAGTGGTAGTGCCCGATTCACCCAGTTGCTGCTGACAGAAAACACAATTTTCCATCTTGGCACTGAAAAATAGAAACAGTTCAAGTAAGTGCTTAGAAATATACAGTTTAAATATACAGTTGAAATACATGAAAAACATCATTTTGGGGTAGGGGTACCCCTAGATTGGGTATAAGGAGAAATGATAGCATTTTGAAACCAGTTTCATCTGAAAGGCAAGGTTAGACAACATAGGAATTGACACCAAAAACTTGAATGTAATATATTTTGTACCTGATATATGGCTTTTTATAATCGTAGTGAAGCTGTGAAAAATGCCGGGGTTTGTGTAAAAAGAGGCTTGGGAAACCATGTTCCACCAAAACTACAGGATTAGATTTTTAATATTTTGTAAAGATGACCCTAGCGCACCAAAAAATACATGTTTAGTTAATATTGCAATTTCCCCTGGGTTCAGCCCTTTTTGGCGCTAGATTTACTGGTCTATTAGTGTGCTGGCTTATTAACCCCTCCTGTACCGGCAACGTCTTAATTATATTATTTCCGCTACATTTAGACTATTTTATGAAGCTTTTGGAAGGTTATATGGTAGCTAAAAGGATTAATTGAGATAGTCTATAGCCTTTTAATGGGTAGACGTCCTTCCTAAGCTGAACACAATCGTCTAATAATAGCCAGAATAAAATGAAAAAGAAGTCACTGGTACTGGACGGGTTATCCAGGAGGGTTGATAGCTTCTGAAAGTCTTATTTTTACAAACTAATTCTGCAGTATTTTTTAGTTAAGATTATCAGTATAACTAAATAAGTTGGTTACCAATATTATTTTGGGGTTAACTGCACAACTACTAATCCTCGATTACGGGATTCCTGTCTTAGGTAATTAGTTGTTGTTGATCTTACCATACTCAAGGGACCCTACAGATGCGCGGATAAGGGATACTTTTCTTATTTTGTCAATTTCATTGTCACCCCCCTATACAATTTTCAGAGTTTAGGCCCTAGTTTTGTCCAGCCAGTCCAGTCCAGTCCACAACACTTTGTTTACATGCTAGGCTCCTGCCACAAATTCCCGGATGTTCATTAGCCAATCAGAGTCGAGCTTCACCTAGTGATTTATTTCCCAACAAATTATTTTTATCTTTTACAATTGTCTCTTCCAGTGTTTTACATACTGTCTGAATTTATTACTTTCTCATTTCTCTACAAATAGTTTTTAGGATATCGATTTGTAACAATGTACATTTTAACTTGTACCCACAATGCACTTCGCCTGTGGACTGTGACGTCAGTTTCAAACACAACCTCCTGGAAGGTTTCATGCAAGGTAAGTTTTCCTCACATTTAGGGATATTTTGGCCGGTATTTCTCGAGTATGGCTATCTTTCTTCAATATATAACCGTAAAGAGACCCTTAGGGCTTGCATTACAGGGTCTTTTCCATGTCAAAAAGGCCAATTTTGCCCATTATATAGGGACATATCCTCAGGCCCCTTCCCCCCCCCCCCCCACACACACACACTCACTCAACACCTGTCCATGTGTGCAGCTGACACTGACAGATTGTAGCATCATGGCGGCATGTCTTGAATGTGATATGGGGACTTTACTTTTTTTTTTTAAATACTGCCAAGACCGTGATGCTCTATTTCAATTGTGTGTTCATCATGGCCTCATTTTGGACAATAAGACGTGCGAAAACTGTGGTAAGACTGCTGTGTTGGACCTCAAAAGAAAAATGTTCAGGTGCCAAAAGATGGTGTCTGTGAGGAAGCAGAAAAGGCGCAAGTGTGGATGGGCCCAGAGTGTTTTTGCTCATACTTTTTTTGATAACATCCATTTGCCACTCTATAAGGTACTCACATTTGTCAACATGTACTTGAGAGATGGATTTTCTTACCTCTCAGCTACTTCAGAGCTGGCCTTCAGTCAACATACCATCAATGACTGGAGCAGTTTCTGTCGTGAAGTACTTATAGAGTGGTGCATTGAAACATCTGCACAACTGGGAGGTCCTGGCTCGATTGTGGAGATTGATGAGAGCAAGTTTGGTCGACGGAAAGTACCATGTTGGTCGGATGATTGAAGGCCAGTGGGTGTTTGGAGGTATATGCAGGCAATCCAGAACCTTCTTCATGGTGCCTGTTGAGGATCGTACCTCCGACACACTGCTGGCCATCATCAAGGAGAAGATTCTGCCGGGGACCACCATCATCTCGGACTGTTGGAAGGCGTATCACTGTCTGGGGAAGGAAGGCTACCAACATCTCACTGTCAACCACTCTGTTAATTTTGTGGACCCAGACAGTGGTGCCCACACCAACACCGTGGAACGCCTATGGAGGGATGCCAAGCGGAAGGTTCCACTTTGCGGCAGGCGCAGGAAGCACTTTGTGGGCTACTTAGCACGCACCATGTTCATCATGCATCATAAAGACCCCAACACCAGATTCCATCATTTCATGAAGGCTACTGCGGCCCTGTACAACCCTGCTTGCCCTCCTCAGCCCCAACAGTCCGACCCAGAATCTCCACCTCCGCCACCACCCGAGCCAACATCGTCACCAACTCCATCACATTCCTCATCTCCACATCAGCCAGGACCGCGACTATGCTCTTCCTCTACAGCCGCACCTGCTAGTCCACCCGACCTCGACCCAACAGCTCCAGCACCTCTACGTCGTCAGCCACCCTGCTCTTCTTCTACCGCCACACCCTAACTTCAACCGCCAACAACTCACAGCCAGTCCATCGTGCTTCTCTTAACTTTTCCATTTGGTTAGTACCTTATTGGCCCTAGTACTGTATTTCATTAACATTTTCTATAGGTTAGGTTACACTAATGTTAACCCCATAATACTAGGTTAGGTTAGGTTAATGACAAACCTTGGCTCGGATTTCATGGGATTTAGCGGGGGTGGCTGCCCCCACCCCATAATACTAGGTTAGGTTACGTTAGGTTAGGTTAAGGTTAACCCCATAATACTAGGTTTTATTTGGTTAGGTTAATGACAAAACTTGCCTCGGATTTCATGGATTTAGCGGGGTGGGGGGGCGGCAGCCCCCACCCATAATACTAGGTTAGGTTAGGTCAGGTCAGGTTAGGTTAAGTTAAGGTTAACCCCATAATACTAGGTTAGGTTAGGTTAGGTTAGGTTATTTGGTTAGGTTAATGACAAAACTTGCCTCGGATTTCATGGATTTAGCGGGGGTGTGGGGGCGGCAGCCCCCACCCATAATACTAGGTTAGGTTAGGTCAGGTCAGGTTAGGTTAGGTTAAGGTTAACCCCATAATACTAGGTTAGGTTAGGTTATTTGGTTAAGTTAATGACAAAACTTGCCTCAGATTTTATGGATTTAGCGGGGGTGTGGGGGCGGCAGCCCCCACCCATAATACTAGGTTAGGTTAGGTGAGGTTAGGTTAGGTTAAGCTTAACCCCATAATACGAGGTTAGGTTAGGTTAGGTTAGGTTAGGTTATTTGGTTAGGTTAATGACAAAACTTGCCTCGGATTTCATGGATTTAGCGGGGGTGTGGGGGCGGCAGCCCCCACCCATAATACTAGGTTAGGTTAGGTTAGGTTAGGTTAGGTTAGGCTAATGTTAACCACATTCTTACTGAGTTTTTCAACAGTGAAAAACACAAAAACCCCAGCCAACTTTCAAAATGAGGTTACTGTGATTTTGGACTCTGAACAGTCGACAAACACCAGCCAAGTTTGGTCAACACTTTGGGGTTTTATTCATCTGAAAAAGGGTGAAATCCGAGCCAACTTTGTTTTCAAATTTTGCCCTTTTTGGACTCTGACAATTGCCCAAATCCGAGCCAACTTTTGCCAAAACTTGGCTCGGATTTCAACATTTTGGGGTTTTATTCATCTGAAAAAGGGTGAAATCCGAGCCAACTTTTTTTTTCCAATTTTGCCCTTTTTGGACTCTGACAATTGCCCAAATCCGAGCCAACTTTTGCCAAAACTTGGCTCGGATTTCAACATTTTGGTGTTTTTTCAATTTTATTTATTAGATTTTTAGAGTTATTCCCATAATACCCCTATTTTTACCCCACCCAAAACCCCGCATTCCCAAACTCTCCCCTAGATTGTTGAGGTATCGGAATTACAATTAATAATACAAATGCTAATAAATTGGCCTTTCCTCACTTTCTAAATACAAAATACACACTTACAAAGCATTAACATACACAAATAAAATAAATTAAACATAAAATAGCAGGAGTAGTAGTTATGCAGAATTACCTTATTTTGCAATATTTGAAAACAAATATGGATTTCATATGCTCTAAACATCATATGAAAATGTGTTTTAAGCCTCGGCAAAACCTAATAAAAATATATGGTACTAAAATGGAATTTTTTCGTAACATGGTTGTCAACATCTTCCTATAGACGGCACCGATTCGTACACACGCCATTTTCACCTGTCTCCCGAGGTCTGTCCACCAGCTTTTTAGTCAACACTAAAAATAAAATTTAAGGCCGGTTCACACGGACAAGTTTTTGTCCTCAGTCCCTTGGGGGCTGCCGATTGGGAGGAAAATCTCGCCGGGGTGTCATATTTCACTGGGGAATTCAGGGAACCAACTGGTTGGTTTTTTAGACATTCACAGCCCTCTGTTCACAGCAATATATCCAATACAATGGCTTGGTTGCTTGCTTGGCTGCCTCTCGTAGCAAAGAAAAACAAAAGACGTTCAGTAATGCGTGTGTTTGTTTACATTCATCTGCTGCGACGAAGAAGACCCTCAACTTGAGAAGCATGAGAAGAAGAAGAAGACTGTGATTGTGTATTGCGCCCTCTCTGCCTTTATCTTGCCATATTACCCCAATAGTGACTGAAAATACCCCCACACTTCTTACCCGCTGCCCTCAACACATAGGGACAGTGGACAGGAAGCGATTCTCCAATTCTTCATCACCATGGAAGAGCCTGAAGAAGATGGAATGAGGCAGAGGCACCCACCGCCAGAACACGCAGCCATGGACATCACAACAACTGCCGACGCTACTCCTCAAAAGAGAAGCCTTGCCTCAGACAATGACGAAGATTCAGTGAATGGTTCAGGAAACCATAAAAAACCGAACAGAGCCTCCTCACCAAATCTACACTTCAATGCCCCCCCAAATAGGCCTAGTGAAACTGACAACGTGATAACCTACATTGTTCGAACAGCTGACAACTCCATTGCCTTCAACAATCCACACACCTTAACTAGAGCACTAAAAGATGTATATTTTGGCGAGTATATTCTACAGGCACAGGGAAGTCCTCACTTAATCGGTAAGGGATCTGCTTTCTGTTTCTCTATATTAGCCAAAGATATAGATAACCTTGCTGATTCACCTGAATCCATGACACAACTAGGCAGTTGGCAAGTCAAATGTCGGAAGGCCCGCTCCCCAGCCGACGCAGCAGAACATGGCATCACTTTCGGTAAGATTAGCCCTGATTCTGAAGATTTATCAGAAGAAGACATCTATAAATCACTAAAAATTCTAGGCACACACCCAGCTAGGCTACTTGAGGTCTTGAGGATCCCCCCTAGGTATAAGAATGGTGAAAAATAAAAATCCGATGCAGTAAGGCTATGCTTCGAAGGCGAGCTCCCGCCCCGAGTAGCAATAGATATGACGAGCTACCAGGTATCCCAATACACATTCCCCATTCTGCGCTGTTACAACTGCCACCGATTCGGACACAGTGCTATATCATGCAGGAACAAGGTAAGATGCTCAATGTGCAGTGGATTCCATTCCCTAACATCAGGTTCTGACCAGCTAAGATGCCAAAATAATCCCCATTGCTATTTCTGTGGTGGCACACATAGAGTAGTCTCCTTCAAGTGCCCAATCTATATCAAAGCTGCAGAAAGCTCATAACAGCATAATCATATGCATAAGCTGCATAACAAAGCTCAGGCAGACCTCTCAGCACTAAGAGATGTTAACCGACAATTACGTGAGCTTAACCCTATCAATGCCAAGTCTACACCACCCAATACACAAATTACAACAGATCCCAAGCCCACTAGAGCCGTCAGAGACGACCTAAGCTATGCTAAACTTTCAAACCCCTTTTCAGTCCTAGAAGACGAAGTCCCCGACCAGGATGACATTGAACTGGAAGAAGACGAACACGAGGTCACCATAAATCCGACTAATCATGGTAAAATCCTGATTCACAAGGCACCAATTCCCAGATCCCAACGCCAAAATGGCCCCAAAACTCAACGCTGTACCACAGCCCACCAACTTGACTTCGACGACATCACTCCATGCTCCAACACCGGAACACAGTCCCCCAACATCACAACACCCAATGCAACCGCTAATCCAAAATGCCAGACTTATCAACACCAACGTCAACCTCAAACCCAATCTGAACAAACCACAAAATCACAATTAAACACACGCACACCGCACCAAGATGAAACCAATGCAGCTTCAGCCGACTCAGCTTCCCACACGAGTACCGGTACACAACTTCTACATCTCCTACTTCAAGCAATACAGCTATACCTCAAAGGAACAACCTTCCCAGACATAATCTCTCGGCTTTGGCCATATGCAGTCGCTATAATACTCCCTCAATAATGGACCCGTCCTCCCCACCCTTAAAGTTCATGCTATGGAATGCCAGAAGCATCTTTAATAAGACTCACAACTTTAAAACAACTGTAGATAGGGACATGCCAACTATAATAGGCCTATGCGAAACTTGGTTGAATCCATCCACCAACATAGTAATGCCAGGGTACACAATCTTCAGAGAAGACAGACTACAAGGCCTGAGAGGAGGAGGCTTGGCCATAATGGTACGTGAGAATATATCCTGCCGTATACTTGAACTCATCCCTTACAACAACAACAATAACGTAATAGAATCAATGGCCGTTCAGATAGCTCTCTCGGGAAAGTGGTGCTCCATCCTCCTCTGCTACAACCCCTGCAAAGATTTCACCATAACAGAAATCAACCATCTCTTTCAACAAGTCCCCCCCCCCCCATGCATGATTCTAGGAGACTTCAATGCACGACACAAACTTTGGGACCCATACGCTCCACCAGGCTCCCTAAATCCTTCAGGAAAAGTGTTATTTCAGGTGCTTCTAGAATCTGTGAATTTAATCTCCTAACACCACCCGCCTTGGGCACACGCATAGATCCACATACAGGCCGCTCATCCACAATAGACCTCTGCATCGGCTCCCACATATTCAATGACGTTGATATAAAACTAGGACCATACATGGCAAGTGACCATCTCCCCATCTATATCACATCGACTTCACAAAAAATAACCTCGGACAACAACACTCGTCCCCACTAGAAAATAACAGACAAAGGATGGCAAAACTTCCAAACCACCCTTAGACAAACAACACCAGTAAAGAATCAATCCCTAGAAGTACTAACGACATCCTTCACCCAGACACTTACCAAAGCAGCCACATCAGCCTTCAAACTATACCACTCAAAGAAAGGGGCAAAGCCAAGAGTTCCTTGGTGGACCACAGAATGTGCTGAGGCTATAAATAGCAGACGTAAAGCCTGGTACACATGGCGGAGACAACCCACCATACATAACTGTTATAAATATAAACAGCTAAATTGTATCGCTACACGCATTATTCTCAAAGCAAAAAGAAAGGCCTGGGCAAGCTTCTGCAGTACCTTATCTTTCAACACTTCATCTACTCGAACTTGGAACTTCCTAAAAAGTATGAAAGGAAGAAATAAACATTGTCCCCTCCCCCTGAGCCAAAACGGGGTCGCATTAATGACTGACACAGCCAAAGCAAATTTTCTAGCCTCCTTCTACAAAGACCAATACAGCATTCCAGCTCCACTAATCAATCAAGATCTCCTGACTCGTCATATAAACACAGCTCTATCATCACCCTCGACACATGGCATTGACAACCCAATCACCGAACCCGAACTTCAGTACGCAATATCATCTCTCCCCGCCAAAAAAGCTATGGGAGCTGACTTAGTTGCCAATGAATTCCTCTCGCACCTTACACTCCATTGGCAAGATCACCTTATAACCTTATTCAACAAAAGCTGGCAGACCGGAACATTTCCCAACGCATGGAAGCAATCTGTAATTCTCCCATTCCCAAAACCAGGCAAAGACCCCTCCAACCCTGCTTCACTACGCCCAATAGTCCTACTATCGTGCATAGGAAAATTACTGGAGAAAATAATTGCCCGACGACTCAGCTGGTGGTTTGAAACCCATCACAAACTGTCACCAGAACAAAGTGGATTCAGACCAGGCAGAGGCACAGTTGATATCCTCCTCAATTTAGAACAACGAATCCAAGAAACCTACAACAACAACAAAATAATGCTGATACTATTCCTTGACTTAAAAAGTGCCTTCGATTCAGCCTCCCACAAAGGCATATTATATAAACTATCAAAGATGGGCATTGAAGGACTTCCCTTAACCCTTATTTAGCGGGGTCGGACTTAAGTCCGATACGAAAAAAATGGACTAAATGGCGGGGTCGGACTTAAGTCCGTGGGCGTATTCCCGCCCTAATTTAGGTGGAAAGCGAAACTTGGTGGTCAGGCGGTGTACTACAAGGGCCCACCCACACATCCCCACTGCGTGACCGTGACTAAGTGACCCTCAAGCAGCCATAATGGAAAGTCAAGATTTGCCCGTGTTCGATTCGGTGGCCGCCATCCCTAGTGCGTCGCGCCACCCTACTAACCACGCCCGGCTTACCACCCAGGAACTAGATATCATGCTGAACTCTTCAGAACTTTCTAATAAGCTGTTGGATGAAACCGTCGAAGGTCTGGGTGAGAGTTTTGGTAGTGTGGATGACTCGGAAGACGAAAATAACTCGATCATAGGCTTTCACCCCAAGCATAATTTGCGTGGGGTGGATGTTGTGGTTGATATTGGACAGACCCTTGAGCAAATTGGAGACGTTCCTGACGAAGAACACACTGGTGTGGGTGTTGGTAAGTACAATTTATATTTTATAATTGCTTGAAAATGTGATTGCAAGCATTTTATCACCTTACGAGCGGCTGGTGGAGTATATTTCACTGTGCCGCCCAGCGGGGTTTTTTTTTTTACCCTAAATGGGGTTGTTCCGTGCTCTTTTTCATGCATAAACAAGACCCAGAGCGTAATACAAGTATGTATCCTGAAAGTGCGTAAATTGAGCTTTCCAATGACACCCGAACCATCCTTTTACGATCACTGGTTGTCTTTCAACGATCGTAAAACACGAGTGAAAAAACCCTAAAATACGGTAATTTCCTTATATAATTCCCTGTGTGGCGAGCGGTCTTGAGGTAATTTATGCTCCTAATCACCGCTCCGCTCTCTCTCAGAGCACATTACGTCCTCAAAATTGCACTCTACAAGAAATTTCCTTTGCATTTTATAGCGTATTATTTGTAGGCCGTTCGGTAAATTTCTTACGGTAATACAAACAACGAAAGATTGAATATTTGTGCTTGGCATTATATGATTGTGGGGAACAGATGTAGGCCTACCGTATATATTATGTTTTCATATATATGATACATGTGTAACATTTTTTATATTATCACGACTCTCTCTCTCTCTCTCTCTGTCTCACTCTCTTTGTTTGTACTCCTTTGTACTCTCTTTGTCTGATGTAGGCCAGGGCACGCCCCTAACTAATCTCTTCCCTCTCAGGGGAAATCACACCTAGCAGATGTTTTTGACTTCCCCTCTCTCTCTGTCATTCTCTTCCTCTCTGGGTCTACATATACTGCATTTGACATTGAAATTGCTTGAGAGTTTGATTGCAAGCATTTTATAGCGTATTATTTGCAGGCGTTCGGTAAATTTCTCACGATAACCAGGGTGTATGGTACATTTCTCACGATAATACAAGCAACAACGAAGCTTGGCGAAGATTGTGGTCTACAATATACCTTTTTATAATTGCATGTGACCTTGTAATTGCTTGAAAGTTTGATTGCAAGCATTTTATAGCGTATTATTTTCAGGCGTTCAATAAATTTGATAAATATATCAAAATAAGTCCTGTGGGACTATGAAATAGCTATTATTGGACAAGGACAATATTTTGTTCATCCCTCCACTGGAACATCAACAACAATGTCAACAACGTATCACCGTCGGCAATCGTAAGATTCAGAGTCGTAAAGATTCCAGGACGAGCTCAATAGAAAATGAATGAATGAAATGAATGAGTGTGCAGTACTGCCAATACGTATAGCGACTTCCGCTAGATCTAGAGACCTTTACTTCGATCTAGCAGCAATGACTTACACTAGCGGTTTTGTTTTGAAATTTCAGAACAATTTCGAAGTGATATTATGTGGATTTTGCCAATTCATATTTCTAGTGGTATTTATCATGTCTTACATCTAACAATATATGCTAGCGGATTTAACTTCAATTGGTAACCCTCCCGGTCGAGTCGGCTCCAAGAAAATCGATAATGGTGGCACTTTAGTAAACAGGTGATAAACAAAAACGCATGCGGATCGGTTTGGTGTATCGGTATTATGGTAAGTTGGCTACCTACTATTGTTTATACGATATAGTAAGTAATGATAAGTAAATTAGTATATATTATATATTAAACAAAAACAAAATTCCTGCAAAGCAAGCGAAACAGAGAGAGAGAGAGAGAGAGAATGCAGAAATTTAACTGAAGAAAGAGTGAAAAAGATATAATAATACAGAAATATTACAAGCAAATAAATGAAATAGAGGGATTAGTTAGAGAAAATTATAATGAGAAATACATAATACGGATGAGGAAGAGGGAAAGCGAGCGAGCCAGAGAGAGAGAGAGAGAGAGAGAGAGAGAGATACAGGAGTGAGAGAGATTAGAGAAAATAGAGAGATTGCAAGCATTTTATAGCGTATTATTTGCAGGCGTTCAGTACATTTCTTACGGTAATACAAACAATGAAAGATTGAATATTTGTGCTTGGCATTATATGATTGTGGGGAACAGATGTAGGCCTACCGTATATATTATTTTTTCATATATATATGATACATATGTAACATTGTTATATTATCACGACACTCTCTCTCTCTCTTGTCTCTTCCTCTCTGGGTCTACCTATAGCCTACATTTATAATTGCATGTGACCTTGAAATTGCTTGAGAGTTTGATTGCAAGCATTTTATAGCGTATTATTTGCAGGCGTTCAGTAAATTTCTTACGGTAATACAAACAACCAAACAACGAAAGATTGAATATTTGTGCTGCACATCCCTCATACGAAATACCATTCCCACCGTATAGAGAGAATACAGAAACTGAACTGAAGAAAGAGTGAAAAAGATATAATAATACAGAAATATTACATGCAAATAAATGAAATAGAGGAATTAGTTAGAGAAAATAATAATGAGAAATACATAATTATACAAAGGAGTACAAAGGAGTACAAAGGAAATCAAGCAACAACAGTTCTAGTGACCCTTCTAGGTTGCTTGTCCTCCAAAACACTGAGGATCAAGTGTCCAAACAGTGGTTTAGAGTGGGTAAGGGAACATTGGAAAGGGAACTACTACCCTGCCACTAACGTGGCAGGACTAGGAAGTTAGTAGGGGACATATGGGTTAGTAACTGAGGGGAGGATAAAGTTATTCATTTACAAACGCAGTCAGTCGCGGGTTTGATGCGAGATATTTGTCTAGGCGGAATTTAAATGAATCAACGGTGCTGCAGTCTATAACGTCTCGGGGAAGCCCATTCCACAAGTTGACAACTCGATTGAAGAAGAAATTCTTAGATTCGTGCGAGTTAAAAGATTTACCAATAATTTTGCAACCGTTTCCCCGCGTGTAATTAGATTGGTCGATAGTGAAGTACTTACTACAGTTCATATTGTCGATGCCTTTGATGATTTTGAACACTTGAATTAAGTCGCCTCTTAATCTGCGCTGGGTTAAAGGAAATAGATTTAATTCTCTAAGACGCTCTTCGTATGGTTTGTTCTTTAGGCTAGGTATCATTTTGGTAACTCTACGTTGAACTCGTTCTAGCTTGTTTATATCTTTTTGGTAATAAGGGCACCAGGATTGAACGCAGTATTCCAGAAGAGGGCGGACTAAGGAATTGTAAAGGGTTAGGATAACTTCTTTGGATTTATGCTCAAATGACCTGCCTATAAAGCCAATTATTTTGTTTGCCTTCTTAACAACTTCTGAACATTGTTGACTCGGTTTTAGGTTACTCGATATTGTTACTCCCAGATCAGTTTCTCTGTTTACATTCTTAAGCTGAGTGCCATTCATCGAATAGTTTGCTTTCTCATTTAGGTATCCGACATGTAGTACTTTACATTTATCCGCATTGAAACTCATTTGCCAAATTTGGGCCCAACATGACAATTTATCTAGATTGTGTTGCATATCGTCAACTTGTTCTTTTGAGAGTACGCTATTTGCAATTTTTGTATCGTCAGCAAATTTTGAGATTGTGCAGGTGAGACCCTCATCTATGTCGTTGATGTAAATTAGAAAGAGAATTGGTCCTAGTACCGATCCCTGGGGTACCCCGCTACTTACATTGGTCCATTTAGATGCCTTACCGTTTATGACTACTCTTTGCTTTCTGTTGCTGAGCCAATTTTCTATCCATTTCAACACACCGTCTTGTATTCCATACGCTTTTAGTTTTAGCAGTAAACGTTTGTGGGGAACTTTGTCAAAGGCCTTTTGAAAATCAAGGTATATAATATCTACAGCTTTACTCTCATCGTAGAGGTTGAGGATATCGTGGAAGAAGTCTAAGAGGTTTGTTAAACAGGAACGTTTTTTACGAAAGCCGTGTTGAGTATCTTTAAGTATGTTATTTTCCTCTAAGTGATTTATGAGTCTGTCTCGTATGACCGTTTCTAGCATTTTACATACAACTGAGGTTAAGCTAATTGGACGATAGTTACTGGGTAGGGATTTGCTGCCTTTTTTGAATATCGGTGTTACGTTGGCTAGCTTCCACTGATCAGGCATAGTTCCAGACTGCAAGGATTTATTGAATAGTAATGTCAGTGGTTTGGAGAGCTCATTCTTAGCTTCCTTTAGAACTCTAGGCGAGATTGTATCAGGTCCTGGCGTTTTATTTACCTTGAGTTTATCTAAACAATTCAATACTTCTCTCTCTGTAACGGTGATATTGCTTAGAACATCTGAATTATCAATCTGAATCGGCGATGGTGTAGGGATATCACTGAGGTCTTCTGTTGTAAAAACTGATGCAAAGAAGGTATTGAGGGCATTACTCATTTGTACTTCGTCTTTGGTGTATTCTCCATTTTCATCGACTAACGGTCCAACAGTTGAAGTAACTACTTTTTTCTTTCTGATATAACTATAGAATTCTTTCGGGTTTGTTTTACTTTGATTCGCAATATGTAACTCTAAGGTCTTTTTACTTTGCTTAATTAACTTTTTGGCTTTGCGTCGTAGCTCTACAAATTTCACCCGTTCTTCGTCATTTTGTGAGGATTTTAATCTATCATTAGCAAATTTTTTAGCAAGCAGGCAGTTTGAAATATCTTTATTCCACCATTTGGGCTTATTATTATGGCCTGGACGCCGTATTTTCGATGGTATGCAGTCTTGCACTGCTTTTAGGTAAGTGGTTTCGAATAACTTCCAAGATGTATTTATGTCGTTATTGTTAATTAAAAAGCTCCAGTCAGTTTCTTTAAACATAGCTCTAAGTTTATGGAAGTTTGCTTTCTTGAAATTAGGGACTTTTTCGATGCTACTATTTGGTTCGTTACTAGTAAACTTTAAAGTGAAAGTTATCGTACGATGGTCGCTGTTACTGAATTCATCACCAACATTCAAATTCTCTATCAATTCTTCTTTTGTTGCAAGTACAATGTCAAGAACGTTATTACCACGGGTCGGCATTCGAACAAATTGATAAAGCGAACTCTCTTGCAAGTTCGTATACAAGTCATGTCCGGAGTGTGAAGTAAGAGTATCGCCCCACTTGGTCACAGGTAAATTAAAGTCGCCAAAAATTACGGTATCTTGTGAGTTACTTACATCTGCAATTTGTTCGTAAATTTCTCGGTCAGTTTGCACTGATTGAGCTGGAGGTCTGTATATTAACGCAAGTATTATTTTTGTACCTTTATTATTCTTTATTAGCACAAAAGATGTGTCGACGTTCACAATTTGAGGTTTTGACACGAGGGTCGGGTTAAGACTTTCTTTGATATAAAATAAAACGCCACCTCCATTTTTATTTATTCGGCTGTTCTCAAACATTACATAACCGGGAAGTGAATACTCTGCTAAAAAGTCTCTATCTTGTGTATTGAGCCAAGATTCTGTTATGCCAATCACATCATAATTTTCTGTAAACACTAGTTCCTCTAAATCTGAAAATTTATTGCGTATGCTACGAGCGTTTGCATAGAAAACATTCAAAGTTTTGGATTTGGGATTCAAGGAACGGTCTTTATTCAAATTATTGGTTCTGGTCGGATCTACATTTACATTCATGGCTGTCCTCGGTCCTCGGTCGTTATCCCTGACGGTTTTGAATTTGGGTCGTGTTGGTTGAGCTTTATCCAAATTCGCGGTTCTTGACGGATTAGTATTTAATTCCTTTGTAGATTGCCGTCCTCGCTGTCTTCGGTCCTCCTTCCTGGTTGTCCTGTGCTGAGTCGATTTCTTCTCCGAAAATCCTTCACCGCATCGTTGAGAAGACGCCCAAAACGCGCTGCTCCCACCTGGTTCAGATGAACTCCATCGTCCGAAAACAAATAGTCATCGTAGTAGAAATTGTCCCAGGTGTCGACGAATCCCACGTTCTCCTTCCTGCAGAGGTTTGCTAGACAACGATTTGTGCTGGTGGCTATGTTGTAAAATCGGCTCTCTACACCGAGCCGGGGGACGATTCCTGAGACGATGATCCTTGATGACTTCTCCTTAAACGACTTGATCAGCTGCTGGTACTTTAAAAGCAAATCTTCCGACCGGGTTCGCTGTACATCGTTGGATCCAACGTGGATGACGTACATTGTATTAGCTGGGGATGAGGAAGAGAGAAAGGGATCACAAGAGAGGGAAAGCGAGCGAGCCAGAGAGACAGACAGACAGACAGGAGGAGTGAGAGAGATTAGAGAAAATAATAATGAGAATTACATATACGGATGAGGAAGAGAGAGAGAGACAGAGCGCGCGAGAGAGGGAAAGCGAGCGAGCCAGAGAGAGAGAGAGAGAGAGAGAGACAGACAGACAGACAGGAGTGAGAGAGAGAGAAAGAAAGAGAGAGAGAGAGAGAGAATACAGAAATAAGGAGAAATAAGAGAAAAATAAGACCGATTACCGAAGGAATAGTAGACGCGCGAGAGGCCGAAGTCAGGCCAAAGCGAACGCAACCGAACGCGCCCGGGAAATAGACCATAAAGTACCTCCTCTTCCTCACCTCTTTCCACCCTCCACACTCATTCATAACATCCATTCATAGACTTATATGGGGAGACGAAGAGTTGCTCTTTCCAAAAATGATAGTTTCGTTCGCATTGGAGCCATAGTAACGGCGCTAGGGCGAGTGAAATTGAGCGAATATTTCGGGATTATGCCCGCTGAGCAGTACAGTGTAAAATACCTTACCACCCGCTAAATAAGGGTTAAAATGGTTTCACAGCTTCTTAGAACACCGAACATTTAAAGTAGCAATAGGAGGCACGCTATCTCAAGAACATCCCCATCACAGAGGACTACCTCAAGGCTCAGGCATCAGTCCACCCCTATTCAATGCTCTATTGTCAGACATACCCAAAACACCTCACACCACCCACCTGATATACGCCGATGACGTAGCCATTATATGTGAAGCCACAACCCTACACGAAGAAGAACACCACCTACAGGAAGCCACAGACCTGATAGCACAATGGTCGACAGAATGGGGACTTCAGATCAACAAGCAGAAAAGCGCCCTAATGTGCTTCACCCGCAAAAGACTTCCAAGATTACCTAGCATAATCATCGAAAACACCCCAATTCAACTAGTGAGAGAACATACCTTCCTCGGCTTGAAACTAGACGGCCCTTCCCTGACGTGGAACAAACACATTGATTACCTCCGCACATCCTGTACAAAACGTCTAAACATCATGAAGTACCTGGCCGGGGCAAGATGGGGAGCCAGTAGAGAAATGCTATTAAAATTCTATACAGTATATATCCAGAGCAAAGTACAACATGGCAGCCCCGTATACGGTTCAGCCGCTCCAACACACCTAGACAAGCTCAACACAATCCAAAACTCAGCCCTTCGAATAGCGCTGGGAGCATTCTGCTCATCGCCAATAGTCTCCCTCCAGGCCGAAGCAGGTTTACTGCCACTTAATCGTACCAGACAATTGACAGACAGCAAATGGCTATTGAAAGCTTCCCAGCTACCAGAAAACCATCCCCTACAATTGTCCGTCACCAGAGAATTGACAAACAGACCCATAAACAGGCAAGGATATCGAACATCCTTCATCTCTCGCTCCGCTCACACTTTACAAAGACTGACAGGCACCACAATCCATTCAGCACCCACAGCACCAGTTCCACCAGTCCCCCCGTGGATAACCCTAACCAACATGATCTTCACAACTCTACATCCGTCCTTCAAAAAATCACAGGACTCAGCCAAAGCCAAACACCTATTCAACGAACTACACCACACTAAATTCACAAACCACTCCCCAATCTTTACAGACGGCTCATACATCCCATCCCCCCCATCAGCTGCAGCAGCCGTCTATTATGAAGAGATAAGCATCTGCCAGTCATGGAAACTCGCTGCCACCCACTCTAACATCACCTCAGAACTTTTTGCAATCCAAAAAACACTCCAGTTTTGCCAATCACATCTCCCACTACAGAATATAGTAATATACACAGATTCCCAATCTTCACTCCATCTACTCCTCTCGCCCAATCCCGAATCGCATAGAAACATAGTCCACACCATACAACATATCCTCATCACGACACTTAACTCGCCCAGAAATATCAAACTACAATGGATCCCCTCACATGTTGGCATTAAGGGTAACGTAATCGCAGACGAGGCAGCCAAACTAGGACACCAGCTAACCTCCATCGAGCCTCTACCCCATGACATCCACACACTATCAGCAGTGAGCAGAACAAGGGCAAGACAAGAATGGGACACAGAGCTTTCAAACCTCCTCCCTGAAAAGCACTTAGGCCTCTTCAGAACCGACTCATCACACCATCCATGGACACGATCCCAAACTAGGAACATCGATGTCGTAATTACGCGCCTCAGAATCGGTCATTCCGGGTTGAACAAACCTCTACACAGATTGAAATTGGCCCCGGATCCACACTGCCCTTGGTGCAGAAACACCGAAGACACCATCACTCATTTTCTTCTGCATTGCCCAAGATTTCACTCAATGAGAACAATCCTTAAAGACACCTTAAACAGGATGAATATTAATAACATAACCATCCCCGTACTACTAGGAGCAATAGACGTGACCCCAGAGAAAAGGCAGAGAGTGTTACAATGCACAATTAATTTCCTTAAAAAGTCGGGGAGAATTCCACGACTCTAAAGGCAGTCCTGACAAAACTGTCCTCGCTAGGGTTTATTAGTGACGTTCAGTTGCTACCTTCCCTCCAACACATCAACAACAACAAGTTTTTCATGACTCGAGCTCTGGTAAACAAATCCTGGGAGGAAGAAGAAGACGGCCGTACTGTTCAGACGTGCTGGTCTCTTGTGTTTTTCATTTTCTATTTCCCGGGCTATTGCTCAGGTGGGCCATCGGGCTTGCCAGCTGGCTTTCCTGGCTAGAGTCAGTGGGACCGTGGTGGGTAGTGCTGGGGGATGAGTGTGTGTAGTGGGGGTGGTGAGGGGGATGTGGCGGGCCTGGCGGCCATGGACGATCAGTCGTTTGGTGGCCTGAAGCGGAGTCTGGTCCTTGATGAGGTCGCTGATGGCCCTCCCGGGCCTCTCAATGATGGGGCCAAGGTGCAGAGGAAGTTGTCGGTGGATGGGGTGCCCAGTGTGCCGGTGGACCTGGCCCAGGGGGCCGTGGGGGTGCCGGATGGCTCGGACGACGCTGACTTGGTAACGTACATTATTCATTCTGTTCCTCGACGGCGTGTCTTTGACAATTCTGCCAGGGTTACGGCGGCTGTGGGGGACGCTCCATTTGGTGAGTATGTGCGGCCACACAGCATCACGGTACTGGGTCGGGGTGAGGCCCTGTGTGTCTCTCTTTCCCGCGGGGTTATTGGTAAGGGGATTAGGCCTCTAGAGGAGTTGACTAGTTTCGGGGACTGGACGGTGGTGTGCCGGGAGTCCATTTCCCCGGGGGATAGCAGGTATTCCTGGGGGAAGATCGGCCCTGTTGACCCTGTCATTTCTGAGAGTGCCATCATGGGGTCCCTTAGGGTCCTGTCTGATGTTCATGGGGTTGCGTCAGCGGCCCTGGAGGAGGTCACGCGGCTCTCTAAATGCATGGAGCGGGATGGTGGAGGCGAGTGGGGTGGGTCGGGTTCTCCTTCGGTGAGTTCCGGGGTGGTCCGCTTGCGTTTTCGGGGTTGCTTGCCTTCCAGGGTTGTCTTAGGCTCGGTGTGCTATCCGGTTTCGAGGTACTCTTTTAGGCTGCTACGGTGTTTCACCTGCCATTTTTTTGGTCATGGTTCGATCACCTGTCGGAATAAGGTGCGCTGTCGGAACTGTAGTGGGTTTCATCCTATGGCGTCGGGTGACCACTCGTGCCCTAATTCCCCTAGTTGTTATTTTTGTGGTGGTGGACATCGGGTGACCTCCCGCTCCTGCCCCGTTTTCTTGAAGGCTCTCGAAATCCATGAGGACTACAAACAGGAAAAGTTTGGCCTGCCTGATCTCAACCGGAAGGTTCGGGAACTGAATCCTACCCAGCGTCGGTCTCCTCCGCGTTTAGGGTCGTCTCCGGTTGTAAGTGGCTCTGCTGGCCCGCGTCTCCCGCCGAGGTCGGCGGTGGCGGGTGACCGGCTGTATGCTTCGGTGGTCACGGGCAACAGGTTTGAGGTGTTGGGGGATCAGGCGGATGACCTGGATGTGATTCGGCCACATGGTGTTGGCGTAGGGGTCATGGGCGAGGTGGTTCGGCGTGAGGTTCGGGTCTCAGAGGGGGCCTCCTCTGACGCTGAAGTGGTCCTTCATCGTCCATCGTCCCCGAGGCATCTGCGCCGTCGTAGTGGTCCTCGGCCTCGGCACAGGTTGTTGGATGCCTCTCCTCCCAGGGCTCCGCCGCCAGTCCCCCAGATGCTCCCTCCCCCTTGCCCGAATAATATTTCTGTCTCCCCCCGGCCTACCTCTGGTCCTTTAGCGTCTAGTGCTGGTAGTCCGACGGTGAGGCAGCAGTCTGCCCCTCCCCCCCCTGTAACTGATACATTTGGCTCGTTGGTGACGGATTTCTGGGAGTGCATAGTGTCAGGCCGTACTCTCAAGGAAGTTTGTCTCGCATTGATACCCAGACTGTTGGCTCTGTTGGTGTCCCGTTAGGGTTGCCCAGGTTATCGGAGAAGTTTCTTTTGTGGAATGCTCGGTCAGTTCACCTTAAGACTCAGGATTTACGGTTGTTGGTGGAACGTGAAGCCCCTATAGTGGTAGGGCTATGCGAAACTTGGCTTTCTTCCACGTTACATTTCCAGATCCCTCATTTTAATGTGTATCGGGCGGATAGGGACTCTAGGGGTGGTGGTTTGGCTCTAGCGGTGCGGGATACGGTCCCAAGCAAGATGTTCGGTTTGCAACGGTTTGCTGGTGGAGACCTGGAGGTTCTGGCGGTGAGCGTGGCCTTACGGAAGGGGTGGGCTACTGTGTTCATCTGTTATAACCCTTGTCGGAATATTGCTCTGCCGGAATTTCAACATTATTTTAATCAATTGCCGTCGCCCTGTCTGGTGATGGGGGACTTTAATGCGCGGAGGTTTGCCAGCTCCAGCAAGAGGGCGTGGCGTTTTGTTCGGCAGATGAATGGCCAGAGGGTGGACACTTCTTTCCCTCTTACTGTTGGCGGTCGGCTAGTCGGCGATGCGCAGGAGCAGGAGCAGGCGGATTGTTTGGCAGATCACTATCGGGTGCTGTTTGAGGCCCCACCGCAACTACCGGATGTGGATCGGCTGGAGTCAGTAATTTCGTACCATCTTGAATCTCCTAATCCTGACGGCCTTGCCGATCCGCTGACCGCCCATGAATTGCACCGCACTTTGGACTCACTCCCCAAGGGTAAGGCTGTGGGTCACGATGATGTGGCGTATGAGATGCTTGCCCATCTGCCGCAGGAGGGGTTTGATGTGTTGCTGGACTTCTATAACAGGAGCTGGTCTACTGGTACATATCCGGCTCTGTGGAAGTCGGCCCTCCTCCTTCCGTTCCCTAAACCGGGTAAGGATCCCTCTTTGCCATCTTCACGTAGGCCCATCTGCTTGTTGTCGGTGGTGGGTAAGGTGATGGAGAAGATGGTTTCACAGAGGCTCACTTGGTGGCTGGAGACTAAGGCACTCCTTCCTGATGTTCTTCATGGTTTCCGCCCGGCTAGGGGCACCGTGGATGTGCTCCTCCAGCTGGAATATCGCATCCAGGATGCATATCGGAACAAGAAGGTGCTCCTCGTGGCGTTCATCGATGTTGCGAGTGCCTTTGATTCGGTTTCCCATGCCGGGGTCCTATAAAAATTGGGTATGCTTTGTGTTCGTGGGAAGGTTTTATCGTGGCTCTGCAGCTACTTGCTTGAGAGGTCCCTTTCAGTGACGGTTGGTACCTCTACGTCGCGGCCTTTCCCTGTCCGCCGTGGTGTGATTCAGGGGTCGATCTTGGGTCCACTGTTCCTGAATGCCATGTTGTCTGATGTCCCTCGGTCCCGTAATGCTACGACGATGGTGTATGCCGACGATCTTGCCATCGTCTGCTCAGCGGACACGCTTTTACAGGCCCAGACTGCTCTGCAATTGGCGGTTGATGAGCTCTGTGAGTGGGCGAGGGACTGGGGCCTACGACTCAATGCCCAAAAGAGCGCTCTCATGTGCTTCACGTTGAAGACTAAACTCCCGGGTCTGCCTACGATTACGTTGGGGGGTGAGCCTCTCACATATCGTACGTCACACACCTTCTTAGGTTGGGATGGGCCGGTATTGACTTGGAGGAATCATGTGGACTACCTGCGATCGTCTTGCATGAAGCGGCTGGGTATAATGAAGTGTATAGCCGGGTCCAAGTGGGGGACGTCTCGGGATGATCTGCTGTGTTTTTATGAGTCTTTCATCAAGAGTAAGGTGGCTTATGGTAGTGCAGTGTATGGCTCGGCTTCGTCGTCAGTTCTTAGCCGCTTGGACCCTATTCATAACACGGCCCTCAGGGTGGCGTTGGGGGCTTTTTGTTCCTCCCCTACCGTGTCCCTCCTAGCGGAAAGTGGGTCGTTGCCTCTGTCCTGGTCTCGGGTGTTGACGGATTGTAGGTGGGCGGGGCGAGTTGCTACTCTTCCTGGGCATCACCCGTTGTCGGGCCTGCATGCTTCGTCAGGGGTCTCCAGGAATGCACCATCGTGGCCTGTGAAACGGCGTCAGCCTTTCCTGGTGAGGAGCCTCCTCCACTATCGGCAGATAGCTGTGGACCCTCCCTCTCCCTCCCCGACCCCCTCTGTGTCTCCGGTCCCGCCGTGGGTTGATCTCACTCCTCGCATCCGGGTTACCTTCCATGAAGGTTACCGGACGTCGACGGATGCTGGACTTGCCCGGGCCTATTTTGCTGAGCTGGTGGGGTCGTGTTATCAGGGGCACTTCGGTGTCTTCACGGATGGTTCCTGCGTTCCTCCGGCCTCCTCGTCCGCGGCTGTCTACTATGAGGACCTCTCCCTCTGCCAGACCTGGAGGTTGTCTGGGCACCATCCCATCATAGCGGCGGAACTGTTTGCCATTCTTCGAGCCCTGGAGTTTGTGCGGTGTCATATTCGGCCTCAACGGGTCGTCTTGTACTCGGATTCCCAAGCCTCCCTCCATCTGCTCCTTGCGGCCCGCCCGGCTACATATCCTCGTCTTGTCTTCGCCATCCAGGTGTTGCTGGTTCACTTTTTAGGTCATCCGTGGGAAGTGGTCCTCCAGTGGGTTCCTGCGCACTCGGGCATTCGTGGCAACACGGTGGCTGATGCTGCGGCGACGCTGGCGCACGCTTCGGTAGAGGTTGAGTCGGTTGACATGGATGCGAGGACACATGCCCGGGTTGTCGGGCGGGCTAGTCGCGGACTTTGGGACAGGGAGCTACGGGTGCTATTGCTGCAGACGACCATGGGGAGATACCGGTGGGATTCGTGCCCCCAGCCTTGGAGTCGACACCCCCTGCGGAAACTCGATGTCTCGCTGGCCAGGCTGCGTATTGGACACACTGCGCTGTCAGCACACCTGTTCCGACTCCGCATGATACGGTGCCCGGACTGTCGCTGGTGTGGACAGCCCGAAACCCCTGAGCATCTGGTGGAGGTGTGTCCGCGGTTCTATAGTCACAGGGTCAAACTTAGGGACTCGGTTCGCCGTTTGTCGTCTCGGGGGTTCAGCTTAGGGCTCTTGTTAGGCCACGGTGTCCGGGATGCGGATGTGTGTTCTCAGCTCTCTCGTGCCTTATGTGTCTTCCTCTTGGCGACACATGTTGCCGACATAGTATAGGGTCCCACTGATGGTTAGTCTTCTAGGGCCAAGCAGGTGGCATCCACCCGAAGGCCCTTTAATAATAACAACAACAAGACCCTCAACTTTCCATTAGTTCCCTACTTCCGTTTCCATAGTATCCCAAGCACCTATAACTAATTATGTCTGCCAAAATAAACCGCATCCGACCTTGTGAATGGCCCAAAGATGCACTTGTATCATTAGCCTATGTGAATTGATAAAGGAACGCAGAGTGATATGGGACGCCAGGGACCCGCTGTACTGCAAACTTAAAATCCGGTATCAAAGCTTCGAGGCGTTTGGCGGCGAAGTACCCAGCAGAATTGCAAGAATTAACAGGAGGTAAGACTTCTCTAGTACCGTATCTGTATCTAAATGGTAGCCTAGCCTAGGCAGCTAGGCTATAGGCTAGCCTAGGCCTAGGCATTTACAAAGTTAAAGGTGTAGGCACCCTTAGTAGCCTAGAGTAAGCCTAGGCTATTTTGGCTATTCTACAATACCATATAAATAGGATAGCCTAGCCTATAGCCTAGGCCTAGGCCTAGGCCTATTGACAATATATGAAAGCATTAGCCTACCCTATAGTGCAGAGAACAATGCTTAGTGTTTGACTCAGGGTGTCAATCCACAAAATATGAATGGTGTCATCATTATGGTTTATTATTTTGTTAGGCCTATCATTATAGCGCGAAGGCGCGAGCTCTAGGGGGGTTTGGGGGCATGCACCCCTGTGATTTTTTTGATAATTTAGGTGTCTAAAACAGTATTTCCTGCAATCTAAAAGCAATCAAGATGGAAAATATGGAGACCAAAATTTTCATTTTAGCCTATCTTTTTGTTTCATAGCCTAAAAAAAAAGGGTTGGGGGAGTTTCTGTTATCATTATACAAAAAGTTAATTTGCGTTATCACTCAAAAAAACAGCGTCGTTTGACACCCTGGTTTGACTAAGCTAAGGCTAGCATGTTATTTTGTTTTTGCCCAATAGGCCTAGCCTAGGCTTTGTATTTTTTAATGTGAATGAATTTTACCCACTAGCCTACCGTACCTTTGATTTTAGGCTAAGGTGCGTCTATTTTTCTTTGCAAATTAGCCGGTAGCGGAACCATTTCCATTGAGCAAAGAAATGGGTAGCCTAATGGTGTCTGGTAGGCCCTAAATGTAATAAACTTTGGTTGAGCGCTATAGCTATTAAACCTCGGAGCGAAAGCTAGAGAGAAATGGCAGTAGGCCTATAGGCTATAAGTAACCTGAACATTATTATTTTTAGTTCCAATTTACTCGTATTTTTACAAGAATAAAATGGAGCGTTTTGTGTACAATTCTGAAGATTACGCTAGCAGATTGGTCTAATTTAACACATTTCTTGAATTAAGGCATAGGCCTAGCCCAACAAAAATTACCCGTCACCTAAATAACATTAACTCACTAGCTTGGCTATTACAGTGTCTGTATTAGTTTTGGTAAATTTCTATAATTGCACCTATAGGCTAGGCCTACGAGCTAAAAAATATATTATTGTATTTAACAGGAAGGTACGACGAGGTAAGTGATATGGTATAGGTGGCAATATGCGGAAATGGATTATAAGGGCATTCCGCCCCCTCTGACCCCCTTACGAAAATCTATGGTTACTCACTCCACCCCAACTGGATTTCTACTGTTTTACCCAACCAGCGGGGGTGTGGGGGCGGCAGCCCCCTCCCATAATACTAGGTTAGGTTAGGTAAGGTTGTTAGGTTAGGCTAATGTCTCTCTAAAACAATGTAAAATCCGTGTCACATCTAGATTGATAGACTTTTGTCAGAGGGGGAGAAATGCCCTTATAATCCATTTCCGCATATTGCCACCTATACCACATCACTTACCTCATCATACCTTCCTATTAAATACAATAATAATTTGTTTAGTTCATATAGGTGCAATCATAGACCTATACCTTATTTTTAAAATTCACTTATTGTGATGTGTGATCCACATTGGAAATGTGTGCTATTATTTCCAATTGGTTAGCGTTAGTTTTATTAGACTATATTTTCCCATTATTGTCACCGAGAAATGTAATATGGCAAAAAATATGAAGTTTGCTGCATTAGACCTGGGTACTGGTATCGGTTTAATTAAAAAAATCAATAGGGCCTAGGTACGCACTTGGCATTTAAAGAGGTTTTTAAATGCCAAGTGCGTACCTATTGGTTATCTTACCGGGTAAGGTGACCAATAGGTACACACCGGTCCAATAGGTACTCACTTGCCATTTAAAAACCTTTTTATGCTAAGTGCGTACCTATTGGACCGGTGCGTACCTATTGGTTAACCTTACCCTATATATTATTATAATCACCCAACCTATCAACTTGCTATTATTTTTGTGATTTACCGCCCTTCTCATTCAATGGGATTTCAACGAAGGGTTATTCTCTATCTATCTATCTATTGCCTGACGCCGTGATCCCCGAAGGGGTGGCCACGAACGAACCGCCCCCATGCACCTCTGTCCCCAGTCAGTCGACGCCCCTCCCCCCAACCAGCACCGCCTTCGTTCATGTAGTTCCTCACTCCATCCTTCCACCTCATATTCGGTCTACCTCTCCCCCTCTGTCCCTCCACCTCGCTCTCGTACACCCTCTTAGTCATTCTCTCGCTTTCCATACGTTCCAAGACATGTATACTGTACCGGTATGTGTATTATAGTTAGGCTAAACTTAAAATTTATGTTTAGCCTATGCTATACATAATTTTCACTCCTACGTATTTTGGTATCATTCAAGGAGGCGCAATAGTCTCCTTCAATATTATCATTATGTACCGGTACCAGTATATGTTTATTTCACTATTGGTCTTAATCATACCTAAACACATCTTTAATGGTTGCTATTTTATTACAGATCATATACGAGAAAAATTAAAGGGGATGAAGGCTTACTACCTTAGGGAGCACAAGTGAGTGAGGAATACTCCAGGCGGCTCTGAGGGGAAGGTTCACGTGAAGTGGGATCTGTTTGAATACTTGGCCTTCTTGAGCGACACCATGGACTACACCACTGAATCTTCTTGGCCCATACCCAAAGAAAAGGTTAGTTATGAACATTTTTGTCGACTTAACATACATTTACTGCTCTACTCTACTTGACGTACCGGTACCAACCACTCGTCTTGCAACACAATCCCACCCCTACTCTGAAACTCTCACACCCAAGAGCGAAACGATACTGGCAATCTTTTATTCTAGCCAACAGCTAAACTCTGGAACGCTCTCCCTGAATCCATTTTCCCTCATCCTATGACTTAAATTGCTTCAAACTCTGTGTGTCTTTGTATTTTGGCTCAAACATACCCTGTCTGTGGCCATGTCAATCATTCAACTCTGGGAGAGGCACTTGTCACATGCAGTTTTGTCTTGTCTCCCTCATCCACATAGAAAAAAATGGTACCGGTACCGTACACTTTAATGATCGAGTTTGACTGATGCATAGGAAGTTACGGTACACATTTTCTTTGCCTGCGATATGGAATTGAGTTTTGTCAAAATTAAGATGTATTATTACCAGTACTTAATAAATTTGGCCATATTCCACACAGTACCACACACAAACATGAACTTCAAAATTGGGTGGTGTGAAAGCATGTGGTAGATATGTCAGCGGCTCGCTTGGTGTAGTGACTAGCGTCTCGGACTTCCACCCAGAAGGCCCGGGTTCGCGCCCACGCTCGGCGCATTAAAGATTTTTCACAAGCGCTGAGTCGTTACCATCCCTCATGAGCAAAGGGATGGGGTAGTAGTACAGGACCCCAATGGAAATACGCCTAATCGGCCTTATTGAGCTATCCTTAGCTAGCTTAGCATGCGCTAGCTTTAAGAACTTATTATTATTATTATTATTATTATAGCGGTATTGAAAATTAACCAAATCTAGAAATTATCTTGAATATTTTGCTGTTGTGAAAAATTTGTCTTCATACTGTTGCCACTACTTAGCCTACTAATGAACAAGCATTTACTCCACACACCACCATCATCATACAAAGATATCATGGATTGAAGAAAAATATACACATTTTGGTTTATGTATTTACCTTATAAATAATTATATATTACCTATAGGCCAACTAAGATTACCAATAGCTTTGAAAGTACATTAACCTGGGGTTATTAAGTACCGTACGGTATATCAAAGATAAATATAAATGCATAATTATAGCATTAGGCTATTTTTTTTTACTTTTAACTGTTTCATTTTTCATGTATTTATCTCTGTTTTGGTATAAGAATTGTTGATTTTATACAGTTTATCCTGTATTATGTATCTATGTATGTACGGTACGGTATTATTATAATCAGGCACATACCCCATAGCTGGGGGTGGCCTACTCGAGACAGAGCCTGAAAACGAAACAACATTAAAGGTTCCAGTTTTTAGGATTTGGAACCACTTTTGCGCTCCCTCGCCCCTTGTATCTTCTACAGAAGTACTGTACATATATTATAATTCAAGTTTGCATAATATGTTATGCTAATATAGGCTATTTTTCGTTTTGACAGATTTACTCAGATTTGAAGGAAGAGCTGGACCCCTCTACAGAAGTGTTGGTTACACTGGAAGTAGACCCAACTGTCGACTCGGTACAGATTAGTTCAGAGGATGAAGATAAGGTTCACAAGTTGTTGGCGGATGTTGAAGCTTGTGAAACCTACTACAGCACAGGCTCAAACACACCCAACTCATCGAGTCCTTCAAGCAGAAACGTTTCTCCACCGAGGAAAAAGCTACTAGGTTGCAAAGTATGAACCAATTCAAACACTTCAACTACATCCAGTGGGGGGCTAGCATCTGGGGAACGAACGTTGCCTCAGCCTCAATCTCAGGAACCAGGACGTGCGCAAGCCGCTAAAAAACAAAAACAAATACAGTATGACAGAGCCATAGCGGTAATGTCTAATGCCCTGGAGCCAAAGAACACCGCCACGTTGACACATGGAATTGAGATTGCCGTGGAGTCCATAGCTGCCCGACTCACACCAACTCAGCAGATTGAGTTTGGGGCTCGAATCCTCCAAGCATCGTTGGCAATAGTCAAAGAGATGGAGTCGATGGACATATAATAATAAAGTGTTGAATTGTTATATTGTTGTTGAACTTTCCCTTTTAACTTTAGCTTAATGTCTTTAGGAATTAATTTTGCCCCTCTGTCTAGTACAAAAAGTAGAGCAGCCAACATTCTGATGAATAATTGGTGCTTTAGAAAAATAAGATACATTGTTATTATTATTTATTAATAATATCAAAGGACACCGATGCTGTCCACCCATCAAATGTTAAACTATACTCACTAGTTCATATAACTTAAGTCACTTTTTCAGTTACGTATTAGTTGGAGACTATTTCCATACCTATTTATATAATAATCTGAGGAAGGTTGTTAATAAGGTGCTCATGGATGTCATGCTCTACACTTGATATCATATGTTGCAGTTTGTCACTACACATCCATCTCACCATCCTATCTATTGCGTTCCATTCTGTTGGTACCACCCACTTTGACAGGCCATGTTTCTAAAGCATGTCATTGCGCTTCCAACACATGCAGCATACACCTTTCCCTTCAAGGGGAGAGCGAGTCTTCTCATGGTGATTAGTGGTAAAACTTCTCTAAATTTTCCCCAGCCGCATCTTATTCCAGCAATAGTGGCACCCACCACCGGCAGAGATGGTATCTCCCAAGAAGCATAACTTGGCCATCATTTCCATTGCCTCATTGCCAAAGTTAACACTCTTGAGCCGGTCATTGAATACAAGCTCTCCTTTGAATACAAATTTCTCAATTTTGGACTTTTTTCTTGGTAGAGGTCCCTATATTCTCGTGCAGCATTTCTTCATGTCATGTACCCAGCTGCGGCAGTCGCTACACTGTATCGAGTTCGCGCCCACCTTTTTTCTGCATACTGTACTGCGCATGGTTTGTGATAAGAGGTGCTGCTTACCTATGAATGCTCATAGGGTGAATCTAGATGTGCGGCTGGATGGGGAAATACTCGTACAAGTGCAGTATTTTAGATATCTAGGAGGAATGATAAACAGGAATGGAGGTAAAAAAAAGATTATGTGAAGGAATGAAAGTTATCGGAGCAAAGAGAAATATTTGGAAGGTGAGAAATCTTGGAATGATAGGTAAAAGTGCAATGTATCAAGGAATAGTTGTACCAACATTGATGTATGGGGCTATGACACGGACTGTGAAGGCAAAAGAGAGAAGAAAGCTGGAAGTGATGGAGATAAGCTGCTTGAGGAGTTTGTGTGGAGTGACTCGCAGAGACAGATTGAGGAATGAAGAGATACCTGTACGTAGGAAAGTGGGGCACCAGGAACATTTGTCGGATGGAGTGGACAGAAGGGTGCTGTACTGGTATGGACATGTTCAGCGAATGGAAGAAGAAAGCCTTACAAAGAGAATATATCAGTCACCACTAAGATGGTTTAATACACTATAGGCTAATTGGAATCATAAATAAATAGTTAGTAAAATTATAAAACATTTTATTGTATAAATGGAATATGCCTACTAAAACTACAATAATCTAATATATATAATTAACTCTCAACACAAAACACCTCCCAATGAATTTAATGAAAGCATATGATTCACCTGGGATTTGAACCTGGGTTTCCACAACAGATGTTAAACGCTCAAACCATTACACCATCAAGACAGTTAAAGGTTAAGTACATGACTAAAATTATATATCCATTAATCTAATAATGGATATACTGTACATTTTTGTTTTGGCCGCTACTATTAATATTGTACTAAATAGTGGCTCCTGAGCATGCACACAAGTACAGAAGCTAATATATGACAATTCATCCAACCCAAGTACAGTATTACCAAAGTACTGTACCCTTCATGACATAGATAATACAAACATAAATTTTCTGTCTTCATAGGAAAAAGAATGAAGTGACTAAATTTTACAAATATTAAAATTATGTATGTAAGGTCTTTAATCTGAATTCAGAAAAAGTGAGTGAATCCGGCATCACCTATTGCTTGACGTTGAGTTACTTTGAGAATATTTGGGTGAGAAAAGTGGTCATAGGTTATTAGCTCCAGGTCTTGTGCAGGTTATTAGCTCCAGGTCTTGTGCAAACACATTATGGGCTGCAGGTTTCACTTTGTGAATACAATACTATTATTAGGTGGTTAGTGAAGGTTGACCATCCGATCTTGCCATCGAACCCGTCCCACTCCATTAAAATAGGTTTTGAATGAATCACGGACAGCCTTGGCATCTCTAGCAAGATTACCAGGTGGCAAAGGCTGCAGACATTCAATTCCACCTTGAAGATGTTGTCGCCATCGACCTTGTTGTAACCTTCCATTCTGTACATCCTCCCTGTCCAGAAGGTCTTCAGTTACATAATTGTCTCTGGAGCTTACTCTCAAGCAATTATGCAAGGCTACAGCAGCAAGCACGATGTTCTTAGCATTTGGAGATGTTCGGATTGGAGTTCTAAAAACCTGAAACCGAGCTACCAGAATTCCGAAAGCATTTTCGGAAGTTCTAGCACGGGAAAGACGGTAATTAAAAATCCTTCGTTCCGGTGTCTGTTCCCTTCCCACGTAGGGTTTCATTAAGTTTGTTTTTAAAGGAAACGCATCATCTCCTACAATCACATAAGGACATCGTTCACGTGAGATGGGCAGATGATCTTCAGGAGGAATATTGATGACATTGTTATTGTTTTACAAAGCTGATTTAAGAGAACACTGATCCCAAACTACTCCATCACTTGCCCTGCCAATGGCACCAACATCCACATATATGAATTTGTAGTCTGCGTCAACTAAAGCCATGAGAATCCTGCTGAAATTACCTTTGTAATCATAGTAATCAGAACCACTGTTAGCGGGCTTTTCAAGAAGTACTCTTTTTCCCATCTAGTGTCCCAATACACATAGGGAAATCCCACGTGTTATTGTAGGCCGGAGCAATCTGGCGCCTTCTCCCTCCGAGTCCGGCATTGTCATATATAGAGGGCTTAATACTTCGTAGATGGCTCGGCAGACCTCGGGAATGATGGAGCACACCAGATTTCGGCTGACTCTGAACTGCATCGCCAAGGACCTCTAGCTTTCTCCTGAAAAAAGAAAGTAGCACACTGTAAATGCTGAAATGTACAATATATAATGATAATAATAGTAATAATGAAATTTATGTGTATTGGTAATGAGAGTAAATGAAACTACTGTAAATAATAAAAGTGTTTGATAATTATAATGTACAGTTCTATAAAGTGCAGATTAGGTACCAGTATATGTGGAGAGTATGGGCACGATATTAAATATGCTGCGAGAAAATAAGTACAGTACAGTATAATTTTGTTCACATCTGTGCCACTTAGCGAATTGTGTGGTACACAAGGAAGTTGTCAACTTTAGTACACTAGAGTACTGTACTGTACTTTCAATTATATGGCTGATTTGTTAAGATTTTATATCAAACACCACGTACATTCGCATGTACAGTAATTTGATTAAAATATATATTTAAAATAAATTATCCCAGACCAGGGCCAGGGCCTTTTGTTAACAAAATTGGCAATAAGGAAGATTCACACCCTTCACAGAGTACCGTCATCTGGGGTGAATTCGGACATCATGGCCTTGCTCGTGATCTTGGGGCTTTGCCCCCCCCTCACCCCCACATGACTAGTGTCAAATAACCAAATAACTGGGGAAACAAAAAATCTTGGGAGTTTTTAATTTTTTTCTTGGGATAGCCTAGCCTAGTTGGGTTTTTTTTTTCATTAACCTAACCAAAAAACCTAACCTAACCTAACCTAACATAACCTAAATGTATTTGGGGGCTATTAGGTTAGGTTAATGACAAAAAAAAACAAAAAACAAAATCTCCAGCAAAAAAAAAAAAAAAAATGCAAAATCCAAAAACTTTTTTTTCACCCACCCGGGGATAAAAAGTAGGGCCTATATAGAAATGAAGCATATGATGATAGGAACCCAAAACTACCATTAGAAATTTGCTACCTATATTGTTGCGTCTCCTGTATATTGACCATAGGCCTATCATTACATAAACTTTATATTCTCATTTAAATGTTGTGCATTCTATGAGGTCTATTGCAATTTCTAGGTTAAAGTAGAAAAATATAAACATGAGTTTGACTTTTATTAGGATACATTTGTAGAATTATCGTAGGCTAGGCCTAATCGTGTTCTGAAAAATTATGCCAAATATTAGCCTATTAATAGGCTAAGCCAAAGGCTGATAAGACTGCACTATGCAAATGGAAGTGGCATAGCCTACCACTGGCTATCCTATAGCCTGCTAGGCTACTATCGCCTACCAAATAACATGAAAAGTGGAAATGAAATCAGAAATTAGTCTAGTAATAGCCTACCGGTACCAGTAGAAAGTCAATGCATAGCATAGGCCTATGCTAATAATTATAACATTTACTATTTAACATAGGCTAGGATAATTCCACTCTACATTGCCTACCCTAGGCTAGGCAGCCTAGGCCTAGACCTACCTGAAAAAAACAATAAATTAGACTATTAGGCTAGGCCTAATAGGCTAATTGCCTACCACTTGAAAGTTAATGCTTACGCTAATAATTATGATAACATTTACTATTTAACCTAGGCTAGTTCCACACTTCCACTCTACATTGCATAGCCAACTTGCCAAGGGTAGGCCTACTGGTATGTGAGCTCGGAACAAAACAACTGAACAATAATAAGACATAGCCTACCTGTTGCAAAGTAGCGAAGAGTAATCACGAGTCGTTCTCCAGCACTCACAGCTTTTCTCATATTTGTGTCCATTTTTTGGATGAATGGTGTGACAAGACTTAACAAATATTCGTATTGTCTTCGGTCCAGTCGTATCCATTCATTCAAAGTTTGCGGATCTTCCAGGCTAAGCTCCCTCACCAAGCGATAATATACACTTTCCACTGGTCTCCTGGTGAGCCATTGGCGACTCCAGATGCGAGGCGGTTCAGATCTGTCTCTTAATATAGTCAAAAACGCCGCAATCACACCAAACGCTCTCCTTTGTTCATCCTCCATATTTGTGCGTTGTGGTCCACGCGTTTTCTGCTTGGCAATTCTCCGTCCACAGTCCCTACCTTTGGCTCGACTCTCGTGTGAACACTTTTTGAATTTCACAGGGAATTTGTACAGCAACTCTCCCCGTCCTTGAAGGTCGGGGGAGAGAATTGGAAACAAAAACTGTCCGTGTGAACCGACCTCCACCTGCCTATCTCTGTCGAAACTACAGGTGTTCATTTCCACAGCTTTGCGCATCACGTCACGAGACACTACTGGGTTCCTATTGTTTTTTTTGTGAAGACGTCATTATAACGCATTATGCTACGTCACGCTCTGGTCACGCGTACCCTCCGGAGCCAATCACTAATATATAATATGATGATTACGTCATTGCAATCGGCCAATCACAGATACCCACCTTGATTTACCTGAAAATTGCCAGTCGAGTCATGGCGGTAGACTGCAAAGGATGTTCACCTCTGCCACACTCTATTATTGTAGACACTACACGAAATAATACTGCTGCCCTGAAAGTATTCACAGAACATGGGTGTTTGCCGACTGATGTGACGTGTAAGAGGTAAGATTTGTTCGCATAGTTCGCATAGTTCGCATTTGTTCGCATACTTCCGGAAATTAATGGGTAATAAATACCACGTACTGAGTACTATGAATCCGCTGTACCTGGAATGCAAGGGCTAGTTTAGTATCCCACGTACTGGGTCTAGGTTAGGTTAGGTTGGGTTGTTTGGTTAGGTTAATATACTAGATCTCAGAAACAAGATTCGTAGTTGCGGTAGTAAAATGGGCGGCGGCCCAACCGCCATGGAACCGGTAAGGGTTCGTGTTGTATCCCACGTAGGCCTACTAGGTAGAGTACTACGGACACATTGTAGGCGTTAGGTGTGGATTAGGCTTGTATCCAACGTACTAGGTCTATGTTACTGGATATTTATGATTTAAATAAGTGCTACGTTTTCGATAAATCTGGTTATATAGCTTTGCAATTAGGGAAATCATGAGCCGATTTCCGACATTTCGTTAGTCTTTTAGATTCTCAAAATCCGATCCAAGTTTTGCCAAAAATTGTCTCGGGTTTTTCAAAATTATGCTTTTTGGAGTTTGCAATTTAGGGAAACTGAGCCAAAATTCTAAATTAGGTTACTGTAATTTGTTTACTCTTAAAACTCGCAAAATCCGAGCAAAGTTTTGCCAAAACTTGGCTCCGGTTTTCCAAAATTCGGGTTTTATGGCTTTTCAATTTCGGGAAACCTGAGCCAAATTTCTAAATGAGGTTACTGTCATTTTTTTGTCTACAAACTCTCAACATCCGAGGCAGCTTTGGCCAAAACTTGGCTCGGGTTTTCGAAATATTGGGTTTTAGGCCTTTGAAATACCTTAAAACCCGAGCCAAGTTTTGCTAAAATATGTTTTTATCGCCGTTTTACGCATTTAACCCCTCATTATCCCTATACTTCATAGCCCTCCCCACTATCGGGCGGCGTGTCTTAAGATCGTTGTATAATGGGGAAAACGGGATTCGCCGTGGGTTGTAATAATTTCCGAACACTATATATTGGTGAAAACTAACAGGTAAAAAAATAAAAAAAGTCCATGGTAAAATTAGTGACCATCTTATTGAAATTTTCCAGATTATCTTACGAAATTCGTGTAGGCCTTTATATATTCGGTTTTGCGACTTTGCTTTTAACGTAGTACGCAAGCTATATGCTGCTGGTAGATTATTTTTTTGGGGGGGGCATTACTCGCTAATAATTTGCGTAAAATGCCTATGCAATTACTAGGTTAATTTATTTCGAAAAGAGATTGTCAATAATTGTTCAGTATTTTAAAGAAAGTGTTCTTAACCCTCCAGATCCGGCGCCCTTAGCTCGCGACTGTACTGTGTTCCCGGGTGTTTTGCCGATTATTGGGTCATGTTCACTCACCTGTAACTCAATAAATAGGGCATCTAGTGTTATGAATAAACAAATAAAATGCTCCACAAACCTTCCTCTGTAGAATGCCGTTGAGTAGAGGTCTCTAGCCCCAGTGGTTGCATAATGGCGAGCGCAGGAAGTAGAGTGATTTTCGGCGGCAAATTCTTCCCGCGTTCGGATGCGTCGCCCTGGCCCCGGCTACCACGCACCTAGCCGCTCGTCGCACCAGAGTGTTTGCCTCCCATAGACGACTTTAGTGGTTGATATTGACAATGTGATGTTTATTTGATATCTTTATAGTTATTTTGAGGCCAATTATATAAAGTATGTGTATTAAGGTATCACTGTCACTAATATTGCTCATTTTCACTCGATACCGTACGTTTTATTAGTAATTGAGGTAGGTATTGTTATATTAGGCACTGATTATTCGTTATCACAGGTGTTTATTATACTTTGGCCATCAAATATTAGGTCTTGTGTCACTTTCACTTTGGTAAATATGCTTTGGAGAGTGTCACTGTCACTACTATTGCTCATTTTCACTCGATACCGTACGTTTCATTAGTAATTGAGGTAGGTTATTGTTATATTAGGCACTGATTATTCGTTATCACAGGTGTTCATTATACTTTGGCCATCAAATAGGTCTTGTGTCACTTTCACTTTGGTAAATATGCTTTAGAGAGTGTCACTGTCACTGATAATGTTCATTTTCACTCGATACCGTACGTTTTATTAGTAATTGAGGTAGGTTATTGTTATATTAGGCACTGATTATTCGTTATCACAGGTGTTTATTATACTTTGGCCATCAAATATTAGGTCTTGTGTCACTTTCACTTAGTTATATGCTTTGTAAACGTTTTATATACAATTTATTGTCTTTTTTCACTGATTTATATATTTATATAGGTTCTAATCATATGAATGTCACTTATTATATACATTTATGTGTCATTTTCACATATTATTATGGTGTTATTGTATTTGTATCAATTTTCTCATAATCCATTTGACTTTTGTATTGGAATAAATTGTTTTACTTCCACTTATTACCTATATATATACATATTGTCACTGTTTTTGGTACTTTTACTATGATTAGAACTCCTGCTTGGAGTGGTAATCAAAGAAGCACCCTTCAGCACAGAGTGGCACCTTACACTCCATGGTAGACTTTTTCTCTGACCTCGCCCTCAGCCTGGTGTTGTAGCAGACATGGCACCGCTTCTGCTGCTGTCAGAGGCAGGGAAATGAGCTTGTGCATATTCACGTAATATGCACAGTGCAAGCGGTCAGTAGCGGCGGGCCCAGCATGTGCCACTGCCCTCTGTGGCATAGCATACTTCACCAGGAGCTCCTTCAACACCTGCTTTTGGAAACTCCGCAGGCTATTGAACTTCCTGGGTGTGTTCTCATTCAGAAGCTTGTATATATTGTAGGCATTCAGATTGGACATGTCCACCATGTGCAGAAAGAACTTTTTGTACCATCTGCATGAGGTACGCAAACAGTCAATGAAGCCTATCTGCATGTCGGACTTGTCCACCAGCCTCATATTGATGTTGTAGTCCATGACAGCATCGGGCTTGGTCACCTTGACAGTCTCCACCATTTCCCCCTTGTGGATGGTGCTCAGGAGGTTGACCTTCTGCTGGTTGTGCCAGTGGATAGCCAGAATGGGCCCCGACTTCTTCCGGAACACATCGCCTTTCGTGGTCTTTGGAGGGAAAGGTGGCATGCCCTTCCTTCTCCCTCGTACTGTGCCTACAGTCCCCGTCTTGTGCTCATGGAGGTACTTTGAGAGAGTGGGGGACGTGTAGTAGTTGTCCGTGTAGAGGACGTGATTCTTATGGAAATAGCGGTCCATCATGGCTTGCACCACTGCTCCGCCTAAGCCAATGAGGGGGTCCACAAGCACGTCCCCTTCCTTCCCGCTGTAGACCAGGAAGTCCAGGACATAGCCAGTTCGGCAGTCGCACAGCACAAAGAATTTTATGCCAAAGCGATGTCTCTTTGAGGGGATGTACTGCCGGAAGCTGAGCTTTCCCCGGAACAGCACAAGAGACTCATCAATGACGACCTTGCGGAAGGGCTTGAAGTAGGAGGAGAAGCGGTGTCGCATTATCTCGTACAACGTCTTAATCTTCCACAGCTTGTCTGGGCAGTGGACGTCGGTGTTGGTGACAAGGAGCGCTGCGAGGATGTCAAGGTACCGGTCGCGAGACATATATTTCCCGAAGGCAGGGGTGGATATGAGATCATTGGTGATCCAATAGTCACACAACCTATGCTTCTTGACATGAGGCATTAGCATGGTGAGAGCCAGGAAGACCATGAACTCGTGATGAGTCACTGGGGTCCACTGCCTCATGTGGCCCTTGGTCACCTTGTCAAACATGTGGACCTGGAATTGGTGCTGCTTGTTGGTCTCCTTGATGACAAATCCGGTAACCTCCTAATCAAAAAAGGCCTCAAAAAGCTCATGTGGTGGAGCATTGGGGCCTGCGGGAAAATTGGGGGTAATTCCTGAACCCTCCTGTACCTCGTCAAAAGCTGGCACATCAGGGTTGTAATCTTCCCCGTCAGCCAGGTCTTCCCACTGGAAAACGTAGAATGGGTCTTGGCGACGCACACGAGGAGCTCCAGGTGGTGGCCCAGCACGCCCACGGCCTACTCGGGAGGCGCGCGGCCAGGGCGGGCCACAGCAGGATGCCCCCGGGCGGAGCGGATGGGTTGAGGGTCGTCCATGTCCATGTAGTCGTCGTCGTCAGAGTGGTCATCTTGCCTTGACGGTGGACCTATATAGTCATGGCCAGCGTCATCTGTGAGGTGCCCTTCAATGTCAGTGTCCCCCACATAATCTGGCGGGGAACGAGTGATGCGTGGGCGGCGTGCGGAAGGAGTGGCAGGTGAGGTTATGTCCCCCCGAGGTTCTGGTCTGGGCTCCTTTGCCTGCGACGAGTGGCAGGAAGCAATGTTCCACTGTCACTAGGCCCAGGTATTGGTGATGCGAGCTCCAAAACTTCGTCAGGAACACATGTTGATGGCTGGAGAGGTGGGGAGGACCGTGGGGAAAGTTGTGGGGGCGTATGGCTGGGGCCGGCAGGGGTGGACGCCGCGGGAGCCTCGAACAAAGCCCGCCTAGTTTGCTGTCCTTTTTTGACATATTTCCTGCCTTTTCCCTATTCGGCAGCAGTATGTCTCCTGTCGGGGGACCTAGGAGGCAAATAGGCCGAAAGTGAGGGGTCCTCAACCCTTGGCAGTGGTGGAGGTGGTGGGGAAGAATGGGGGGCACCCGGGTCATCTTGGGTGGCTTGGGTAGATAAGGGAGACAATGGCGGGCGAGATGAGTCACCACGCTCACCCTCACTCACAGCCTCATCCTCATAAAGTCTTTTGGCTTCTTCCCTGGCTACCGCGGCCACCTTCTCAAGTACCTGCTTCTTATAAAAGCGTAGCTTGAAAGGCGATTTAGCTGGCGAAGGGCTTGGAGTCGTGTCACTCAAGTGAAACTTGGAGATTGACCTTGAACTCTCCCACTCACTCACTTTCCCCACTTCACTCTCTTCACCTTCAACAGCTTCCGCGAAAACTGTTACATCACCTTCATCACTTTCATGTTCACTCGCAAATCCCCTAAATTGAGTACCATTGTCACTGTCATCGCCATAATCACTAGACTTATAATTAGACGATTTATCACTGTCTTCATCATCAACAATATGCTCTCCTTCAGCTCGCTCATAAACTCTCAATGTCTCCTCAATACCTCCTGGAGCTAACACATTTAGGCGGTGTCGTCTGCGTAAGACGCGACGAGCTTGGGCGGCCGTCGTAGGAGCACGGTATCGGACACAGCGGAATAACTTATTGGCGTACTATCCATGATGGTGTCGGGGTAGAGACTGATGCCGTGGCGTAGTTCACATCTGGTGGCGCTGTCTACCACCCCACAACAACAAAAATGTATGCGCGCCATTCGAAAGCATATACGCAAGCACCCGGAGCCTCAGAGCCCTACCGGGTTCCGCGGGGGGTGTTTGTTATGGGTGCCTCAGAGCCCAACCAGGTCTGAGGGGTTAAGGCGTATATTTGTATAGAGCATTTATCTAAATTTATAGCTTTTGATATATTTTTCTGCATGCTATCACAAATTTAAATTTAATTAAAAGTTCTTCGAACTTGTTTGGTTTCCTTATTACTAGTTTTCCTGTTGACAATGCTATAATTTGAGTTTGTTTACATTTTCTTAAGTGATTTGGAAATTTGGCTTTGATTTTAACTATGATGAAGACCAAATTTGTATTGCTCTATTTTGACATCCTGCTTAAACACTTTAGTACTTTAAATTTTGACCTGTCGGGTATATTTTTTGTTGTGCCGGGTTCTGATAGATTAGTTCCCTTGATACAGTCCGTAAAACAATCCACTCCTGGGTTGATGGACTTAAATATGCTTGACAGGAATGTACCGTGTAGGTTCTATATACAGTAAAAATGGTATTCAAAGGTTCAATATGGTACTCAATAACAACACAAGGAAGAACATATATGAATGTTTTATTTAATAAGCATAAGATTAGGATGGTGATAAGGATCATAAAGGAAGGTCCAACAATAGTAACAAGTATATATATTGTTCTTACTTCAGAACAATGTTACGGATACCAGAACAACTCAATAGTGAGAGTCTAGTATTAAATCAGATCATGTGGAAAGTATACATAAGGGCATAATGTACAAGAATAATCTTTAACCTTCAATGCAATAATAAATGAGAGTCTCGTATCTTCCCTACTTCAAAGAGACTTCAATACCCTAGGTAATGATCCTAGAGTTACAATGTAGAGAGTTGAGGTTATAAAGATATTGTCACAGGGGGGTCTAGGTGAGTCACACGTACGGTTCAGCTGAACCTTTGAAACTGACCGTGTGAGCTTGCCCTCAGGTCAGGTCACTGGGAAGGTCACCAGGTGAACTGAGATAGTGCTAAATACTTTTTCTAGTTAGTGCAACTATAAACTTAACTGAAATGCAAAGTTAATTTACTTTACAGGAAAGGGGTGAGATTATTATTTATAATAAATGAGAAGTATCAAAATTACCCAAAAGTGAATTTATATCTTATCACAGAATTATACTACTTGAACATATGCTACGATAACGAACCAAGCTTAGGAATTCGTGTTTCTATATTTTTCTTAGGCAACTCAAAATAATAACGTGAATTTGATTGGAATAGAAATGGATTTTATTATGTCTACTGGATGGTATTAACTAGAGCAAGATGTAATCTTCAATATTCGCGACTAAGACAACACAAGAAGATAAACAAATAACTAACAGAGTTCCAATAGACTTAGGCGGGCATGGGTATTACAATTAAATCTTAGTACGTTAGAGTTACACTGGTTAACAGATTTCGATCGCACTTAAGGCCGCGTCATACAGAGGTCGACCGTGACCCGACAGTAACCCGAAGGCAATGACTTGCACTTTTCACCCGAATTCACCCGAAGTCCCCGAATGAGACTCGTACCCCGACTATGACTAGAAAGCAATTCAACTGCTACCCGAGGGACTCGAATGCGTCTCGAATACGAGTCGATGTTATCCCGTATATTACTCGAAACTAACCAGAAGTCGAACGGAATTGAATCGACCATGAGTCGAAAACTAATCGACGGTGACCCGAGTAGCCGATACCAACCCGAGTTAAAACCGAATCACACCCGAAGTAACCCGATTTAAAACCGAATGAAAACCGAACCCCACCCGAAGTCAGGAACCCAACCGGAATGAAACCAGAATGTAAGTCGAACGTGACTAGAATAAGTCGATTATGACACGATTATGAGGTTATTCATCACCCCACTATATAAAGAGAGGGTGTGCTCACACAAACTTCATTTGTACAGTGCACCCAACACAGCAACATGTCACAGGAAAGCAACCTCCCGGACCCATCACGACCAGAAGAGATGGATGACGAGGCATTGGAGTTGGCAATCTTAAGGCAGGAGATAGTTAATGCCAACCTCAGATATCAGATTACTGCCCGCGCCATCAGGAACAAAGAACGTGAACCCCAACGTGCTCAACCTCGACGGCCACGACGACCAAGGAAACCCCGAAGCTGCAGCGTCAAGCCATGGGTGGCACAGCGAGACACACTAACACTACCACCAGTTGCTGAAGAAACTCCAGGAAACTGACGTGGTTACCTATAAATACTTTCTGCGTATGGACGAGGAGCTGTTTAATATGATTGTCGAGCGTGTCACACCCAGGATCAAGAAGGACGAGACCAACTGGAAGAAGCCCCTGGAGCCCGGACTGCGAGTTGCCATGACACTACGCTTTTTGGCCACTGGCGAGGCCTATAAGAGCATGGCACTGAACTTCCGTGTAGGTGCCAACACGATATCACTGGCAGTGCGGGAGACATGTGAGGCAATCATACAGGAATACATGGAGGAGCAAACAGTGTGCCCATCAACACCTGAAGGTTGGAAGGAGGTCGCCAAGGGCTTCAAGGATAGGTGGAACTTCGGACACACCATTGGGGCAATTGATGGGAAGCACATTGCCATACAGCCTCCAAGCAACTGCGGATCCTTGTACTACAATTACAAGCACTACCACTCCATTGTGCTCCTGGCAATAGTCGATCACCTGGGAAAATTTATGTACGTTGACGTTGGAGCGAACGGGTCAGCATCTGATGGTGGTATATTCCAGGTGACTGACATTCTAGTCATTCGGATCACGATCGAGTAATCATCGAGTCTAATTAGGAATGTCGGACATGCATCGAGTCATTTTCTAGTAGTATTCGGGTATCCATCCAGTCATCATCCTGAAATTCGGGTCAGCATCGAGTAACAGTTGACTTTCGAACAAGTTTATGTAGGAATTTTCCACTGAGCATCGAGTCTAATTCGGGTTACGGTCTACATCATCTGGTCTAAGTCCACTTAGGTTCGATCAATTCTGGTATGAATCGGGTTAAAAAAAATTACTCGAAAGTGACCCGAATAGGTCGAATGCGATCAGAATATGGTAGAATGTAAGCCGAATACGACTCGAATGTAAATCGAAGGTGACTCGAGGATTTTGTAACGGTTTTTTTACCCGAACGCACTCGAGGATTTCCCAAAAGTTAACGCATACACTAACTTTTGGCCGACTCACCCGAACATTCGGGTGATGACCAGAGCATGACTAGAACGACTCGAACATACCAGAATCATACCCGATGTCGCCCGATTATCGGGCCGAATACACCCGAACCGCAAAAATTTGAATTATTTTTTGAAAGTCATTGCCTTCGGGTTACTGTCGGGTCGCGGTCGACCTCTGTATGACGCGGCCTTTAGTAATTAAATTGACGCTAATGACGAAGTTTAGCTCTTGATATTTAAAGCAATATCAGACTCGTCCTGAACGGGTTAGCAGGGCGAGGTGCATAAAATGTACAGGCACAATTAGTACATGCACGTAGCCGACGAAGTCCTACTCATTGATACTTAAAACAGGCAGTATCAGACTCGGGCCTGAACGGGTTAACAGGGCGAGGTGAGTAAAATACACAGGTACAATTAGTGTATGGTGGATGAAAGTGAGACGAAACACAGAGGAAATAATTCCTAAACACGGTATTCGAAATATCACAACATCAATATTTACAAGCACATAAAAGCACGTCTATAAGATATATTTCATATGCGATTACTTAATAAAAGATTAAAGGAATTACACTATGCACTCGTTGGAAAGTTGGGCGTAGGTTCTAGGCAAAGAGTGATTACATAAAGGGATTGATCACGGAATATACTGGGACTTCAACTCACAAATAATAAATCAAACTACACGGTCAGTAAATCTGCGAGCGTGGGGCCTGAATATATGTTAATAACACTGATATGTAATCTGCGAGCGTGGGGCCTGAATATATGTTAATAACACTGATATGTAACGTATGCGTAAGTTATGAATTAATAAATAGTCTTGAATACGGTCAAGGTTTTAAGGCAAAATTAATACAGAATAACACAGGTTCAGAAGGATGAAGCTTATTACGCAAGTATGTGATCTACGGCACAGATCACAATTAAATCAGGACACAACACGGTTCACATATATATTTACATAATCAATACCTCACAACAATAACCAACAAAGAGAGACACAGAAACACTTAAGTATTTGGGAGGGCAGGTGGACGAGAGTGCTGGTCTGGCCGGCGTAGAGGGTAGTAGCCAATCTTGCACGGCTGGTTACCTCCTCGAGCAGGGGTCCTGGGTTTAGGCCTGCTCACGTAATTCGAACAGGGGTCCTAGGTCTAGGCCTGTTTACGTAATTCGAGCAGGGGTCCTAGGTCCAGGCCTATGTACGTAGCTCGAGCAGAGGTCCTCGGTTCAGGGCGCTGGGCAGCAGACGGGTAGCCCTTCAGTAATCCGGAAGGTGCTACGTCAGGAGGCACTCTCGAGGGGCAGGGGGTGGAGGTTGGGGCAGACCGTAGATACCACTGTCCCAGCTAGCCTGGTCCTGAAGGGGTTTAGACTAGTCGGTAGGTGATGGTTTGCATACTTTCCTCAGGTTTTTCTGAGGTCCTATGCCAATTTATTCTTGCTTCAGGTGTCAATGAACTCGGGGAAAGAGGGGTATTGAGGAGAGAGGAAAAATGGTTGTTGTGAGGTACATACACATTCTAGCCTTGGAACTCAGGTATTATAACATGGGCCTGGTTCCAAGGTATTATTACAATATTCATGGGGGCAACTGGAAAGTCCAGTGTTGCTGTGTAAAATGGAAAACACTTAAGGCTAAATATGCAACAACTGTCTTGCAGGTCTTCTAATTATCCTAGGACATATATATAGAGGATTGTAGTTGTATCCTCGGGGGCATGGAGTAGTCAGGCACTATCAGGTCCATTTGTTCCTGTAATATTCGGGGCGCTGGTGAGTAGATTGCATAAAGGAGTGTTCATTATATTCTAAATCTGGCGGAATAATACAGGGAGCGTCACTTCTGGTGGAGGCTACGTGAAAGGAGGGTTCTAATTGGCGGTTCCAGGGCAGTTGCGGTTGGCTGAGGAATACGGCTTGTGACTGGCTAAGAGGGTACTCCGTTCTCTTGGAGGGCTGTTGGCGTGAGAGAGAACTGGGGCTGGACGGCTGGGCATGGTCAACTCAGGTAGATTCTGGTGTACTCGGAGGGGGAACTCAGGTAAATGTCCTCGTTGTCAGTCCTGGGGTTTTGAGGTGGCCTGGGTGGTTACGCTGGCCACTCGGTTTTATCGTTGGTTTGGGGCCCGTATCTCATTTTTATTTTAGCTTTTGACTTCTTTTTGGTCACTTGCACTAGCCTAGTGCACTTTATATATATATTTTTTTTTTTTGCGGATTGAGTTTGTCCTTGCTTTAAACTTTTATGATTTTGGCGTTGCTGTTATTTCAGCTTTAGTATTGGCGTTTTTGCTATTTTCTTTGTTTCTAACACTGCTAGCTTTTGGCGTTACATATAGCGTACAATGCGCTTTTAGTTTTGGCTTTAACTTCTGGATATTGAGTTTGGCTTGTGCACATATCTTTGCAATTTTGCTTGTTGGATTTATTTTTGATATGTAAAGTTTTGGAATGTTTGGTTTGTCTTTGCAATTAGCATTAAACTGCATTCGTGAGCTGTTAAGCTCTACCCCGCAAGTTTCTAGACTATAAAATTTCTGTTTGTGGTTACAGCTTTGGCATTAGACTAGTTTGTGTTGGCTCTTGTTTCAGCTTAACTTTAGAATAAACTTAATTTGGCTTTAATATAGCCTATATATGGAATAGTCTTGGTTATTAATGTTTTGGCATATATTTTGGGATTTTGTGCTTATGCTGCTGTGTTTGCTTTTTGGTTATGAGGATATGTTGGCCTTGTGCTTCTGGCTTAAGGCTTAGATATAGTTTTTGATTTAGTCTGTATTTTGGCTTCGATGATTGAATTTTATATTTGCCTATGCTTCAAACTTTGCTTTAGAGTATTGCCATAAGTATAGGCTCTGCTTAAAGGAGCCCACCTCGCTTTTTTTTCTTCTCTCCCTCTCTGGCTTTTATCCATTCGGGCCCATTCAGCCTATTGTTTTACGACATCGGTAGCATTCAAGGAGACTACTGCAGGACTTTTCTTCTTCTTACCTCTGACCGGGTATAGGCTATCCTAGTGTTTACTAGCCTATACCCCTAACCTATCCTAGTATTATAGGTGGGGGCTGCCACCCCCACACCCCCGCTTTGACTTAGATTTTTGGTGTATTTGTCTGAAGTGGGTATTTTTCAATTTGTTGATAACGAAAATCCTCCATGCGGACTATATGGAGAAAAATATAGTGAATCTATTGGTGCCTATTTTCCCTAATAAATTGTTTCTCATAACGCTGCACTAGTGTCGTTGAAAATCCCCCCCCCCCAATCCAGGTTTCTGCCTGGCATTGGTCTTTGCTTGTACTTTTTAGTTTCAAATTGTGTTTTAAAGTTATATATATATATATATATTATATAACAAAAAATGCTAAATGCCTTATGGAAATTAGTTTGCTTTCGGCTTTGTATTTGAGTTTTTATTTTGGATATTGCTATACGGGAGGCCATGGAGGCAGCTCTAGAACTTCTCCAAAACTCACCATCTGCGCATGCGTGAGAATCTAGGCCCCTTGGCCCCGCCCCTCACCTCCCTTGGCCCCGCCCTTAAATATAGCCTTCAAACCTTTACTGCCAGATCGCTCCGTAGCTCAGTCGGTATAGCTCCCGCCTGCCACTGAGAAAACCAGTGTTCGATCCCACTCTAATTTAGTGTATTTTATATTTTGTATTTAGTTATATATATGTTATTCTGGTTATTTTTGTTATATTTTAGAGTTAGGTTTGGTTAGGTTAATCTAATCTAAAATAATAGTTGTACATTTGAGGGGTGGGGCCCAGGATTTGAGGGACCCAGGACCCAGGACAGGTTTCAGAGCTGCCTCCCTTGCTATACAATTATTCTCAGCATAGACTTTTGGTTTTGAATCGATGTATTGGAATTTTAAAATTCGCATTCACTTAGTCTTTTGGCTTAAGCTTTGTTTTTGCTATTCAATTATTTTAAGCATTGGATTAACTAGGTTATTCTATGCTTCTGGTTTAGCTTTTGTTTATTGGGTTTAATTTGATTATTTTGGATTTGCTATAATTTGTCCTTACATTTCGTATTTTTTCCTATTAAATTCTTAGGTAAATATATAGGAGATGCAACAATATAGGTAGCAATTTATAATCGTAGTTTTGGGTTCCTACCATCATATGCTTCATTGCTATATCATTTTTATCCCCGTGAAAACAGAAAAAAATTCTTGGGATTATTTAGGTTTTCATATAACCTAAACAAAAAACCTAACCTAACTGTAATGTATTTGGGGGCTATTAGGTTAGGTTGTTAGTTTTTTGGTTAGGTTAATGACTGAAAAAAAAAAAAAAAAAAAATTAAATCTCAAGAATTTGTTTTCCCTGAGGATAAAAATTATATAGCAATGAAGCATATGATAGGAACCCAAAACTACCATTAGAAATTTGCTACCTATATTTGTCTCCTATATATATTGACCAATTCTTAATTATAGCGTAGTTAGTCTTTAGCCTGTTGTCAAATATGCCTTGAATATGGACGTTTGCTTTTGCTTTTGCTTTTGTTTCTGCAGTTATTTGCTATGAACGTTAACGCCAGATCAATGTATCATAAAGTGTCAGAAATAACATTATTAGGTGATAAGACCAAAGTTTCAATAATTGCAATTACTGAAACCAGGCTGGACTCTAGTATAAACGATGGTGAAATAAACATTCAAGGTTTCAATATGGTTCGTAATGATCGTAATAGACAAGGGGGAGGAGTATGTCTGTATGTAAAAAAACACCTCACACACACAACTAGGACCGACCTCCATGTAGAAAACCACGAAACTCTTTGGATTGACTTTGCCTAGGACAATACCCATCACAATTGGAGTGTGCTATAGGCCACCAGACGACACACAATTCTTTACCAAATTTGAACGAACTTTGTCATTACTAGACCCCCGGAATGAATCTATTATACTAGGGGATTTTAACTTGTTTTACAAACAACGAAATAATAGGCTTGTACGAGAATATAGGCACTTACTGACAATGCACAATCACAAACAACTCCTCACAACCCCCACACGTATCTCTGATAACACTGCTACAATATTAGACCATATAAATTGTAACAGAGGACAAAATATCACAATCAGGGGTTATACAGACTGGGATAAGTAATCACTTAGTCACATATTGCACACTTAAAACTCCAAAAATTACCCTAGAGAATCACAAGGTCATTAAAACAAGGTCACTCAGAAACTACAACAAAGAAACATTTCTGGACATTTTATGGAATACAGATTGGTCTCCAGTGTTTGGAAATACAAACGTTAATGACCCATGGGTTGGCTTCAGAACCATCATCACAAACATCCTAGACGAAATAGCTCCTCTGAAAGACATACGAATTAAAGCAAGGTCAGACCCATGAATCAACAATGACCTACTACACCATCTGGAACATAGAGATAATCTGTTAAAAAGGCCAGTGAAACATAGACAGGATCAAGGTCTGAAACATGAGTTCAACAGGGCTAGGAATAAACAAAGCCAGGGAAAGTAAATCGGCGAAATCTAATTATTTCCACAGGAAGGCAGAGGAATATCAGAATAACCCCAAAAAACTATGGAGGCACTTAAAAACAACAGGCTACAGCAACAAGGCAAGGGATTCGTCTAACACTAATATTGCTCTCAACATTAATGATCAGGTTTGCCACGATAAACGACAAATTTCAACCTACTTCAACTTCTTCACCTCCATAGCAAACACACTTGCACAGAGCCTACCGCAACCTCTCAATAAAATACACCACAACAACGGCCACCTTTCGAAATGTCTACAGGGATAAAGGCATACACCCGAACACTTTTGGATTGCAAAATGTTTCACCAAAATACACATTTGACGAGCTCTCTAACCTAAATGTACATAAAAGCACAGGACCAGACAAAATTCCTGCCAAATGTCTAAGTGATGGAGCCATTGGTATAGCAGGTCCCCTAACCCACATCATCAACCTGTCAATTAACACCAACACTGCACCTGCTGAACTGAAGGAAGCTATTGTAACCCATCTATTCTAGAAAGGAAATAAACTAGATGTTAGCAACTACAGACCAGTTAGCATATTATGTATTGTATCAAAAATCCTTGAAAGAGCTGTATATACCCAAATTGAACACTACCTCAAAGAAAATGATCTGTTCTATAAGTTTCAATCAGGTTTTAGATGCATGTACTCGACAGACTCCTGTCTCATCCACTTAACAGATCACATTCGTAAAGAAATGTCTAAAGGTAACTACACCGGCATGGTTCTTCTTGATCTACAAAAAACGTTTGATACAGTAGACCATATTATCCTCTGTAATAAACTACAAGCAATGGGCATTGGGTCAGTGAACTGGTTTAAATCTTATCTTAGTGGTAGAACACAGAGTCAAAATTGATGATAATATGTCTGATCCTATGCCAATTAACTGTGGGGTCACGCAGGGAAGCATCCTTGGTCCCTTACTCTTTATCTGTTATGTGAACGACTTGGAACTGAGCGTCTCGTGTAAAGCATTACTGTATGCTGACGACAGCGTGCTTCTGGTTTCAGGAAAAGACCCAATAAGTATTGCCGCTTCACTTTCCAAAGAACTAGAATCGTGTAGTGATTGGCTAGTGGACAATAGACTATCTCTTCACCTGGGCAAGACAGAAGCCATCTTATGTGGAACAAAACGCAAACTGAAAGACATTGTGGGCTTCTCGGTCAACTGTAATGATATTCCTATAACAACAGTGTCACAAGTGAAATATCTCGGACTAAAACAGGACTCGACTCTGTCAGGTGAAACAATTTTGGAATCTATCCTGAGTAAATGTAGAGCACGTATAAAATACCTGTATAGAGAGGCGGGATGCTTGCCAGCAGCGACCAAAAAGACTCTATGCCAAGCGCTTGTTCAATGTCATTTTGACTATTCTGTGTCATCCTGGTACTCTTCATCATCGAAATCAGCACAGCACAAACTTCAGGTAACTCAAAATAAAATGGTTAGGTTTATGCTGAACCTAGGACCCAGATTGCATGTTGGCCAGGAACAACTTCAGTCACTTGGTATGCTCAATGTCTCTGGCCAAACAAATCAGGCTCACTAATGCCTTCAAGATATTCTATGACAGAGCTCCAGATTATTTAACCCCTTCACCACCATGACTTAATTTTCATCATATTCTGGCTACCAATAGACGCTTTTCCTTAGCATATATTCTACCTCTAGGACTCCAAGGGGTACATACGATCTCAATACACCTTCTGCATAACATAGGTTCTTCTTAAACTGGATAAAATCATATAATTATAGCCAGAATCAAAGGTAAAAAGGCGTCATGGTGCTGAAGGGGTTAAAGAGTAATTTTGTTAAAGCAAATGAGGAGTGGACATAATACAAGAAATAGGATGTTTAATTTTACGGTCCCGAGAATCCAAGGACAGGTTAAGCTAACATTCTTCTTCATTGCCATCAAAGACTGGAACGACTTACCCCAGTCAGTCTGTGAACAGAGAACACTGTATTCCTTCAGACGTAGCTTGAAGGAGCACCTGAACCGCACAGCTACGAGAAGGGAGCAACAAGCTTATGGCTACTACTAAATACGACATAAGAGATAGGCAAAACAAACTGAAATTATTACTGATTACTGATAATTACTATAGAATGTAAGGTATCTTAAAATAACCCCCTAGAAATACTTTCTCTAAAGTATCTACTTTTTTTTTTATCCTCCCCTTTTTCCCCAGCTAACCTAATCCCACAAGGACCCCAATGGAAATACGCCTAACGGCCTTATTGGGCTATCCTTAGTTGGAATTATGAAAAGCTGGTACATGTCATATTTGTAACATATTATGTGGTACCAACATTGTAAAATGCTAACTGGATAAATATTATTATTATTATTATTAACGTATTGCTTTTAAATATTGATATTGCTTTTGGCTTTCACTTTTTTAGTTTTCACTTATAACGCATTCATTAACTCGGTGACTTCCTTTTATAAATTGGTTAGCTAATTTGACTAAGCTTAGGAAGGACCTCTACCAATTAAGTTTGCAGACTATATCAAACTACCCTTCTAGCTGCCATAGATCCTGCCTAACCCACTACCAATAAAGGACTTCGCCGGTACTGTAAGGGTCAAAACATAATTGTTGGCTTTCGGCTACTCTTAGCCTTCGGTTTTGAATCGGCGTTTAGGTTACCAATGTTATAGTTGGATTTTGGGTATTGTCTTTTGGTAGTTTGTTTGCATTTAATGTTTGTTTCTGGATTTAATTTTAACCTTGGCCTTTGGATTTTAGATTTATTATAGACTAAGGACGGTTATACTTCACCCAAGGTCAATTTAATACTTTAGCAGCCGATTTATCAATACCTTATTACATTTGCTCAATCATCTTGCCTAGCTTTCATAATTAACGAACTTATTTTGCTAAAAGATCATGAAGTAATTCAGATAAGATATGACTATTTAGTTATCTTGGTCTTTCGATATTAGTCTCCCCAGTTTGTCATTACCGCCGCAAATTAAATGTTTGACTTTGTGAGTGAACGAAGGGTGGCAAAAAGGCAGCACTCTTGAATCAGCGGAACAATATTGTTGTTTTAACTTCACCATATAGTAGATCGATCCTCTATATTAATGGCAAGACCAGCGGGGGGTGTCACAGTTCAGGTTAGGTTAATGACTAAATGGTTTTCGGGGGAAAAGTATTAATATTGCTAAATAATGGATAAAATTGCTTTTGCCGGTAAATCTACAGTTATACTACCCCTCCCCCAATACCCCCACCACACCTCTCCCCTTCAGAACACCCCTTTTAGCATGTTTTTGGATGGTTTAGCAGACGCGGAAACTGATTTTGTTTGTTATATTAATGTCTCCAATTTTCCCATGGATTTATAGTTTTCTGGTAATTTTCATCTTGGAAGTAATTAAAAGCCTCTGAAAAACGGTTTTCCCCATGAAAGGGGGGGGGGGAACCCCCCCCCCCCCCCCCACCCATGACGTAATATTGACGTGGTGCGATGTATAAGATGTTGATTTTCGGTGTGAGCATCCTGGGTTCGAATCCACGGACTGCCACATGTGTTTGTAAATTTCATTAATCGATTTTAGGAGCATGGTTGGTTGTTGGAAGGAACTTAATAATATATTGATAGCAGGGGCTAAACAAAAAAAGTACGCAAATTGTACACCCAGGTAAACAAACCGCGGACGAAGAAACCTCGGCGGACGAATCTCGCTTCGCCGAAGGTTTGTAAGACTTCAATGTATCTATTTAAAGTCAAATATAAATTTCCGCGAATCATCAAACCATACTAAGTCTACTACTAATAATATTAACCTATTAGTACCAACAGAATAGCGACAAAATATGGGTAGTATAACTGTAGATTTATCATTTTGCCAAAGCACCTTAAAGCAAACTACTAAAGAATAGGTTGAACAAGATTATGAATTAAGTAAAATCCATATTGACAGCCTGCTTTCCCAAGGGGGGCCCCCCTTGGCTAGTTAATGTCTTGGCTTTTTTTGCTAGCTTCGGTTTTGCTTTTAAAGTTTTGATTTGTTAGCTTGCGGTTTGCTTTTGTGGTATGTTAACTTTTGCTTTAAATTTAGTTTATTTTAAACTTTCTTGTAAGTAGGATTTAGTATTTTTAATTGTCTTTGTTTTGGTTCTGGCCTTGCCTTTAAAGTTTGCATGTTAACTATTCAACTTTTTTATATTTATGTGCGCAGGTTCCTGAGTTTGGTTTTGACTTTTGCATTTAATTAATTTCATTGAGTGTTTGGTGTTGTGGTGAAATTAATAAAATATAGATTAAACTTCGCTATTTTGGCTTTGCTATTTCCTTGGATTTTGGCTGTGCTTATAACTTTTGTTCAATTGTGGCGTAAGTTTTTTTTTGTTTGTTTTGCACTTGCTGTATGATTTTGCTTTGAAAGTAACATTATTTTTTGGGTTTAACGCTTGCCTTTTGTAAATTTTGATAGTTTTGTATTTAGCCTTTACTCTTGATTTGGCCTTGACTGGTTTCGGCTGTTTATTTTATTTTATTTTTTGTAAAGACCTCCGTCTACATATTGTGAAAAACCTGTTATCCTCCTGCAAATTACGGGGTTGAGTGAGTGAAGTGAGAGACAGTGAATTGTGTGAGGATACATGTTTTTCATAATACGTGTTGCTAGCCCCAAACGCGCGAGCAACTGTGGCTTTCAACCAGCCGACACATCCCCTTGTATTTATGTACATCAAGCATGTTGAAAACAAATAAAGTTTATTTTTATACCCTACCGTGGAAAGACTACGGATACACCACGCCTGCCCGGGCCTCACACAGTGGCATGGCTCAGTCGTACTGAGCTCATGACGCTGTTTTACGATTTTGAGAACTTTTCGCCACATTTGTCAATATTTAAAAATGTCGTGCCATTTAGGTGCCAGCTTTCCTAGCGAGCAATAGCAAACCTGTAATTTTAGAAGGAACCGGCCTTCGGCCGCGATATTGTTTTGATAAATGTAGGCATTTACCTTGAAAAGGGGTCTAGGGTGTGTTTAATCTTAAATGGAAGTAGCGAAGATACTCTAAAATATAGATAAAATAATATATAAACCATTGATAACGCGCAATACGGTTATGCGCACTTTTAAGATGGAATAAATTAAAAGAATGATGTCAATATATTAAATGAATATAGACTTAAGGGGAAGAATTTGATTTTCTGAACCCCCTTCACGTTTAGTATCATTACTTTTCAAAATTTAAGACTTTCGGCCACTTACTGTAAGTGTCTATTTGTTCCTGGCTCGTAATAGAGCCTGTAATTAGAACGAGCCGCCCTTTGGCCGGGATATTTTGCTACCGAAAAATATACAAATCTCGAAGGTTGTTTGGGGGGGGATTTTTTAGAAACTGCTTTGTCTATGGAGCAAACTATAACTAATAGTTTTTTTCCACCAACCAACTTCACCTCTAAACTTAATGAATGTAATCAACAAATACATGTGGCTCACAAAGGACTCGAACCTAGGATACTCTCGAATTCCGCGAACTTCTGCATTACGCTATCAAGACAGTTTACCGGTAATAATAACAAAGATATACATATATAAAATAACGTCCCCTTAGGTTTGAACCGAGAATCCAGAGTACAGTACTGACGCCTTGAACGTACTGTAGGCTACATTTTAATGGTGTTCGTTAAGGGAGGATGGCCTTCTCCCTCATGTTTAGAAGATTAACTTGTATAAGACGTTCGGATCGTTATTTTGGCGATTTAAAAAAAAAATCGCCTATTTAATTTTAAATATTAAAACCCTTTCATGCCGTTTAACACTCACGCATATGACGCGATTTTGAGCCTATTAGGGATACTTTAAAGCCTTTGTTACCATCAGGGGTATTTAGAAACTTTTAGTTTAGTTACTTCAACCTCTGCAGTTGTCTTTGAATTAGCTGTGGGCAGAAAAGTAATTTTGGAGAGGTAATTATAAGAGTGAGATAACTATTTATTATTGCTAATCTGGCAACCTCTGAGTCACAAAAGCGTGAAAGGGTTAAGGGTCTTATTTTCTTCCTGGCGAGCGAAAGTGAGCCCGTAATTTGAAAAGAACCGACCTTCGGTCGTTTGAACGAAAATGGTGACCGTGCACAGATTTCATAAAGAAATAGTTTGAAAAACAACATTCATAAATATAATAGTATCTATGCTGCATACATAACCTATTACTGGTTAACTTACCAAAAATAAGTACTTGTTCAAACTGGGTTTAAGGGGGGAGGGGTGGGGGAGATTTATTCTAGACCCCCTTCTCCCTAATGGTTAGCCCCATTTGGTTTTGAGATTTTAAGACTTTCGACCCATTATTTTGTCGCTTTAAAGATCATTCATTCCAGTTAGGTGTTTTTTTATTGGCGAGCGATAGCATGACTGTAATCTTGGATGAGTCGGCCTTCGGCCGGGATATTTTTCAACCGAAAAAATTAAAAATTAATCTCAAAGGGGGTTTCTTGGATTTGTTTAACACCTAACGAGCGGCCTAGGCGGTAATTTATATGTACCGCCCAGCTGGGTGTTTTTGCCCTAAATAGGGTTGTTTACGAGATAATTTTCATGCCTAAATAAGACCCAGAGCGTAAAACAAGTATCTATCCCTGAAAGGGCATAAACAGAGCTTTCAAATGACACCCCAACCATCCTTGTACGACCGACCGCTAGTTTTCTTGCAACGATCGCGCAACACGAGTGCAAAAACCATGTAATTAGGTACTTTCCCTACATAATTCCCTGTGTAGCGAGTGTGAGGGGGAAGGAAGGGTGGTTTTCACTTCAGTTGGCCCACCGCGGTGGTGTGCGACGGTCATAGCCTTACTATGCTCCTCACAGCGCTCAGCTCTCTCTCTCTGCAACATTACGTGCTGAAAATGGCACACGACATAAGTTGTGAACCGCCACTTAGTCCAAATTTCTTTCACACGACATAAGTTGCGCGCCGCCAATAAAGGGTTAAGCTAGATTGAAGTATTGAGAAAACTAAAGTAAATAGACAAACTCTCTCTCTAAGGGGAGATTTTCACTTAAGGATTTTTTTCTTCTGAACTCCTTTCTGTTTATCCCCATTAACCCATTCGTAGCGGGGCCCGACTTAAGTCCGTATCTAAAAACCTGGACTATGTGGCGGGGCCCGAATTTAGTCTGTGTGCAATTTTGGTGCAATATTGGCTCTGAGAGAGAGACGAGCGACGGGAGGAGCGTAGGTTGCCTCATGACCGCTCGCCACGGTTGCCGTGGGCCTACTGACATCTACTCCACACACATCCACCCTCCCTCCCTCACTACACACGTAATTATGTAACGAAATGACCGTATTTTAGCGATTTTGCCCTTCGGTTGCACGATCGTTGCAAGACAACCAGTGATCGTAGAAGGATGGTTCAGGTGTCATTGGAAAGCTCAAATAATGCCCTTTCAGGGATACATAATTGTATTATGCTCTGGCTCTTGTTTATGCATGAAAAAGCACGGAAACAAGGCCATTTATGGTAAAACCACCCGCTGGGCGGTACGTAGAAATTACCGCCTAGGCCGCTCGTAAGGTGTTAATTTGTCGATTTTCAAAATATTTTCCCAATTAGTAAATTTTAAGATCTATCGTGCCATTTAGGTGTCTACTTTTTCCTGGCGAGCGAAAGCAAGCCTGTAATATAGGATGAATCGTCCTTCGGCCGGATTATAATTCAACCGAAAAAATGTAAGAATTAATCTTAAAGGGGGATCTTGGATATGTTAAAGCTAGATTGAAGTTTTGGGAGCAAACTAAAAACAATATGAGATGCGGTCTCAGGATGATAAGACCGCATCTCTAGCTGCCACTAAAACCTGCAGCCAACCCTACTCCTGCCAGCCAGAGTCCAGGCGCGCCACCCCCAGAGCCACAAGGACATAACCACCACGCGCCAAACGCCCTTGATCCTCTCAAGCCGGGCGCCTTAAGTAGGGGCAAGAAGATTGCCTTATACTCACCCAGCCTGGACATCATTAACTAAGCTTGCCATTTGGTATTATTTAGTTCAGGGTAAGAACAGCCAGAGATAGCTGGTGTTCAACTTGTCAGTTGTGTGCTGTGATCGAAGATCTACCAGGTAGGGTTCCCCCCATCAGGAAGAGGACTAGCTTGGGCAACCCACTTTGGGCTCCCCCTTTCTGGCCTTCGATGCGGTGCACAAACCAAGTACCAAAGGATTCCTACCTTGTTTTGTTCAAGGGATTATGAGGATAGTGTAATAACTAGAGATCTACCAGATCGGGTTCCCCCCATCAGGAAGAGGACTAATTTTGGGCAACCCACTTTGGGCTCCCCTTTCTGGATTCTCTTTTTGCTACATGGTTCTGATAGTTCCACGAACTAGCAAGGAAGGAAGACACTTACCTTGACCCCCCTTAGACTACCTATAATGTCACTATCTAGACTGCTTGCCACTCTAGGTAGATCATTATGCTAGTCACCCTAACCCCCCAAACCTTGTAGCAGAACTCCAGCATATCCTTTGGGGATCACTGCACTGTGGGAGTGCAAGAGGAACCCGGTTGTCCCGTGGTAGGCGCCAAGGTCTAAGGAATCATCTTGTGACTCACCCTGGACCAGTAGCTGGAGTCATCACGCCCAGCCGCGCCCCCCCCCCCCCCCCCCCCCCCCTGGACCAACTTCCGGAGTCATCACGCCCAGCCGCCCTCCGGACTACTGGATCCTCCCTCGATCTATGGGCCCTCCTCTTCACTACAGCTCTCCTTTAAGTGCTTTTGTACCGTTTATGGGTATAGAGTTGACTCAGGGTTGTGGTAGAAGTTATCTTCAGGGGTTCTCATTAACATTACGTCTTGCGAGAGGTCTTTCCTTCTCCCTACTTTAATTGACGTTAATTAGCCCACTTGCCGGGACCCATTATACATACCTATCAGGGGATCCTTATATATGCACCTTCCCGGGTTATTGGTCTCCCATAGCCCGACAGAGGGGGCGTGCTTATATAAGACCCATAGCATCAAACACAAACACATATTTACACGTAATCTAGTCCCTTTGTATAACTTCTAGCCTAATTCATTTAACATTCTGTCAGGTTCATAACTCGAATAGATTTCACTCTATCTCAGCTCCCGACGATTGTTGCCATCAGCCTTCAGCACCTTGCCTAGTACACAATTAGAGTTAAGGATTAATCTTTGCCAGGTGAGATCTAGCACACCTATAGTATTAATATCATTTGTGAGCCTTTCCGAGCCCACTTCATTGTTGATGACCACTTGGCCATTATTGCCTTTAGAGTCAGTTAACGTCACTATCTGCCGGGGACATCATTGCATGATCCAGACGGCATTTGCCATTACTGCACTCTTGTCTTTTGTTAAGATCGTCTCTGAGATCTATCTGGGTAGGAGGTGTACCACCCCCAGCTTGGAGACCTTATACTTGTACCCTAGGAGTATTACTATTACCCTTGAGTCCGGACCCATTGTCCGACTCCTATTGCTTACTTACGATAACCTGAGTATTGTCAATGTCTTAATTATTCTTATTGTTGTTGATTGATCTCCAGGTTACAGGTATTAAATATATGTCCTTGCTCCTCCATGAACCAGGTGTTTTAAACTGAATAAAACGCCATGTTTAACTTGTTTACCTGTGTGCTTACTATCCTGCCGTGTTGTCTCTTTATTTAAAGTTTAAAGGTATACCTATCCAGTTAGAGAGCTTGCTCATTGTACAAAGAATATCTCGCGTGGTCCAATTTGGACCGCGGCATAACACTGGGGGCAGCGGTGTCTCTTTCTCGAAGGTAGCCTTTCAGGTTTTTTTCCTGCTTTAAATATTTTGAGAGTATCACGACAGGGAATAATTAAGTTCAGGATGGCAGGGAAGCACTGGATATTAGTCCTTTCAGACACAGAAGGAAACTGACATTGCCACCTATTGTAGAGGTTGTCAAGCCAGTGCGTGACATCATATTTAACCCTTTATTAGCGGCTCACCACTTAGCTCGTATTTAATAAGCTGGACTATGGTGGCGGCGCTCGACATGAACTCGAGTGGCCGCTAGTTCAGGCAAGTCAGCATGTGGCGGAGAATTGGCTGAGAGGGAGCGAGACCAAAAAGTGTGTTCAGGAGACTAGCGAGCGTAATGACTGCTCCAGACCACCCGCGGCGAACACTACTGAACACAAATCTCAGCTCCCTCTCCTCCCTCTCTCACTCGCTACAAGACTCAATTATGTACGCGAAAGTTTTTTGTTAAACCGAATTACCTGCTTTTTGGCACTCAAGCGTTGCACGGTTTCTATTTGCAAGAAAACCCATCCATCATACAAGGATCGTTATGGTGTCATTCGAAAGCTCTGTTTATGCCCTTTCAGGGATAGATACTTTGTTTTTTAAAAAACAGTTTTCTGGGTTTCTTTATTTGGCATGAAAATTATCACGTAACAGCCTATTTTGGCTAAAAACAACGCCCGCTGGGCGGTACAGACATAAATAAACGCGCATAGGACGCTCGTAAGTGTGGTAAAGATGAAGTTGCCCCTAAAATACATACTGTAGTCATGAAGCTAGGGCGGTCCCTATGGCCCTAGTTTCCAGTTATGTAAAAGAGAACCCCGGAATGGACCTGGGAACAGTTTGAAACATACACTACAACTGCCATTAACCCCGTCTTAGTTACTGTAATAGCCGACACAGCAATTTCCACGCCATCACCCTCACGACGGGGACCTCGACGCCACCATCAGCAAGTCTTACCAGGCCTGGCTTCCACGCGCATTCACAACGGCTACATCTGCAGAGAGGAAGGAGAACGTCCGCCGGACCCTGATGAGGATCCTTCCGCGTGCAGGTCGCGGACCACTATTGCCATCACAGAACCGCCGGATATGATACAGACCGTCCCTATCATACTCCGTATTCTGGCCCTGCAAAAATCCCAGGAGCAAGGAAAGATCGCGGGGGGGGGGGGGGGGGTGTTTATCCAATGAGCTCTCGCCCACTAAGCCACAGGAGCCCTCATTCCGGACCAACCTACCACCCTAGCCGCAACCAGGACAAGCCGGAAGAATGGGCCAGAGTCAAGCCTGGAGACTGGAAGCCCTGCGGGTCCCCAGTGCCCTATTAATGATGGGTTTGAAGAGGTCTTTTTGCCGAGTTGCTGGCCAAACGCTCGAGGGTTTTCCACTGTTCTGGGGACAGATTCCCTGGCTGAAGCCCTCCAAAGAGTTTGGCCACCATCCTAGAAGACGGGGCACCGCAGGAGCTGAGGACTACGACGAGGTTGGGTGACCCGGACTGATAACACAGTACAGTCGAGCCCGGAAGTCATCAACCCGGGTTTTTAGAACTCTCCCCCGCCCACCCAACTTGCAAACTGGCGGGGGCTCGAGACATAGGGGCAGCTATGATATGATAAAGGCATCTTCCCCTTTAACCACCCACCTTACCATCCAGGGAGTCAACTCTCGACTCCTTGTCGACACCAGGAGCTTCAAGATCCTGTTATTTTATCCTCTTACCCACCAGAGACATCACAACAATTTTGGACCGATTCAACACTCGTCCACCACCCTCATTGCATGCCAACGACAACCTTATTCCTAGTACTGTCATCACGGCCCCACTGTATGTGGCCACCCCTCAACCTAACCACGGCCATCCACACCACGCTTTCATGTTATTTCCCTCCCAAGAAACCACCTATGGACGGATACCTGTGATTCGAGACCTTCTCAACGGCCCTTCGCACTACTATCCAGTGTGGTTGAAAAAAGATGTGTTATTTTCCACCAAACCCCCAGGACTCACCACTCCGAAGATTGCCACAAGACCGCTCCATGACACCTCCTCAAAACCTTGAAAGCCATCCATGTTGCATTCCGGCCATCACCATTCAACCCATCACCTTGCTGCCCACATCATGAACATTGGGTACCCATCCATCCAGCCCTCAACGGAGAACTCATTCACAACACGTCCCTCTCTTCAGAGCCTTTTTGACAGGGATTGTCTCACTGCTCCTGCCATTTTAATAACAAAATGCATTCAGAATAGCCAACATCCTCCGACCACCCTATCACCCTACCCAGGGGTCCTCACCATCGGAGAACTAGAGACGTTATGATGACCACCTTCAACCGACCACCACCAACGGCTCCATTCCTGCATCAACTCCATCACCATCCCAGACGGTTCCTACTCACCTCATCCCGCCTCAACAAAAGGAACGATCTGTGCCAGTTAATGGCCGAATACCAGGACATCTTTGCCACCCAACTCCCAAGATGTAGCCAAACCCATGTCCTAGAACACCACATTCACACTGTTGCCCCCCAGTCATACAGGCTATAAAACGAAGAAAAGAACCCCCTTCAGCGCCAAGAAGAACAGAAGCAAGTTGCAGAGATGTTAGAAGCTCGGCTCATCAACCCCTCAACTAGCCCTTGGTCCTCTCCAGTGGTACTGGTCCAATAAGAAGAAGGATGGGTCATCCTCGATTCTGCCAATACGACCTACCGACCAACGTCAACGATGTCACGCATCAAAGATGCTCACCGCCCACTACCACGCATCGACGTGACTCCCTAGACTCCCTCTTAGGGGCCAGAATGGTTCTCCACCCTGGACCTGCAATCCGGATACTGGCAGGTCCCCCGTCGCCCCCACCGACCAAGAAAAAACAGCTTTCTCCACCAGCCAAGGGAAGCTTTTACGAGTTTCTCAGTGCTGCAATTCGGATTATGTAACGGTCCCGCCACCTTCTCCCGACTGATGGAAATCCGTACTTCAGGTATTAAACTTGGGAAACATGTCCTGGCGTACTGTGGACGACATCATAGTATTTGGTCGTACCTGGGCAGAACAACCTCCAACGCCTCAGCCAAGTGTTTTCCAGAGGATCCGACAAGCCGGATTAAAGCTGAAGCCTACTAAATGCATCCATGGGCTCGACATCAGGTCCAATTCTTAGGACATCTGGTGTCAGAAGAAGGACTTGCACCTGACCCCAAGAAACTCCAAGCCATCCAAGGAGATCCAACCCCCGAAGTCAGTAAAAGGAGTAAGAGCTTTCCTAGGCCTTGCAATCCTACTTATCGGAGGTTTGGTGAAGAAGTTCGCCACCATTGCCAGACCTCTACACGACTTAACTAGGAAGGAAGAACCTTTTGTGGGGACCACCGACCGTCTCCAAGCCGTCACCGCCCTCAAAGGATCTACTCGTGTCGTCCCCGGTCGTCTCTTTTGCCGGACTACCAACTACCCTTTAGACTCTACAACCGACGTGTCCCTCTCTCGGCGTCGGTGCAGTCTCTCTCCCAAAATCGGGGAAGGACGAGAGCACATCAGTGCGTGTGCCAGCCGGAACCTTAACCCCAGCAGAAACCAACTACCCGGTAACTAAAAGAGAAGGCTTAGGCATCGTTGTGGTCCCTCCAACACGTCCGGGCCTACCTAGCTGGCGTCACAGATCACCATCAGCACTGACCACCAAGCCTTACAATGGCTCAGGAAATCTGATTCCAGAATGCCCTAACAGTCCCGGTGGCGAGAATCACTTGAGGAGTTTGATTGTTGAGATTTTCCTACAGGCCGGGAAAACTCCATACCAATGCAGACACGACTTAATTCCCGGCTCCCACTGGCACCAGACCAACCTCAACACCATCCAAGAACCTCGACCACCACCTACTACCACTCCCCCTCTCATCCAGGCCTACCTCCGGAACGACAAACCAACTTGGGTCTCCACCCGGCTTTTTGGCCTCTTACAAAGGAGGGGTGATGCCCTCGTTACCCCAGATTCCAGATCGTACTAGGGCCTGAGGATGCTGAACAAATGATGTCTTTCCTTGCACACCAACAACGGTAATCCATCTAGGCCAAAAGAAGTTGGTGAACAACGTTCAAAAACATCTACTGGACTCCTCAACCCTACACCACGGCCAAGAAAATCACTGAAGCGTTGCCCGTGCACTGCACCCTGGGAAAAGATCAAACAACGCACCCCAGGACCTTCCGGCAAACGCAAGCGCTTCTAAACCCTCGCAACTTTGGGGCAGTAGACATCATGGGACCTCTACAAAACGACAGGGGATACCGCTATATCATCATCCTCGTGGACACGTACCTCCAAATACGTGATCGCGCCTGCCCTGCCAGAGAACACACTGCTATGGGCCGTCACCGAGGCATTATGACAACATGTCTTTCCCTATTTTGGATTGCCACAGGCAACCAAGTCCGACAATGCCCCTGAATTCACCGGGCAAATTTGGACGCAGATCTCCGAAATGTTGGGATTTCACAATCAGCCCCTCTTCACCCTACTGGCCAAAAGGAAACTCCCATCTGCGAGCGATCTCAGAGAACCATCGCCAATCAAATCCGGATGCACGGCTCCCACAGATGAACTCATCGGACTGACCCCGCCAAACCGCATCATACAATGGGGAATAAACACCTGCCCCAGAGACAACGGGATCACCCCGCGGAGATGGTTTTTGGGAGCCCACCTCTCCTCGACCACGACGTCACCTAGCTGCCCCTAATGAGGCCCTCAACCAGGTCTAAATACCAACCGCCGTCCACCTCAGGAACCGCCTACGTCCAGCTCCCCGTTTTCCCAAGAGCTCCAGCCTGATGAAGCCCCCAAGAACAACCCTCACCAAGTAGGCGACCTAGTCATGGTCGCCATCTTACCTGTACCCATCCAAACTGAAAGCCACGGTACAAGGGTCCATTTGAAGGTCCTTAGGAGCCCAAACTGTTTTCCAGGTCATAATTAACTATCATGGGGAATCTCCGCACTTATAGGGAAGAGGTTTGTCAGAAGGTTTCAACCTATTTAAAAGAATATTACTGTTTGTAGCGGAGCCGGATCAGGATGTTGACTGTACCACTGTTTCAAATCTTCACCCTCAAACTTCCTGGTCTTTCCGGACCTGTCCCTCTCAACCATGCTGTCCCTCTCCCTCCACCCTCGTCCACTCCCCCTCTCAATTCTCCTTTGCCTGCCCTGCACTCTCCTGTACGGCAACCTCCGGTCACCCTTCCCACTCTGCGCCTCGACCAGTTTCACCCCTTCTCACCTTCCTAAACATCGGGGACCTCCTCCTGTTATGCTCTACTCAAACCCAAACTTCCCCCTCTTCTCTTTCAACCTCCTGTCACCTTCACCCCTTCCCGCAGTCCTAAGCCCCAATCCTTCCTCACATCTCCTCTCCGCGCGTTTCACCTCCGCAACCTCCTTCTTCAAACCATCACCTTTAATTTACCTTGCCACGTCTAGT